>JASGCC010000051.1:944063-1544063 GCA_030067915.1 Hydractinia echinata | reverse complement strand
AGTCTACATTATAATCCCACGACGGCTGTGTGCCAAAGAAAGTAGACATACTTCTTCATGATTCTGCACGGAATTTATGTTTTTTCTGCTTTTATTTGGGACAAATTGATTCTGCACTTTATTTTAACTAGTCCATGAAATAAGAACGAAAATAGAATTAAAATAAATCAGAAAAAGAAAAGAGAGATTTGTGGTAAGTTATTTGTCACTGTAGGGGGTCATTTTGTTAAAAGAATTAGGAAATTAAGCTTCAGGGTTAAGTGTTTATTTTTTCACATTTTTAGCTTGAAATTCCTCTTTTATTTACAATTCAATGCAGAATTAGTCTTCGATTTGAGCAAAAATATAATTTGATGATAATTGTTTTTTTATAAGAGGTATGGAAATATCTTTCCTAGAAGTCAATGATCTATAACAGATGACAACGTTTCATTAAAAATTCGCGAAAATTAATACACGCAAAAATCAGTACGCTTAAAGTAGTCGTAAAATACACTGTGTTTTGGCTTTGTCTTCCAATCAAACAAAACATTAAGTGTCAATATTTTGCACAGCTCACTCTCATACCATTCCTCTCAAGACGGGTATTTTTCTGTACTCCAAAAATAATAGTTTAGTAGAGACTCCAGAATAATGTTAAAAATCATAGAGATTGTTTTTAAAAAAAAGGCTCTTCAAGAGAGAATTACCAACATTCTTTCTTGTTCCTGCCTATTAGAATCACATTACGTCTCACACATTCTCCTCTCAGCTTTGGTTTAAATTGCGGTGGCGAATCATAAACAAACTTCTATCAAATTTGACCAACTTTAACGCTGATATAACAAGGATAGCGGTTTTTGACGCCAGTGATCAAAACAAGTCAAGAATGAAGAAAATGTCAACATCTTCCCAATCAAATAATGCAATGTGGTTACAAACTACCGTATTAGGCAGAATTTCCTTTGAAGTGGCAGTAACCCATCAAACAGATGGATTTTTTAATCAATGCATTGTCAATACATATTGGCCTTCAGGCACATAGAAACAGTTTTGTTTAATTTTTCTGAGTCAGCAGATATACTTATTTATATATATGCAATAAAGAAGAAATTAAGTAGCTTTCACGAGCCCCACCTTTTTACAAGCTTATGATTTTACATTGACTTGGGTTGTTCGCATGAAAAGTGTGTGCGGAAAACTTTTGTTTCTTAATATTTTTTCACAATAGCCTTTTGTTTGTTTTAAAGAAATCTCATTACCATATCATGCTGCATCTAGCCGCTGTCAAAAGAAAAATATTTAAAAACAAAAAAATTCCGCATGATTCTGTATGATTTATAAAGCTCGTGTTAAAATTTTAAAGAGAAACGAAAATGCTATCACAAGTTAGAGCTCTTGGGGTGAAGCGCTATGGGGATCGGAGTTTATTTTTACTTTATGCGCCATCTTTGTTGTTATTAACATTTTTCTTTAGTTGCGATTATAGGTGCGATTATAATGACGTTTTCGATTACAAAATCTCCGGCTTTTTAATTTAGTTCACAGACAGCAAGAAGAATCCACGGGGTCGCCCGTCATTTTTTTATCGAATTTTGTGTTTCCGTAACAGACAGACAAGCAGACAGACGACGACTATTATTATAGAGACTAGTCGTTAGCCCGTGGAAAAATCCCCCGGTGCGCACGTCCTTTAAATTTACCCGTCGCAACAAAGTGGATAAAAATATATCGCATTTGATATTCGTGTTTCCGTAGCACGTCTTTCTAACTCAGCGGGGATCCGCGCAGAGACAGACAAAATACAGCTATTATTAAAGAGACTAGTCGGTGGCCAGTGGATAAATCCATGGATTTGCCCGTCCTTTATATACCGCATATTGTGTGTCTCGCTACTTGCGGTATCATTTTACGCAGACGGACGATAGCTAAACAGGGGATACGGCGTCGAAATGCCGGGTTAGGCCACAAGTGTGACCCGGCGTTGAACGGTTAATAAAGCGCGTAATAAACCATAAACTGTGTCACACAACCAGGTTGAGCGCTTTAGTACAGGCATACAGTATGTTGTAAATCGAGTGAAGCGCTCACACCATTATATATAGTATTTTAGGTGTAATATATTTTAAAAGATATAACTTTTCTGCAACTTTACCTGAAATGAAAACACAGTTTACAAACCGTTGTTATCCCGTCATAGCAAAAACAATCGGTCAATATTCATTTTACGGAATAAGTTTTCGTGAAAGTTAAAAAATTAATCGTGACACTGGGCTGACCGGTTAGAGGTAAACCGTGTTACACAGGCGTGCAGAAGTAACACCCTTTTCCAAAAAACTTTATTGCAACTTCGGTTTAAATAAAAACAAAACAGCCTGTTGTTACCGTGTCCAGCTAAAAAAATCACTCAGCAATTTTATTTTGTGAAATAAGTTTTCGTGAAAGTAAAAAAGGGTGTACCTAACTGCATTTTACATAAGAATTAGTGATTAAGAAATTTGTTGTGTATAGCCAAACTGCATTTGGCTATTTTTACTTTATTTCCAGGGGTAGCTAGAGAGTGAGATAGATAGCCACAACCCCCAAAAAAAAAAAAAAAAGATTATACAAAACTGAATAAAAACTGTAAAAGGATAAGGAAGCATTTTCCCAGTTTTTTCGGGTTTTGCCGTGATTGCTGTATGCAACCAAAACAAAGTCCGTAAAAATCGGGTTCTGCAGGATTTTTCCGAAATAAAGCTGCGGCTCAACTCTTTTGAACAGAATATGGGTATTATTAAAGAGATATTTAATGCTCACTCTGAAAGATTGATGTAAAACCACACAACAAGAAGTTTTAGGCCAACGAATATTTTAAGTTACTAACTACTCTGTTATTTAATTAGCTAGTCAAAGACATACATCTGTGACAAAATGGCGACTACGTTTAAATGTCTGTATTTTTCAGTACATCTTTTAAATGCGCTTAAGCAATCGCCTGGTAAAAATATTAAAACTTCGCGATGTGACGTAAAATGTAGTATGTTTTGTTAGAATTGTTTTTATTGAAAGGCTTCGCACAGCTTCGCACGGCTTCGCACGGCTTGGTTCGCCTCTATAGCCGATTACCGAGCCGAGCTGAAGCATGTGCATGGTGTTGTAAAACTACCTACTTAGCACAAAATGTTGTTAGGTACAGCTACCATCTTGTCAACTTTGATGTGGTTTGTCTCGGCTCGGCTCTTATAAAACAATGTGCCGAATCAAACCGAACAGGACATTTTAAAGAGCGTAATGAGTATGTTATGAGCTCAGTTCGGCACAGCACTGCTTATGTAATGAGCCTAAAATTTGGAGAGAACGCAACCTGCTTGTCACAAAGATATTAATAAAAACAAACTCAATTATAGCCTTTCAATATTGAGGTCCCAAGAAGTGGAATAATAAGTTCAACAACAATCATTGATATATAAAGCTAGCAGCTAGCTACAGTGTTGCAGGGGTAGAACGGACACCTAGAATATGGTAGTCAATTAAACTATCTAAGTAAAATTGCTTATACCATGTAGAACTAAAAATGGTTAAGGGGGTGAGTTGCTACAGCAACACAAATTTTAGTAAATACGGCTACCATGATAAATAATTTGAATATTTTTTGCATGCTTTAGTTTTTAGTGTTTTCGGACGGAAATTAATTCTTATACAACAAGTTTAAGTTCAAATTATTAAGTCCAAATAGGTGTAAAGATTTACGCCATCTGATATATTCATTTTCACTTTAAAATTAAGACGTTTTAGCACCATAAATTATATTCGTATTAACTTTGAGCAAATTCGTACGTATTAATTTCTCGCAAGGTCGTTTTTATGCGAAATATTCTTTTCTATATATTTCCAAATGCAGAGTACAGTTTGGTGAAGAAATATTAAAACCAACCTAATCTTTAGTCTCCTAAGATAACTTTTGTTGCGCCTTGGCAAGGTGACAAAATTTTGTAACACGATACTACATATTGAAAAAAAGCATGACTAAACTTAGTTGGCAATCGCGCTGCTCTCATACTTGAGAAAATTATCATCCGATTTACAAATGGCATCCTTTACCAAACAAATTAGTCGGCTGCAATGTTTTTCGAACAACAATTTAAATTTCACTGGCATGCAATCTTCTCATGATGACGTCACTGCGCTGTGGCATTTTAAAACAGTGATGCACTTAAATGTTATAGCCAATCAAAATTTACTTCAAGTGGATCTATCTTTGTTGTGACGAAAGGGGAAAAAACAATACACGTCATCATGTTTTTCTCTTTATGGAAACCAATTCAAATATATTTCTATTTGTTATTTAAAAACTCTTAGTGTGAAATAAAAAAAGTCCACGTTCCTAACACTCTGTATAACTGCACGATAGAGGTAAATCAAGCTATTGTGACAGAAACGACGGAAATTTTAAATAGCAAGTCGTTTGTTGTCACGGAAACAGCCAAAACATGGTGGAAATATTCCAATACTAATGGAACATTAGTCCCAGCCTTTTTTTTTGTAAATAATTTGAAAACGCCTCAATCACTTCATTTAATAAGGTAAGAATTATTTCTTGATGTAAATTTATACACAAACTGAGTATAAATAACATCATATCATAGCAACTCTACAATGGCTTGTTCCCACGGCCAACGCCTTTTTTTGGGGGGTTTTGTTAAAAGGTACAAAGAGACTTTGCTGTGTTCTTACATGTTCAAAGGCATAATGAGGGTGCAATTGAAAAAGAATGAAATTACACAAACCTGGTGTTTACCTGGGTTATACTTTTTTGTGGAAGTAATTCTCAGTAAATTTAGTTAATCATTTCACGTTTTTTTTTAAATAACAAGATATTTTGCGGGTTTAATGGTTCTTCCTTCATCCGTAGAATGGACCTCCTACAACGCCACACCCCTCACCCGCCCCCATGTTAACCGCAATGAAGATAACATAAATATTACTACCGTAAAATAATAATATATCAAGCTTAATCAAGCTTAATCATTTTAATCCTATTTTAAAGTCATCTGATGAGCCCATAAAAAGATTGTAGAAATATAATCATCTTGAAAGATTTTTAATTTTTTTAAATAACTTCAATTATTTTGTAGAAGAATTTACATCATACGCGCAAACATTTGGAGGCATTATTATCAAAGCACTCGAGACAAGGTTAAAAAGATAAAAAAACTCGTAAGCAACAGCCCAACCTCGAGTAAGTTAATAATAGAAGGAAAAGGGTTAAAAAACTTTTTGAGATTTTCCTTGTTGTTAAAGTTAGGCAAATATTTTAGTCGATAGCATCAAAGAAAAATGTGAATTTGATCTTCTCAAGTAGACATTCAACAAGCAACAAGTAAGCAACAGTTGAAAGTTTAAAAGAGAGCTTTACTTTATTGATTTATGTGTAACTGTTTCCATTACAAAAACTCCAACTTAAAAATAACTTAGATATATGGCACTGATAATGAAACAAAATCTAAAAAGATTCTGCTTACTTTAATATTATAATAACCAGTTTTCCCTAATATTATTTATAATATATATAAGCTATATATTTGTACCCACTTTCTTCAAGGAAAAGAATAATCAGACCTCATAAATCTGTCTGATAATATTTATCCTGTCAAAAACTATATACAAAAAAAATTAATAAAAACTGCAGTTGCTTTACCCTAACCTATTATAACAGCTGGGTGCTATATGGTGAACCTTCAGTTTAAACGGAAATACAACGTAACTCTTCTTTATGAATGAACCATCGTTTGCAGTACGTGTGACTCACAAGAAGTGAATCGTGCCGTATGATAAGTGGTCTTCTTATCGGCGGAACAATCACGTGACGTCGTTTTTTGACTGTGGACAAAGAGATTAATAATAAATCCAAGTTTATTAACACGTCGTCAACATTATACCACACACCGCTCTTTCAACTGTTTGCCTATTAAACGTTTGCTATTTGGATTTGTTCCTCATTTCACTATAGCAAAGTTATTCTTTTTTAATTCTATAGATTTTACCAAAACTATCAAATTATAGGAAGTTAGTCGGTGACCTATGGAGAAATCCACGGGTTCGCCCGTCCATTTTATACCGCATTGCGTACGTCTCGCTACTTGCGGTACCATTTTGTATGACAGACAGATGTATACGGGTGTAATAATATAAATTAATTAATAAACATTTAACTTTTGAGCTATAGCGAAAAATTCAGTCAAGTGAAAAAGAGCCTTGCGTTAATTTTTACGAATTACAGAGGGTCGTGCTGGGGGTAATACAGACAGACACGTATATTTAAGGGTCGTGTTGATTGCTAAATCTGCATAAAGGTGGATTTCCACTCCAAAGCAAAACCGATCGAAACGGAACAAGGTAAAAACTTAAATTTGGTAAGCTAGCTGCTAATTGAGTTCGCCTGCATTGTATTTTTTTGTAATTTTGATTATTTCAACGTACTCCCTGTTTACATTACTAGCCACCGATTGCCCTAATTTCATTGGTGTTAACTCTTGAAGTTGACTAACCGCGTTGATGTAATTGACGTAGAAATATTCACTTGTTTTACCGTGTTAATTTCATTGATCGATTTTTTTTAAAACGTTAATTCTCTATAATAGATTTGTTTACAGTTATTCGTACCGTTTACAAAATTAATACCGGTACTAATTTTTACTGGTAAAAATGTTTACCGTTAAGATTTCTGATACCAGCTAGCACCCTTTACTGACTTTTGGGTTTTACTAGGCTGCCAAATCGCTACTTTATGATAGGAATGCACGAGATAGTAAAGCACAATAATAAATAAATATATACGATGACTGAAAATTTCTGTGTCTTTTTTCACAGCTAAAAACTAGTTTCATTTAATTTTGTTATATAGGCATTTATACGTTTAATTTTTTTAACGTTGACGGAATCGGTAAGAACGATAAGATTTACAATATTTAGTCAGTAGGACGAAGTGAGAAAATAAACTAGTTACTCAAAACTTCGCCCTCTTCTTTTTAGCGATAAGTTACAAAACTAGTCTATGATACTAATACTCGTGTTTGTGGCTGAAGCTTTTGCAACGACAACCGAAATATGAAATGAAATTCACTAACCATGTTTTTCCCTTCCTCTAATTAAAAACAAAAAAAAATAGCTTGGTTTGTGAAAAACTTCTTTTGAATATAAACGTTCAGAAGTTTTGAGACAGTCGTCAAATATTAGGATGCCTATGTCTGCTCCTTTGTAAGCTCTGTTGGTCAACATGAGTCAACATGACATCTTGTCAAGTTGCTGTTATTTGTAGCTTTTTGTGAAAAAAAAAGATTGGCTGTTCCTGTGTTTGCATTCTGTTCAAAACATAAACACTTCGTTAAACGACAAACACTTTAAAGGGAAGTGTCGCTTACAGGTACTCGCTAACGCCCAAATACTAAAGCAAATTAAAAAACTAAAAAAAAATTAAAATTTAAAAATATCTAGATTAAATCCAAATTATGTCTCTTACATATAAAAAACATGTACTGATATTGCTAGTGTTGTTAACATTTTTAAAGGCGGGCAAAATACAGGGATTCCTTCGCTGTGTTTATATATTTTCATAGGGAAATAAAACATGAGATTTATGAGAGGAAACTAGAGCGCCAAGTTTCAGTCATAAAAATGCCAAAATAAAATTGTCCCCAGTAACCAAACGTGTGTATTAAAACATTTCATAGTATTTCCTTGTGCACACACAACGGTAAGCTTAACTTTGCAACAAGAAGTGGCTTTCCAACGATGGATTAGTTATCGCCTGTGTGTCCTAGTGCGAAGAAGGATAGAAACCAGGTACTACTAAACCTTTTTTTTTACATTTTTATGAAATGGCTACAAAGGGTTTTAAACCAACACAAGAGCCTATATTTTAAAATTTACTGCAGGTGAGATCGATTTTAAAGATGAAATAAAGGTACAAAGTATCCACAAGGGAAACTCAGATGCGTACTAAAGTAGCTACGTTATAAGTTGACCTACAAAGAATGCACAATCTTCCAATTTAGTTGGGACTGTAAATAATGGACTTGATTCCTTTTAAAGGTTTAAAACTGATACATGCTTGGATTAGCAGTAACAGAGATTATAAAAGTTATAATTTCGTTAAGTAACATCTAGGACAAAGGTTCAAGTGACCGAAAATCATCGATACGCTTTAAAATGGCGATTCTCATTCAGTTTAATGCCCTGAACAAAGTTTTTTTTGTTATTTTACCTGTTTGAAAGAAACTTTATTTAACTAACAAAATAACTTTGGCGATGCATGTGACACACTCTGACAAAAGAAAACATCGACTGCTTGTTCGGAAAGAATGACTTTGATTACGTTTTAACCAAAAATACTCAAGTGAGAGAGATGAGTGGGAAGTTCTTTGATTTATATAAGCCAACAAATATTCTTAAACCTATTTGTACTGGGTGAGTTCCACCACCAACTCACTTTTTCTATTATAACACAGAAAATGCTGCTCCAACAAATTTACGCGATAGTCAACCCAATCAACTCATAATGGTCAGCAGACGATGACGTCATAGCAAGAAAAGAAATTTTTTATTCCCCATCAATCAATTTCTTTTATATTATACTATACTCCTGCCAAGTTTCACTAAACACAGCTTAAGCCTTCCAAAGTTATTTGAGGTGGTTAAATTCTTCCCACCCAAGGAAGTGTAAACAGAGTTAAATTATAATATTCCCTGATTTTTTTAGTAGGTCAATTTTTTTATAGACCCGTATGTGACCTCCCACAACGATAAACAAAGTCAGATCGCTAGTTGAATGAAATATGTTTGCGCGTTATTAGCAACGAAAGGGCTTGTTGATCTAATTAGCTTAACACAACATTCAGGTTGGCTAAATAAACAAAAAACAGCCTAGGAATTACTAAGTACCCTTGTGTTTGAGAAAGAATGAGAAAGAGAATTTTGCTGCGAAGGAGGAGTACATATGAAGGCGGATATCCTTTTCCAAAAATGTTTTCGCAGGTTCCCATAGTTCGTACACGTGGATTTTTTTTGGTTTTTTGAAACTTTAAGAATGTATGTTTGACATCTATTATTATCATTTATTTGTCTTTTGCATTTCAAAGACTTAAACTGTTCTTAAAGTGGTCTTAATAAATGACAAAGTGAGAAACTATCTAAGCAGTTTTAGCAATATTTCCAGTTTAAAAGGCTATTCAAAACCTAGAATGTTCTTGTTACGTTCTTGACAAACCAGAATCTCGTGTCTTGTTTAAAAATCACAGAACTCTTTATAACTTGAAGTCTTTTTAACTTCCATTACAAATTACTTTCTAAAACTAGTTAAGATAGTATTAGTAGAAAGGTAACACCTGGCTACATTTAAATATTTGAACTTCGAATTCTCTGAAAAATTCCTAATGTCCCTATGTAAAATATGAATTAACCCTATTGAGGCCGAGTCTCCTAACTAAAGTCCAGCGGAGGGAGTGGGGAAGGTGGGGAACGGGAGAGGGAAGAGGAGGGGAGGTGTAACTCTTCTTAACGAGAAGAGTAATGGACATGACATTATGCACGCACATAGCCATTAATAAGATAACATTTACAAAAAAAATCGATGACGTCCTTGATTTTACGATGACGTCATCATTTTTTAAACAAGCCTGTGCATAGCTTTTCGTGCATTTTTAGCACTAAGTAACTCCGGCAGTACGGTTAGCTATATACATAGTTATTATACTTGTTAGAGAAATCATGAAAGAATTGGCATTCTTACATTAAAATATGTTTTAGTTACAAAAGTTTCTTAAATTCAGGTCGTATGAATAGAATAGAATAGAATAGATAGAATAGATTGCTTTATTTATAGTCGATAATGTACAAAAGATTAAAAATATACTAATAAAATATACTAATAAAAAAAACTAATAATATATAATAATAAAATACTATTTCTCTAGTAGAATCAATCGGGAAGGCTCTCACAGAGCGTTTTCTTATATTACCCCCTTGCTGGCGATTTAAAATGGGCGAGTGAATGTTACTATAGCTCCGGGTTAACCCAAACCATGTGAGGGAAATTGGGGAGATGGTGCACTTTTTTAGCTGTTGGATGTTACAGGGAGTTGTCTGTAGCTGCGCGGACCCAAATTGGGTCTGCGTTGCTCGAAATGAGTATTAAATACTTTAGGACTCCTCATCGAAGCCATGGCCCCTCTTGGAAATAATAGACAAAGTATACCCCTCGATATTTGTGAGGCTAGCTATGTAAAATATGCACATCTCCTCTCTCTCTATCAAAATTTTCTACTTTAGTTAGCCGAAAGAACTAAAAACATATAATAAAAATAAAAATAACGGAAACCGACAGGAAAGACTAAATTTAAGACAAGCGGAGATGGTGTAGTGGTAGCGCATTCGACTTGTAATCATAAGGTTTCAGGTTCGAGTCCCCACTCCGGCGCACTTTAAATGCAGTGTTGTCAGCCCATTTGGTGCCATCTACTGACCGCTAACCGGCTTGTGTGGCAGGCAAGCAAGTTAGAGCAATGCTATACGTATCTCTGGCGGTAATGTAACATAGTTACAGTCGGAGGGGAGGAAGAGCCAACCGTTAGGATGGAATCCCCAAGGACGTTAAAACTTCCCGTTACTTACTTACTTACTTACTTACTTACTTACTTACTTACATTTTTTTGCCAATCCAACATCAAAACAAAATACAGAAATTTTTCTGACTGATGGCTTCCTAAACATTTAATGAAACAATAACAAATTAAAGAAAGAATAAACGAAAACAAAAATAAAAACATAAAGTCAGTTCAAGTGTAATTTTTAATTCTCATGTCATCCTTATTTTTTTATTTGACCATACAAGCTAAAGACTTGTCTACATCAGTGCTTTTGAAGTGTCCAACATTCCAAACTAATGGCGAACATTGCATCACAAGGAAAATATTAGGGCAAGATATCGGAAGATGAGCATTATTTCGCCGGATGACCAACATGGTATCAGTAAATGAACATTGTTGTATCACAATCAGGGAATAATATTGCATGGGAAAAGGAACATTGTCAATATTATTATCAAATTTAAGATTATTTTTACTTCATTAAATGTTATAGGAGTGTTTTAATATCATCTTATCGTGATTTTTTGAATGCCCTGATTTGACGAAGACGGGCCTAATTTGACAATGACAGCCCTACTTTAACTACAATCCTTTTTGCGACAGTATTTAATGAAACCTCTATGTGCAGATTATGGAAAAACCGGCGTTGATGGTTTGT
This sequence comes from Hydractinia echinata, assembly GCA_030067915.1. Taxonomy (NCBI): domain Eukaryota; kingdom Metazoa; phylum Cnidaria; class Hydrozoa; order Anthoathecata; family Hydractiniidae; genus Hydractinia; species Hydractinia echinata. Next base: position 1,532,801 of record JASGCC010000051.1, on the reverse strand, counting down.
TTATGAGATTTTTTTTACTGGTAAACGCCATAGCGCCAATAAACTCAACTTAAAAGAGAGGCGGTCAGGGCTTCTGTTAAAGGGCGCTTTAATGCAGTTGAATAAAATTTAAAGTTCAGTTATGATTTTTGGAAAACAACACGTTAGGTATCGTTTAGGAATAGGCAGATGGCGATGTTTGTGTACTTGTGACGTCAATAGCAATTGGTAATCGACGTCAAAGTACCACTTCTTTATCGGCTTTAAGGTTTAAAAAAGGCGTCACGTATCCACGCTCCTTACAAATCAATCATTTTAAATTTTTTGCTTAAAGTATATTCATGGTGTCGCATTACAAATGTAAACTGTAACAAGAGGCTTGGTGAAGGGTTAGAAAAGACTGGAAACTAACTGACTTGTTAAACAAATAATTTACATTGTTTTTCTAGTGTTATATTTACAAAAGTCGAAAGCTAAACAATATTCTAACAAATCATAACACACGATTTCAAACAAGTTGGAACACAAGACGAGTGAGAGTTGATATAAACATTGAACCGCGCGGTGAACAACATCATTTATTATGGGCTGTCCAATAAGCAAAGGCAGTTACCAAGGGAAAGGTTATAATGGCTATTTCGAATACATGCCAGAAAACGATGGGAAGAAAGTTATAAAGAAAAAAATGCAAGAAAGGACGTTGAGTACACGACAGAGTAAAATAATCCGAGATCCGAAGTTAACATCTAAATACGACATTAAAAGCTTAATAGGTGTCGGAACTTTTAGCGACGTCTTCTTTGTTGTTGACAAAGTCACCAAGTATCCTTATGCTATAAAGGTGATTGAACTAAGCTGTTTGAAAACTCAAAGAGTTTTTCAATCCGAGTCTGAAGCTCTCTATAAGATTCAGGAAGCTTCTAGAATCTCGCATCCGAATCTTGTGAAGTTAAAAGAAATAATAACCTGTAATTTCTCAGCTTATATTATTATGGAGCTAGCAACCGGTGGGGATTTATTTGAACGGATTCAAGTAAGCGGACACATTAAAGAGACTGAGTCGATAAGAATAACGAAGATGCTACTGCAGGCTGTATCATACCTGCACCGTCATGGCATAACCCATCGTGATTTGAAACCCGAGAATGTCCTATTTTATACCCCCGGTGAAGATTCGAGAATTATTATAACAGATTTTGGTTTCGCAAGTTGTCGGGATCCAAATTCTTTACTTGAAACTTATTGCGGGACTTTAGAATATCTCAGTCCTGAGATTATACTAGGTAAAGCTTATTCAAACAAAGTAGACATCTGGGCTATCGGTGTGATTGTATATCACATGTTAAGCGGAACGATTCCATTCTACGGACGGGATGTTGTTTCCTTTTACGAAGAAATATCGAAAAGCCAACCATCCTTCAAACGGGAGGTAAGTTCTATATATTTTTATATTGCATTTTATTTGACCTCTTAACATTATCCATTTTTTTATATTGTTCTGACTATTACTTTTTATATACTGCAACAAATTAAAAATAATATTTGTTTTGATAAATTGTTGATTTTTTTATCGATAGATTGAGTCGTTAGCCCAACGCAAAAAAACCATTTTACTTTTTCTCAGACATGCTTGGAAGAGCTGCCAAAATCGTTTTAATTTCGATTTTCAGATTCGTCTTTTCGTTTTTGTTTCCCGTGAAAGTGCAGCTCCTCTCAAATTTCGTGTCACGACTAGCTCCACGCCATTGAAAACAGACGAAAAACCAGACATATAGATAAATGGGAGAAAAATAAATAGCTATTTTTAGCAATTTGATTCTCCCCTTCTTTGTATTAATGCATTCAGAAGCAGTAGAAAGAAATTCCAAAAGATTCATGTTATAAGTAGGGTCTTATGTTCACGATCAGTATTCTTTGATGTTTATTTTTGGTTGTTATTGTCTTCTGTGTTGTGGCTGACAATTTGTGGACCTTCAATCTTGGTGCTTTGATTCCTAATTCTTGACAACTCTAATTGAGTCTAAAATTGCAACTTTTCTAATTCAGGGGTAATTTTATTCGGAGAAGTTTCATTGCTTTTCTCCGAGAAATATTTTCCTGGCAATGCAACGTTGAGCCAGTACACACCTATAAAGTCAATAGTGGGTAAAAAAGCTTTAAAGGAGAAATATTTCTAGTATCAGTTTCGGGTTAAGGTACCAAAAGTTGTAAAAAGTGACTAAAATTTGACTCTGTGTCCTTCTAGCCGTCTAACGTCAGTGGATTCACACCGGATAAATGAAAATAACAAAATTGTTGTAGAAATAGCTTGAATATTGCCTATTTCATTTCAAAGCATGCTTGTTTTAATAAAAAAATATTTTTCTATCAACTTTTTTTGAAACTAGTCGAAAAAAAAATGTGTAAGTGACTAATGTTTTCACCACCTTAAGATTTTCACAGACAGCGTTTTTGCCGCCTTTTTTTGATAAGGCATATAAGGAATTTAAATCGATGCATAGCAGTAACCAAAGCATACCAACCACTGCCATGATTTAATTATTAAAATATGTCTGTTGTTTATGCATCCCAGTGTATGTACCTCAATCCATTTTCGTTCAACAAATACAGTAACTTAATATTAAGCCAAGACTTTCTATAACGTAAATACACCTTTCCCGAGACCATGAGTCATACTTTTTGTAAACTCGTAAAATATGAATACAATATTTGAATTCAGTATAGTTTGTTTAGTTTATGTGTAAAAGTTTAACTTGGTACGCCAACCAGAAGTGCTATGTTGAGGAGATATATATCACAGTTAAAGTCTTCTTAATGCTCAAGTTACCATGTCCCGCCTCGTTTTCAAAAAGAGGTTGGACATGCCGCAAATCTTTAAATTAGAATAGCAGGTTGTTTACTTGCTGCATTGTTTCGCAATTTTCTTTGCTTATCACATTTTTGACAAGGAATTCAAATCTGTTGTCCGTTTTTCATAAAACTCAACATAAAAAGTTGCGGCACATCAAAGGAATAAGTCTCGGGAAAGGTGTATTGTGTGTCGCATTTCATAGACAATCATGGCTTATGTGTCGCAATATATACTGTATTAATAGGACACTGAATATCGTAAAAGTTCTCGAGATATTCTCAAGTTTTGTTTATTAAAGTCTTTAAAAAAATTTAAGACTTTGTTCTTAGATATAAATCCACGTGAAGCGTATGTCTTAAACTAGCTGTTATATTTTTACTTACGCCTTTTCTTTCATAAATTGTCCTTATAAAAAAAGAAAGATTTTAAAACATGTTCTGTAATTCATATATCCTAATTCGTGTGTCTTAAAAAACATCAGATTGTTCGTGCCAAGAAGACAATTAAAACTAACGGACCGTAACATTCTCACACATGATACTCTGGTCACCCTCACTGCATCATAAGCTCAAAGAAGCGATAGGGACAGGTTGCTGGAGAGGACGAAACAATCAAGAAATAGTCTTAAAACTCCTTTAAAATTTTGGAAAAACTTGAAAACTATGAAACGCTAACTCGCCGTTGAGATGTTACACATCTTTAAATTTGAAATCCTTGAACCTTTTGTTCAAAAGGGCAATAACGTGGGTTGAAAAATCAGGAAAGCCCATTTACAAAGACCCATTTGTAGTTAAAAAAATTAACGCCAACGTTTTACCTAAATTTGGCAGCTGATGGTTTCACATCTCTCTTATAACAAAAAATAGTTGTCAGTCTGTGGAAAGATCTACTTGTTGCGAAAGAAAATTGGCATAACAAAATAAATGACAATAACTTTTAGTATGTACAAATCTAAGTCACACGCACAAAACATAGTCACAAAATTTATTAACATAGTTACTTTTCGTCAAAAAATCTTTTTGAAAATTGATAAAAAACCATTTTTTTGTTAACCAGGTACTAGTTAAAATGAAAATGAGTGATAAACAATTATACCCGTAAGATAATTTAACAACTTCTCCTCAAAATATATACTGAAAATATATTTGACCTTATATTTTTACCCTTTTATTCTGGTCGTTAATGCACTAAAAAAAAGAGAGCAAAAAGCGGGCAAAATTTAGTCGATTAAAATGTATTTTCGATCAAAAAGGCAGTAAAAAATTTAGGGGGTAGAACATATATTGATCACTGGGCCAAAGTTTGATCACGTTTACCGACTGTTTTGTACCGATAGGGCAAGAATTTCGAACGCATTTCATGCAATGCACATTCAAAGGTATGCGAAATCGAATTTTTTGATCTACTTCTTAACCAATTCTTTTCAGATGAGTGCCAGTCCTGAGATCTTTATAACTTATCCTACCTAATTTGAAAACGTATCGGCATAAAGGTTTACTTTAAATTAGGTTAAGCGTGAAAAGGTTATCTATTTTTATAGCATGGAAATGATTTATGCCCTTTAGTTACTTAGGCCATCCAATTTCCAACTATCTTTCAATCAATCAAATCAACAAATATAAAAATAAATAAATAAAGAAATTCATAGACCGATATTTTAGCAAACCACAGAAGCGAGAATCAACCGGGCTCTTTGCTGTTTTTATAAAAAAGATTAATAAAATAAACATGAAATAAGTTTGACGACGATGTTAGCTGTACGCCTGCATGATGTGGCTATATTAAATTGGCTAATAATTTTTATTAGGGAAATCTCACAAAGCCTACTGTTTTGTTTTGTATGTCAAACAATTTTTGGTCAGACCACACGGGCTTACAAATTGGAGGTCATGTAGTTTCAATTAGTTGAACTGTCAAACCTCTCTTTCTTTTCTTGTTTTGAAGAGAGAAAAAGTATTTGTTTTATTGATGAATGTAAATAAAAGTATAACAAATAATCATTTTTTAAATCCCAGAGGGATTTTAATCTATTTTACAAAAATAAAAGGTGACAGCGAGCACCAGCCTTTTTTGTCCTTCTGTCCGGTTGACAAAGGATCTGTCAAGGATCTGTTAGTATTCCCTGCAGATTTTGAAGCCGGGAGTGTACCAGAAACAGACTTGCTAAATCTTGCTACAACAAAGGAAGTAGATATGATGCGCCAAACATAGATGTTTACTAGGCAGCTTTTGTTTTGAAACATACCAATCATTTTCATGAGTATCAGTACATCCTCCATTTTGTTTCCAGTGAATTTACTTTTTTTTTCTCAGGCACTTTAGGTGCCAGTATGTGAGTGCATGCTTGTTTAACAGGAAGCTCTATTCAAGTTAATGTTGTTTCTACAGCTCGGTTCAAATTTCAAGTTTCTCAAAAATTTTTTTAAGTAAAACATGTTTTGTCAACTTGGATTTAAGTCAAAGCCAACAGATTCGTTCTTGGATTGTATTTTCCAGTCAAGGAGGCTTTTTCTCTAGAAATTATGCACGCGGAATTGCAAGAAAAAGTTTTTGGCAAAAGTTTTTATAAGAAATGGAGGTCAAGATGTCCATCGATATAGTTACCGAAAACTCAAAGTAATTTTAATGCTTTAATAAGACTAAGAACAAATCAATTTCAATCTTTAGACCTTTGTAAATTTTTTTTAAAAATAATTAAGAAATTCATTTAGAAAAAAACTTATTACTAGACCACCCAAAATTTGAGAAATTTTGAGACCAAATATTAAAATTTTTTTATCAGAAGCGATACAGAAGGAAAAGGAGAAAGATTTTATCAGTAAAAACTCCTTAGTTTTGTAAGTACCATATTTTCAAATATAAACCAAAAAGCGATTATTTAACTTAAAAACTGCTATGTAAAAGTTTTATGAAAGAAACTGTCAGAACTAGACTCTCGCCAGTCTTTTTTTTATATGCATATGATGAACCGCGCAATGTTTGGAAGTTTTCCAAAATTTATTTATGCTATTAAAAGTTACGGTATACGAATTTTTAAATGTTGACAAACATATGTTTTAAACATCAACATCACCTTGTTTACTTTGGCAAATTTACGGACAAATAAATGCTCATTTAAAAAAATAATATTTCTTGCACAAAGAAAAACGGAGTATTTTATCACCCTCGGTCCGAGTGCTTTTTATGTACAGGAGAAGCTCAAGTGTGGGCTTTTGTTGTATAACATTCGCATTTAATGTACACGAGTTATGCTCTCCAACGTTGCCATATTTTCCATAACGTATCCGGAGAATTTCCCTTTGAAAACAATTACCTTTTTTTCGCGGTGGAGCTTTCCCTTTTGAGGATATTTGAGATTTATAAACATGTGGAGGAGAGTGATATGTTTGTTTACAAATATAATGTTAAATTCCCGAGTAAAAATTGTTTAATTTTTGTGAAATATTTAGCAAATTTCACTGTGTTTATTTGTAGATTTTTAAATAATTTTCCCCAACTTAATATTACGACATGGAATATGTACACACTAGTATTAAAACTTTAAAACAGTAATGCTTTAAAAAAATCGGAAGTGATTTTAATTTAGAGCCTAATGCCACCCACTTAGAATTTCACTTGCTTTGTAATTCACCAACTAAACAAGACTAACCGAGAAATAAACAAAATATACTTATATTTATATATAAGTATATAAATATATACTTATATATTAGATACTTATATAACCGTGAAAATATTTAATAAATAATTTATTCTAATCTTTCTAGGTTTGGCAAACGATCTCTTTAAAAGCAAAGCAATTTATCCAATGCGCGTTAACAAAGAAGGAAGAACAACGCTTTGACGCGGAGTCGGCGTTGAATCACCCGTGGCTGAAGAAGACATGTCGCGTGAAAAACACCTCACACAAAAATAATAGCCCTATAAATTCTTGTTCAACGCATTCTCATGGAAAGAAACAAGAAGTTGTCGAGTTCGATGAATTACCAACCATAGAGGACGTTCAGCCATTAAAACTACAAGTTTCCGAGCAAACCATGGAATGTCGTACGTCAAATACTGACAAGATGGAATGTCGTACGTCAAATACTGATAAAGAGACGTCAGACAATACGAATAATTGTAACACAACTGGTATTTGTAATAAGGCTTACGAGAATAGTACAAAGATTAGTACGGGGCCTAATTTTGGTGATGCGTATTTAAATCCTGAAAAGGTTTTCGTGATACCTTGGAAGGCGACGTATAACAAGCGTATATCAAAAGAGGATTTATTTGCAGACACAAACAGTTCTTACTCGACTTATTGCGAAACAAGACAAAGCGAAGACGTATGCTCCCACAATGCCACGCCTTCCCAAGATGCATTATCCTACCAGGAGACAGCCAATAACCAAAGAATACAAATATCTCCAACAGAAAGAAACATATACAAGGATAATGCGTTTCCAAATGATACAAGAAACTCCAAAGTTGTCCAACTGCCTTCTCTATTTAAGCGCTCATTATCAAGTGCCCCAGTCCTGAACTTAACTCCTTGCTCTAGACTTAAAAAATATTCGATGCCAAACATCAATACGCCCGAACAAGCTTTAGATCAAAATAAACTTGACGCGTTGTTTTCAGTGCGGCCAAGGTCAACTTCACCAAAGCCGCCGCAACGAATCAATGCTTGGTCAAACTCACAAAGTAACTCAGTCAACAAGAAGAGTAGAGTTGAGGAATGGCTTAATCATAATGAAAATAAAACGGCTGGAACTGATTTAGGGTGTCTTCCGTACGTCAAGAAGCATAAGTACAGTGAACAGCGCGATCGTCAAACATGGATGAAGTTAAACGAAAAAATGCCTTCCGAAGCTTTATCAAAATCCTTGTGAAACATAATGCATGCGATTTATGTTTCAGTAGATAGTATTTGTATAAGAGGCAAGAAATATAATTTAAAATTCTGTTCGACTGATTACACATAATTTGATGCATCAAAATCTTCCTTTAAATAAACGCCCTTTGAAGTAAACAAAAAGTCCATTAAACTTTTTAAGCGTTAGGGTTTACCGTCTCTTTCTTTAAAACAGGTTTTTGTAAAATAGATCTACACGGAAAATATCAAATGAAGCTTTTAACACATACCAAGTTCACTTTCTTAAAAAATTGTTTTGTCAGGAAGCCTTATGAAGCCTAAAATTTGTTTAAAGTTGTTTCTTATTTCATTTGTTTCTTGTTGTTTTGTTTCGAAAGATATATCATTATTTGTTTGTTCTATATGTTTAATATGCCCGTGCATATAAAGATTGTTTCGCATATTCGTGACCAGCGCATCGTGTATTTGCGCCTTTGTTGGGCATATCTGCCTTCTTTGATCTTAAAGTCCTCGATTTATTTATTTAAGTGTCATGGAGAGTATTAATCTCAAAGAGAATCTTTTTTATATTCTTGCGAAATATCACTTTATAGACTTGGCGGAATAAACTCATTTATTACGTGTTATAAAGCTGTTACGTGTATTCTCACAGACAAAGTTTTCTGGGAACATTTGTTAACCATTCCGCGAATATTATTTTTTCCAATCACTTTCCAAGAATTTTGGGAAATGTATCATTTATATGCACAGACTTGCATCCTTACAGTCCAGGCAACTTTTTTAACTTTTCGAGAGTCGATTTTGTTTTTTTGTTTATCTGTCTCAAACTTCTTGTACGACCATCTTTTTTACACAATTTTATTTACTTCATGTAATTTAATCGGTTACCGGCAATTTGATGTTTATATAAAAGCACATGTATATATTTTGTATATCATATATTATATATTAGCTTTTTTTTTTACAATTCGTTTGTATACATTATACATATTTTTTATTATTCATTCTTTTATTGTAATGTATATAGCATTTTTTGTATTTTTGATTTCAGAAATGTTAATTAGTAATGGCAGATTGTGAAGTTTCACACATGCATATATAATCAGGTTTGCGGTAAGAATGATGGGCAATTTATGCAGACGATTCTGTAGCGAAGTGTTCGGAAATTTTTATGAGGTTAAAGATTCATGGTCTTACAAAGCTTTTCGAATTTTTTTCAAATTTACGATAACGAGTGAATCATGGCAATATTTTTAGCAATATGATGGACTCCTTCCATCTATAACCTTATCTATTTTGGACACGCATCTTCTCTCAATTATGACTAAATTATTCAGTCCCTTGCGAAGTCGAGATGGCGTTTACTTTAACACACCCTCTAACAATAGGAGTAATAATCATTTGTTTCTTATTGACTCTTTTTACATTGACATCAATTTTTACAACATGGCGTAAAAAATATCAACGTTATGACCTCAATATTTAAAAACAACGCAAATTAGGGTCGATGTATGAAGAACCAATAAGACTTTTTTTTTGTTACGGCCGTTGTAAATATGTTTATATTGGATTCAAAGCAGAGTATATATCTCTTCAGAAATACATCCCATATACAACAATAACGACTTGTTATACCGTTACTGAGAATAGACTCGTCCCGTCCTTAATCTATCATGTTTCAATTTTTTTCTGCTACAGAATCCTGTCCAAATGCTGTACAGAGATATCAGTTTTTTTGACGTTTGTCGTAAGGTTCATTGCTGACAGCCCATCGTGTAAACTGCCATAGGGATATTACCATGTAGACGTGATGAAACAAAGGTTTTAAAATGCAAAAATAATTAGAAAAGGTGGAGGACAGCGCTAAATAATTATACCTCTAAATTTGGTACGCATTAAAAAGACAAAGAATCTAAATAAGGATATTTTGCTATGACTTTGTACAAAACCTTATGCGTGTCAACTTTAAGTTGTTTTTTCTCCGTTAATCACTGAGAAAGTTTTACATATCATTTACTGCAGCTACTTAGCATTATAGTTTCACAGGTTTATCTATTCCCGTATCTAATGCGGAGATGGTATAGTGGTAGCGCATTCGACTTGTAATCATAAGGTTTCAGGTTCGATTCCTCCGGCGCACTTTAAATGTAGTGTTGTCAGCCCATTTGGTGCCATCTACTGACCGCTAACCGGCTTGTGTGGCAGGCAAGCAAGTTAGAGCAATGCTATACGTATCTCTTGCGGTAATGTAACATAGTTACAGTCGGAGAGGAAGAGCCAACCATTAGGATGAAATCCCCAAGGACATTAAACTGTCCGTTACTTCCTTACTTATTGTTAGTCTTTATTTTTTGGCACCAATTCGTAATAACAAGTCCATCTTCTGTCAACCTCATTAACAATCGAACGTGGTGGACTCTACTCTTTGCGCCAATGTTTTGAGCTGTAAAGGTTTGATTGAACATTATCATATAACGTCAGGTCAAACATAATTCGATCAATTTATTTCGGCGATTGGCCAAAATTAGATTATTTGACGAAAGTAACCGTAAAGTAAAGTGAAAGTAACCAAGTAGCCAAATACCAAATACCAAATACAGTTAGCTGCAACAAAGCTTTCAAGTTTTTCTTATACTAAATGCAGTTAGGCGGCTAACCTTTTACTGTAATATAAACTTTGGCAAAAGTCTAAAGTCTATTTAATCAACGAGGGTTTAATATTATGCCTACAATTAATTTTGTAACAACAGGTTACTTTCACGCAAACATATTCGACAAAATAGAATTAGCCGGTGGACCCAGCGTCGAAACGCGGGGTTAAGCCGCAGGTAACTACGTGACTCGAGTTGCTAATAAGAACCGTAAACTGTGCCACAAATCTAGGTGGAACGCTTTATTACAGGTATGCAGTATGTCGTAAATCCAGTGGAGCGCACACAGCATTATAGTGTTTCGGGTGTACCATATTTTTCAAAAAATAACTTTCCAGCAAATTTAGCTGAAATAAAAGCACGGTTTGCATGTTTATTGTTTTAATTATGCGAAATTGGAGCAAGAAGATCATGCAAAAAATCAATGATCATAAGCAAGATATAAAGCCACATAATTAAAAATTTAACACACAATAAAGATAAAAAGCACTGAAAACATTCCCTGTTTCAGGCACTTTACAGGCACGTATAGTTACTTAATTTTTGGGTGATCAGTCAGTGCATGTAACGACCTTCGTCCACATCTAAAATGGCCATTTTCCTCCGGTTTTCTTGTGCACAGCTTCACGACTTTGTGAGTTTTGTTTACATACCCACATTCAGTATGTTCTCAAGCTTATTAGAAGCTGATTATTGTGTTATGTTGAGATAAAACATGAAATTTTGTTGTAAGCGCTATTTAGGAGAAAGTTAAATCTCATCAATTTGGCGTGAAAAAAACTGGGTGGAGCATTTCGCATTCACGTGTTTATTGTAATGGAAAGCACAAGAGAATTCAATAGATTTGTGGCGCTTTCGTCTCCTGTTTTCTTTCTTTCCACCTAGGTTGCATAAAACTGATGTTATATTTAAGAAGAAAAAAATTGGAATAAATTTCCCGACAAATTCTCGTTTCTTAAGAAAAAAAATAACTTTACTCAACCAATCAGAAAAAAATATAAGCTTTTACACGTCATTGAAGCCAATCATAAAAAATAGAAAAAAATACCGTGGCTGGTTTGGACGAACTGGATTCTAGTTCAAAACTCGCAGTAAAACTCGCGGCCGCGACTTATAACTAGCGGCCGCGTGTTACAAATATAAGTCGCGGCCGTCAGTTTAACCGCCAGAAGCAGTTAGGATCTTGTCTGTGGAATGTATATGTCACGTAGTAGGTCAGCAAATTGTATGGCATAAAGACCGAGACTTATAACATGCGGCCGCGACTTGTGAATTATAACATTCGGCCGCTACATATAAGTCGCGGGCGCGAGTTATGTGCGCGAGTTACAGTAAAGAGCGCGGCCACTAGTTGGAAGGCGCGACCGCGAGTTGTGCCGCGAGTGTTTCCACGAGTTTTACCGCAAGTTTTTAACTAGAATCCAGTTCGTCCAAATCAGGCACTGTAAAAAAAGCTTTTTGCACTCTAGAATTAAAAAAAAAGTAAAAATTGCATATATTTCGTGTAGATTAGCGACAAAAAGCCTGTTGACTTTCTGCACTTCTTGAAACTCAATACGCTTTGATCATGCCTTCATTGTAAAGAAGTGATTCAAACGCAACATCCTGATGTTTTATTGAAGAAGAACTACTTTGTTCATCACTAACATACTGCCTGGCAGTGAGCAGGATTCGATCCGCGGTCCCCAGAACTGGGAGCCGCAGACGAACCCAATACACTACGCGCGGCTAATATGTTAGTGATGAACTCAGATAGTTTATCCCGATGGTGTGTATACATAGGTGAATATTTATCATAGCACATCCGTATTTCATTCTCCACAGAGAATGCTTCACCCCGATCAGACCTCTGATCATGGCGGGCGAGTATAATGCGTGTAAGTCATATTGAAGAAGAACTACTTTGTTGATCACTAACATACTGATGTTTTATGTACGCTTTCCATCATTTTGTTCTACGTTCTGGTAATAACTGGTAGTATCACACTACCAAAATATGTGAATCAAACAAAAAACCGTCGAAAGTTATTATTGATACCCTGTGGGTGTGGAATTGTTGGTGACGGCTTATATGCAATTCAATTCTCTGGAGAATTTCTGCCAATAAGCAGAATATTTCAAGGATTGTGCCAGGTAGCCCAAGCGAGAGTTTATTCAAATGACGAAACTAATGCGAAAGTTAGCAATGTTGCAGTTATGGAATTTCATTCCATTGATCAATTCCTGGGCTAAACCCAATGCTGGACTTTTTGGATTTCCATATTCTTGGTATGAGAATCGATAAGGCGAACATCACAAGTTTGATTTTGTGCGTCCTTGGACCTCGTGTGTCTTGATTTCTCGCATTATTTTTTATGATGTCTCTGTTTAAACTGATGTAAATACATTATTGTATTTATGTCGAAAAAAAAGAAAAATCCCTTTCATGTCATACACATAAGATTCTGATTTGATCAACATTTCTTCTAATGATGATGGCAAAATACTCAAATTGATAAAAACATCAGGTGCTTACATTGGCGCAAGTAATGTTAAGAACACAAGGAAGCAAAGGAAGCTAATATGTCAGAAATCCGTAATGGTTTTTGTAAAAAGAAACTTACTTTGATAGAAATGCTTTATGATTTGAACTTTAACATTGTCTTTTCCCTATTCGTAAAATTAAACTTCGTAATGTTCCACTTTTAAGAGCAAATCGTAATAATAAGTAATAATAATACATTTGTGATTCTTGAACACGACGAGTAAGACGATTATACTTTACTTGATGTTTAATGTTTGGTACGATATTGTGATATACTAAAAGAAAACTTTTTTCTTACCATCATTTTTCTTTGTTTTCATAAATATAAGAGTTCCAAACCCAAACATTAATGGCGTAGTGCAGAAAAATGTTACACATTCTAATTGTGAAAATTGTTTCTGCAAAACACAGGTTATATAATGATAAATAATATTGCTACAAGCAGACATATAGCATTATACTTAGCTATATATAGCTAAGTATAATAGCAAAGTCCATTAAAGATTTACTGCAGTTCTGGACATTAATTTTCAGATATGCGGAAACGTAGTTGTAAAAGAAACGTTGTTCAGAAGCCTGTGACTTTTTGTGAAATTTTGATTATGGTATCCGAATATCATGCACAAGATGATAAATTTAAGATAGAAATTGTTTTCCGAATGAATTCTTAGGACAGTTAAAAAGGGAATCGCAGTTAATAAACAGATATGTGAAAAATTTAACGGATGAACTTTTTCCTTATTTCGAGTAGAATCTGTCTCAATAATTTGTCAATAGAATTTTTCTCAATACTACTTTTAAGTTGATTAATTTTCACTAAGTTTATATTCTAGGAATTCCAACCCTATTCGCGAAAATCTCTGAAAAGACCAATTCACGAAATACATCTTTGAGATTGTAACTGATAAAGAATAATGGTAAGGTTAGTTACTACAAGAATCCACAGAATCTATTGAGACAAGGCGTCAAATTTTGAAGTTCGTCCTTACAAGTTATTATGGAGGTCATTTTTACACTAGGTACACGTAATATAAACTTGTCAAAGTTCACTTTTAAAATGTACTAATTGCCGCTGACGTCAGCTTGACCATTTTCCTCAAATTTCGTGGCGTTTGTGGGCCCGGACGTGGATTATATCGTAAAGCAGACGTATTGGAAAGTGCGACTGGCGCACTTTAAACGCTGCTTACCTAACCTACGCATCTGTCAAAGTAGCACCGTCAGACTGCGGATTCGCGAGATGGTGATTTTTTGCCAACTTTGTAAACTAGTCGAAAAAGTGCTATTGTCTAAATATTTTCGTAAGGGGTTGTAGATAGTATTAAAGGAAGCTAATTATTATATCTATCAAATTTTTATTAAAGATTCCAACCAGAAGTCTAGCTTTCAACGGTTAACTCGTTCTTTATTTTGAAATATATTTATTAGTTTAGTAGTTTATTCAAATCTCGGTCGTGCAGAAAAATATTACAATTTTAGCTACACTAGTCGCTAGCCTGTGGAAAATCTTACAAAAATCACCTGTCATATTCCCACATTCCTATTTCGTGCATTCTTATTCGCCTGTCAGCATAAAGTAATAAAAGCACTCGAACGAGGCTTATTACCAGAACGAGGCTTATTATAGATGCGATTTTAATGGCGTCTTTGATCCTAAAACCCTCGAGTTATCAAATTAGAAACTTAGAATACTTTGACTCACAGACCAACAGACAATGTGCATTATTAATAAGGATTTCTTTTAGTACAGAAACGAAACCGTTGCGAGAGCACAGATAGAATTATATAGGATTGTCCTTGATTTCCAAAACAATGCCTACGGTGCTGTTTATATGGTGCAAGTGTAAATATGCCGAAAATTTTTTTCGAATAATATTTACATTAATTTTTGTCTTTTTTTATGTTATTGTTTATAACTCATGTAAGTGTTTGACATGCATCGGCAGTATCGCGCCAGTTTCAGCTCCACCGGCACGTTTCAGCATTTCATCCGTCTTTTGAAGTATGTACTCCAAATCGCTGCCCTAAATGTTCAAAAAGTACATGTAATTTGAAAAATATCTGTAATTTGTTTTAAACCTATTAAACCGGGGACGTTTTGTCCCGCATAACCCTTTGGGAGGGAAGTGGGGGTGCATAAAGGGCCAAGTTATTATGAACTACTTTTGTCTAAGCGATGAGATTGACACAAATGTAGAATGTCTTAAGACAAACACATCCCTATGACGTCATCAAATATATATTCGATGACGTCATAGGGATCAGATATAGAGATCAGATCACGTATATCAAAAATAGGCCATTTTGCCCATTTCTCAATCTATCTTAATTTCTCATTTGTTACGACTGCTATGACTTTGATTCCTGGTAGGCTTGTGAACTAAACTAAAAAAAATTGTTCCATTTGAAAAAAAGTTAATGACGTCATTGGGATCAATAATGACGTCATATCTGCAAGTAAGTTTCTTATTTTAATGTTAAAAATGTAACAACCTTTTTTTCAAAAAATATTAATGTTTATGGTATTAAACATCTACATACTACGACATTTAAAAATGAAATAGGTAAAGAAACCAATATAGTGACGACCTTGGGGTCAGAAATCTGGTTTATATTTTATTGTTAGGGCCTGCATATCTCCTTAGCACCACCTTGGTAACTCGCCATTAACCGACACACATTAAATAAATATGTCTATAACCAACAGAATATCATACAACACTCTTACATGGATGAGAATCGTCCTCTAAATTCAAACAAAACTACTTCTGTCACAAAAATAAAAATTTTATAATAAATTTTCTCCCACGAAGTACAACATTTTCCAAAACGTTTTTCATCACAAACGCCAATAAAAGTTCGAAGAGGAACTCACTTCTTAATAGAATTAAGAAGAGAAAATATGGAGCGAACTTAATTTAACGAGGAATGATCAAATATTTAAAATATAGCGTGGACTTTATTAGGCCAATCTCGCTAAATTTTCTTTAATACAAAATTTTCCCCCGTAGTCAGTTACAGAATCCACTTTATGACTTTCCCTTCCAGGATACTCCATAGGAACAGAGCTTGTAGCGATTTATTTTCAAATATAAAGTGTGAACAGTAAAAATCACCTTCTTATTTCTTTCTGCGATGTCTCTTATCAAAGCTTCCAACTCCTGACCACTGAGACTTCCATTGTCATCCTGTTTAATAGAAATATAATCACAAGACAAATATATAAAGTAAGGTTTTCACTGCTCCAATTATTTGTGAGGAGTTGTATATTCTTGTTCAATATATAGTAGGGAAATAACCACGACGTACAAAGCTCGCAATATTTTCTTGAATCACATCAATTTAATTCGTAAAAACTAGTAGCAGGTTCCTATTAAATCAATTTTAAAAGAATTGAATACGTCTTTTGTTTTCTGCGCTTTGAAGCATTATCAAAACAAACTATGAACTATTTATATCCATTTTGTATATAATTGTATTGATAGTGGTATACCAGTTCCTGCAACTAGTTTATTGTGGAATATTGCATACAATATATTGCGGCAGTGGCAACTCCCCTTAAATGTAGGTTTCCATTAACAGTCGCTGTCAAGACTTTATTGGAAACACATGTTGTCCAATAAATCGATACAAATAGATGTTGCACAACTAATGTTGTAGAAAATGTTTTTTATCTCTACAACTGTTACATGACAATTACTGACTTAAATAGCCCACCCCAATCTAACTCTTAAACTGGAAAAGCGATGGACATGTTAATCTGCATGCAAATAGCTCTTTATAAGGTAAATAAGATTTACCAAAAAATATTCGAGACGTCATTAACAAGTCGATGACGTCATTTTTCAAAGTGCCTGATCTTTCACTGTAATATTTCCTCGACATTTCAGGCTGTTTAAAGACAAAAATACAAGTAAAAACAATAAAATATTACATAGGAAGGATGTAAAGATTACAATCACTTACATAAGAATCAATTGCAGACAAAAAAAAGGTTCAAACGTTGTTCAAAAAAATCTTAAGGGCAGGAGTTATGGGTGAAGCTGTAATGTATGCCTTCTTACACTTTATATTTGGCTACTTGATATCTTTATTTTTTTGCTGGTTGAAAAGCAGAACTATAGGTTATTGGGATCCAGCTTGTTGTTTCCTCTCTGTACTTTATTAATTATTTTTAAGTAGTTTTTTTAGTACGTTTTTATTTCTACCACATATGTTATCATTGTATTGTTCCACATTATAAGATTAAAAAATGTAAGTTGCAATTGATTTTACTGTAAAAGACGGAATCTAGTGACAAATATCGAATATAACCTTCGAGTAAACATATAAATCAGATACTATATTTCACCTATTAATCACCCCTACTCTTTTAAGGCTGGTTTCCACATTAACGAAAACTTTTGTTTGATCGGTTTTGCATCAGAAATCTGAATCCAGTTTGATCCAAGTGGAGATCAGCCTTTAAGCGTACCTTTTACTAAGCCCTAATACTTTAATACTCGATTAAACACCCTCCCCTTTTCAATACGACCACACCCTAACAAGAATTTTCGACACATAAGTCCCCAGCTTCGAATTAGCCCCAAATAGGAGTTTACTTTAGAGAAATACTTGTTTTAAACTCAAACACATTCTATGGTGACGCTTATGTATCAGCAACTGTTCTTAAAAAGAATGTTTTGCTCTAAATTTAATATTATTTTAAATTTTTTTTCCATTAGTTTAAGCAAAATCAGTAAGTTCTTGTTTTGTGACATCGAAAATAGCTTTATTAAAATGATGGTCATACAAGTTGCCAATTTAAGCCCTCTTCTAATAACCACCACCCTTAAAGTCAATCTGAAAAATAAGCCCTTATTGGTAAAAGAAGTCAGCAAAGCATTTCGTCACTTTTTGCACACTAATTTCCAGATCAAAAATGACCACAGAAGTTTGAATTTTCAATGCTTTTTTTTCTTTCAATAAAAATAACAATAAATGGAAATGAAAACTATATAAATCATTCAATTTCAATGATTATTTTAACATTTCTATGCTTTGACCTCAACTTCTGCTTCGTTCTTGTCGTCCTAGGCTCTCTTTTTCCTTCCCTACGCTCACTTGCTCTTGTTCAATCGTGGTTTGTTCTTCTCCATCTTTCAATTTAACTTCGATCACATTTTCCTCGTCGTCGTTTTCATTTTTTTAATCCCTTTATAAGGTTTGTTTAAAAGATCGCTCATTCTAGACAGCGAACGTCAGCGGCCACGGCATCTCAAGTACGCCGGAATGGAAGATGATTTGTGCTTAGTTGTTATCAAAAATGCCCAGGAGTATCATCACCTTTTTTCATAGAAATGGCATTGAAAATAGCCAAAAAATGAAACTGCCCAGAAAAAAATCGACAAAAAATGTTATTCGGTAAAAAATATCAGTTACTTAACCAAAAATTTGGTCACTTTTTGCCGACTTTATTTTTAACGAAATCGTGTATTAAAATAGGTTTGCATATATGGTGTATTTTTAATGAAACAAATAATTTATACAATTAAATAAAAAAACCAAAAAAAAAACATATTCGCTCTTTTTTATATCTTCCCAACGTACCAGATAACCTACCTAAGTTACCTAATATTTCCACAATCTTAGCCTACGGTTTCTTATCGACTAGTCTCCCATAATAAAAAAAGTGTATGATGCATATAACTTACAGGGTCATAGTGGCTAAAAATTCGTTTTGCATCAGCTTCAGTCAGGGCGGACAAGTTCTAAAGTATAAAGAGAAAATAAATCATGCGCGTTGCTTAAAAACGTTTTTGAGACGAGATATAAATTGCTAAAATGGACAACAATATATATTTTTAATTGCAGCTGTTCTTTTCTGTAATAAGATATACGTAGATATAATACTTTTACTGGTTTCTAATAGAGATAACAAACTGTAAATGTCTACCTGATACTGAGTCATGAAATTTTTTTCGACAGGTAAGCATCTGAATTAAAAACGAAAAAAATACTATTTCGATATCCAGTCGTATAGTAAAAAATAACTGCATTTTCTAACAGGTGATACGCGATGGTAATTCGGAATGAAAATCAGATCAATTTAGGAGAATTCTGACAATAAAATTTTCAAAGTTTATGTTGGCTAGGAAAACAAAATTTTAACTTCGTGAAAAAGATATGTATAAACATAAAGAAACATACCTCCTGAACGCATTGAAGCTTATTCTTCCGTCTTCATCGCTGTTAGAAAGCTAGTACGTGAGATAATTTTTTAGGAAGCGTTTACATGGACCCGAAAGGAGATTTCAAACCACAAAGAAATTTCATCGTGTTCACATCAAGCTATTCATTCCCGCTTCCCGCACACACCCAATAACTTTGTACACTTGCTATTTTTATCAGAGGAACTTTTTAGTCGATATGGTGGAAGCATATTTCGCCGTAGAGATAAAAATTTATACTGTACAAACTGATTTCACGACAGATTCAGATATGGTGATGTATTACGCAAGGTATGACGAGATTAAAAAAAGGTGAATAAAAATATACGCACAGAAAACTTTTGGGACTTTTTATATTTTTTTCATAACCTATATTTTTATTAGCATCAGAGTAATATAATCTACATTAAAATATTACAGAACTTTATTTTGTGTGAGTGCCAACATCTAACATTATTTCGACAAGTATGAAATAATAACTTCTTATTTGGGCTTTTATACCATGCATAACAAATCGACATACAGTATTCCCTCTAATTAACTGACACTTCAAAAGGCAAACACATTTGATAAACGGATAGATGCCATTATACAGTGTCACAGAAAACTTTTTAAAAAGCAGACAAGCAATAAGCAGACACCAAATGAGTATTTTTTAAGCTCTTTATATTCCAATTAGAGCACACATCCAAAACATGATACAACAGCTTTTTAAATCGTTTTCTGCAGAGAAATTGCGAACGAAACAATTGTGTTTTTACTAGGATTTCTATTATCGTTGCTATTTTAAACATTTAGAAATAGTATAATTCAGCTCTTTTTCTGGACACAAACAAACATTAATGATTTTTTAAAAGTAGAACGAATATATTGTACTATTTTGTAAATATTGATAAAAAATAGGTCAACCTGTATCTTTTGTTGTTTTACTCCTAAAAAGCATCAGGGTATAATTGACTAACAATATTGCTACCTCCTTTTGTATGGAACAATCTCACAACCCCAATTAGCGGCGAAAAGATATAAAATGTACTTGATTTAGCGAAAATAAGCTTGCAAATATCAATTTTTCTAAAGATTGGACAGCCCTAATTAGCGGACAGATTTTGTTCCATCAATGGTGTCCGCTAAATAGAGAGGCCATTGTATAGCTTTTTGATTGTTTTTCAAGAATATATTCTGCTGAAAATATAGTAACATATAATAACCTTTAAAGTTGCAGACCGCATCCTATTTTATATAGCCCTGTGCTTATGTACATATCAAATTAAAGTGTGACGCGGAAGGATTTTTAACTGAGGATGTTCTTCAGATCATTACGGAGGCACAGTCAGGATATTATTATAAACTGCCGTGATTCGAGAATATTTAAACCTGTTTTTAATTTACATTCTCTCATCTTATTGGCGATGTGCAGGAATATACTCATTCAAAAAATTTCCAATCGCCTGAGTTATCCTGTTTCTCTTTTTAACTGCACAAAGGAGAAAAAACTAATCGTAAAAGAAAAACCACGGAACAAAAAAACATTAAATATACTTACTACTCTTTTGACGAGTAACTTGTGTATCTTCGGAGCACTTTTCTGTTCTAAATCCGTCAACATGTCAAATACTAAGACCTGAAAAACACAATCATGCGTCTAGTTCCTACAAAGTTATGTTATAGTCTGTTGAAGTAGAAGCCTTTACTAGAATTAAAATGTCCACTCTACGCTTATATTAATAAATTAATATTAATAATCTTGCAATCGTTCCACAACGACTACAGTTTTGGACAATATATCTCGAAATATTCTTGGCAAATATTGCTTCCCAAAAATTTACGCACTTATTTTAGTAGTCTAACCTTGTATTTGGCAGATGTTTTGCTTTCATAACATTAAGCTTGGGCAAAGGGGAAGTCAGTCTCAAAGTTTTTGTCCACAATCACTATTGACTTTAATAATTTAAATTGATCATACCTCGACATCTGCTTTATCAAGGTAACCAGTATAATCTGGATCGTATCTTTTCCAGATCTAAAACGTTAATTTGTTAGAAAAACAAACTATTTTCAACATTGTTAACAGCAGTGTTAATTTGCAATATTTTGATCACTTTTACGATGTTGGACTCTCCCTTTAAATTTCACCTGTCTTTGTATTCTGTGTCTGCGTTAGTATTTTCTGTACATCTTAATAGCGTAAAGTGTTTATATGACATATGACAAAGTAAGTCGAAACTAAAGCTTAATTATGCGTATTTATGCTTTATTTAATGTATGCAAGAAATGCTCGCTATCTGGAACAAGAGCTTCATTTCCTTCTGCAGTAATCTAATCTAGCAATCGTCAACTTTTGCGATCTGAATACGTTGGTTAGTATCCCGAAAATTCAAGATGACTAGATAGCTAGATGGCTAGATAGGTACATAGATGTTTGCACGTATAGCTATTCTCTATCGCCATCATTAACAATGATATATGCATACCAGCATAAAGTCTGTTGATGTGTAGGATGCTCTTCCACGAAATTTCAATAAGTAGTTCGGCTCGATCATCGGAATGGTTTTAAGCAACTGAAAAATTTATCGTAAAATAATATAAGCAAAACACAGGACAACTTGCCGTAAAACAAGATGATAGTGTTTATTTTTGTGCAAATATTGCTTTGCCTGATGTATAAAGCATATTTTTCATAAAAAAGCCAACGTTTAAAAAAAAAACGGAAATAATAATAAAGTAAGGTACCACAACAAAAAGAGGCTGACGCAAAGTTGAGTTTTTCCGTAATAATGTACATATGCGCTAATTCGAACACGAAAAATATGTTCGAATAAACGAATTTTCGAATTAAGCAGCAATGAATAGAATTTTTTAAGAAAAAAAGGGACTAAGAAGTTTGTTTAAAATGGTAGGATGTTTAAATTAACGACATCTCATTGATATTAGTACATTTATTTGTGAGAATGCAGATAGAACTATTACTATTAGAATTAAAACGGGTACTTTATTTTCTTGTAGCCAAACGACGATTACGTGAGTTTAATAAGAAACAGATATTCACCTCCTTTAGTGATATCCAGTATTCTTTCTTATGTTCCATGTAAAACGTATAATCTCTTATAAACGATTTCATCATGTTGAAATCCACACCCTAACAAAAAAACACGAAAAACAACATGCTGTCCCATGTTAAGAATATACCTGGCATTCAGAGTGACAAATTGCTTTACTAGCTAATTTTGCTCAAGAAGCGTCTGTGAAATTTGCTATTAAAAAACTGCACATTTAGAACCTTTGAGTTTTGTCCTGCATAGATATGCAAGCTCAATGTACAGTTAACAATATATGCCACAATCGACACCTCAGTACACGAAAACTCCGTAACCTTGTTATATCCAAAGATAAATGTTGATACAGAAGTAAATAGGGTCACAATAAAGTTGGCACGCATACGTAAAAAAACATAATATATATATATATTGTTATGCCTGGTACAAAAACATCAATACATTTAACTAACCATTTCTTGTGCATTCTCAAACAAGAGATCAAGAAATCTGTGAAGATCGTCGATACATATATATCCTTTATCTAAAACAGAAGAAAGTCATGTAAATAATCTTCTTCGTAATACAAAAATGGGCCACTTGACAGCATACTTGGCTTGTAATCGAACATTTCGATTGTCATCGCACTTTAACTGCTGTGTTTGCACAATCTAAAGAGTTGTAATTTCACTAGCTACTTAAAGCACTCCATTATACGAAAAGTAATGTATCATGCATGGGTAAGATTAATTTGTCCCGATGGCATGGATATACCGAGCCAATTTAAAGTCATTTTATGTTTTGGTGCAATCATTTTATAACATGTTTAAATTTAACTACAATACTCGAAAATAAGATTATAGTAAATAAACGCAGTTATTTTCGTTTAAATCTAAGAACAAGAAAATAATTAAAAGCTTTTAAACTAGATATTTTTTTACATTTTTATCTAGTTTCTACGTATGAGTCAAAGAAGGTAGAATAGATTAGCGAAAGTTTGGTTTTCTTTATCAACCCCCGACCAGCATTTCCAGAATCCAGCGATATAACTTCGAAACCGGCGAGGGTAGCCAAAACTTCGTTATATTCCATATAGCTTTTCCTACTTTTGTACAGCTAGCTGTAATGATACTACCTGTCTAATGACAAACGGTAGTAGTTGTGTAGACCCTCTAAAGATTTAGCAAAACCTCCCTTTTAACAAGAATTTTCATTAAGTAAACCGTGGACCGTAGCACAACAACCACAACAAAAACAGGGCAAAGTTCAAAACAATGACATATAACAGAAACAACAGAGAAAGACAAGAATAAATGATAAAGACTAAAACTCAACAAGCAAACAATTCAAACTGAATCAACTGAAGTTTGGTTGGATTTAACTTTTTTCGCCTACATACAAAATATATTTATTTTGAATTTTTTACCTTCTATACCTATAAAGACCAACAACTCGTTGTATATTCCCAAATTATCGCAGCTAAGACACTATATTATGATTTTCTCACACTGCTATGATTTTTGAAAGGTTGAAAGGGGGTTGATACTGCGAGTAAGTTGCTATTACGATAGCGTTTTTAAATAAAGAAACATTTGGTTTTTAAAAAATTTGCGTCGTTTTTGTATACAACAGATATTGTACCTGTAGGTAAAAAGTATATCAAATAATTTATACTACTCCAACTAAGTTATTTAACAGAACAAACCTTTACGCTAATTTAACCGTTGTTTTCCTTTCGTGACCAATTTCATGTTGATTCTTATCATTCAAAATTATTAAAAGTATTAAGTATCTCTTATAATAATATGGAGCTTCTGTCTGTCTGTCTGTGATTTTTGCAAAGGCGATATTTTTTACCACCCGAATGCGCGAGTGTTTCGAGTTTTTTGTTTTGTTTACATTTTTCTCGCAACCGTTAGAAATCACGTGATAGAAAATAAGCAGTATGATTCGCTCAAATACGTACTTTCGAACGAGACGGCATTCGAATAGAAAGTTCCCTTGGCGTAACAACAAACATACATAAAAATTTCTCGACAAAGTTCTCGACAAAGGGCGAACTAAAGAAGGGGAACAATGTCTCATTTTTGACGATCCCTTAGTCGTAAGAAAGTTAAATTAAAAGCAAGAAAAGTCAAAGTGGAGAAGTAGAGTGGATTAAAAAATTATATAATTTGGAACCAGGGTTACCTTCGACACGCAAAATACAACAAAAGAACGGTCCCGTTGTCTTGATAGAAAAAAGTGAAAAGGTAAAGTGTTTCAAAAAAGAATATATGAAAAAGAAAGAAAAGTCCAAGTGAAGAAGTAGAAGTAGATATGTGAAGTTGGAAGCCACAATAAGTTACTTCGGAAGTGAAGAGTGGAGCTAGAAGTAGTAAAGTAAAGTTAGAAGTAGAAAATGAATGCTAGAGTTTCAAGTGAATTGGAATTCAGAAAAAATAATTGCATAATTAATGTGACCCCTGGTGCGTAACTAATGTATTTGTCCTAAAACTCAAAATGCTGCATGAAGCTGTTAGCTGGCTACCAAACAAATGTGCTAGCGAAACAGAAAATTTTGGTTTGTTGAACTAACTGCAAATGTCATAATCTTTACATTGCTATTGTTTTTCTTTATACGTGTTTTACTAAGCATAAATAGCTAGCAATAGACCTAGCTAACTAAGTCTCCCCAGCTTAAGTATATTTAACTGGGTGCCTTAGCTACTGTTAGCTACCTAACGTTAGCTTCAAGGCTCCATCCCATAGCTAGCTCTAACTTATGAGTTATGTTGTTATTCCTCTTTTTTAGATATTTATAGCTACCTTAGTAGTCAAACTTCTCTTCTTTTTTGAACACGAATTATGATGTAACAAGCTAGCTAGCTACAAAATCTTTCTTAAACGTTTATGATAGTGTGACGCATTTTTATGCCCATAGAGCAGAATTTTTTTCACATTACCTGTAAACTTTACAAGGGAACTACATGTAATATGACAAGTGGAACAAATTTTGTAGAATTTAAAGTGCGTGTGCTAAGTTTTTTTTTATTGTTTTGTTTCTGACATTCTGTTAAACATTTGTCAGCCTACGTGTAAAATGCCAAGTTATTTTTACAGGGGTTATTGACATTAGATT
The DNA here is from genome assembly GCA_030067915.1 of Hydractinia echinata. Lineage (NCBI taxonomy): Eukaryota > Metazoa > Cnidaria > Hydrozoa > Anthoathecata > Hydractiniidae > Hydractinia > Hydractinia echinata. Next base: position 1,507,573 of record JASGCC010000051.1, on the reverse strand, counting down.
GGAAATTTACGTGGGTTTAACTTTGGGTTAAAAATATTTATGAGAGGATGGTATGGTTGTCAGTTTATATTGTTTGTTTGTTGCAAATGCTGTTATTTGAAATTTTGTGTAAACTTTTATGGAAATAGACCACATGCAATATACTGAAAGAACAATTTTTTGAAGAATTGGACCTCATTGTAAGCTGTTGTGTAAGCTGATGTCTTTTTATATTTCGTATTATAAACTTTTGTTGGGAAAAACTATGTGATGTCATTTTTACTTGAAGAAAATTTCATGGCTTCATGTTTTTGTTTTTGTTGAGAATTTCACAAAATTTTGTAGTATATAATAATTCGTGATGATAAAAAAATTACTAAATGTTCTCACTGAAACTGTTTTTGTTTTTTATATTTTGTAATCTAATGTGGACTGCATGCACTGAAATGACTGACTTTTTTATAATTTGATGTGTTTCATAACCTTTTTGTGGAAAAATTATGGATAATGGCAAAATACAACATGCTGAATGAACTGATTTTTGTTGATTTTTTTGTTTCTTTAAAAACCGATTTATTTATATTTTGTGTAAACTTTTGTGAGAATGGACCATATACAATGTTTTCCAAAATAATGATCTTTGTTTATTCCAAATTTACTCCTTGCTCATTGCTTTTTTGACATTTCAGTTTAAAATGTTTAGACAAGGGCAGTACGGATCATGAGACAAAAAAATTGTTTTGTTAACCGATTAATTTTTACATTTTGTGTATATTTTTGCGGGAGAGGGGTATGCAACCGAATAAATGATTTTTTGAGATTTAAATTTGATGTTTTCCAAACTATGGCTTTTTGATATTGCTGTATAAGCATTTAGGGAAAAGACAATGTTTAAAATGTGTGAAGAATTTATTTTCATAGATCTGTGCCTGCTCTTGCAAGCCCTTCTTTTTGACACTTCAGATTAAAATATTAATGGTTTTCAACATAATCACATAAGATGTATTATACATATTTGAGATGTGTTATTTATGACATTGTTTATTGGTGTGTAGGTGTAGGTGTCGGTGTCGTAACTGTCTGTGTTGTGACTGTCAATGTTGTAACCTTCTACCAACTAGATTTAACACCTTGCAAGCCGTTGTTTTTTATATTTTGTCTGAAGTTTTGTTGGGAGGATTTCATGTAATTTGACATTTTGTGTAAGATTTTAAGAACTAAAACTTACTCCTTGCAAATGTTCTTTTTTGCATCTTCAGATTATATATTTATTTTGGTAAACGGCAGCATTCAATACACTGAAATATTTGCTGATGTCATCAAAATTAAAATGACAGAACTTTTGAATTGCCTAAGTGGATTTTTGCACGGGCCTTAAGGTAGGTTTCCATACGACTGCATTTTCCGCTCGAGCGTAGAAAGCTCGGGAGCATTTTTCTCTTGAGTTTGAACTTAATGGAAATCAATTTCCCGCTTGAGAGAAAAGATGTTCAGAATAAAATGGCTGCCGTTTTTATGGCAGCGAATTAAAAGAAGACGTTACAGGAAACAACAACTAAGATGAGAAAACTTTTTCATGAAAAAAAGGGGAAAGTTATTATTTATTGTTAGTTTATGAATTTAACTTCCAATGGCCCCCCAACAAGCAGTTGATTTTTGTGGTTGTTAGGAAGATTTGAAAAGAATTTATGAATCCATAACTTTTGTTCACAAATTCAATGCTAACAGGTCTCTCTGCTGTACTTAACACCAAACACTTTTCTGAAAGGTGTTTTTATTTTGTGAATAGAGAAGTGCAGAAGAAATTGTTGTTTTTCTAATGTTTTTCTTGAATAAAATGGATTGCGCAATTGTTTACATTTTCTTGAATTTCATTGGTTAAAAAGCTCGAGAGAAAAAATACGCGCTGAAAAAGTTGAATGAGTTCAACTTTTTGAGAGAAGCTCGGGAGCATCTTTTTACGTCGGGTCAGCGGTCATTCTACTTCATTGCGCATGCTTGTGGGAAAAGCTCTTGAGCTTTTTCCGCTCGAGCGGGAAATGCAGTCGTATGGAAACCTACCTTTATCGACTAGTTAAGTATTAATTAACAAAAGTATATATTTTTTTGTTTTGAACTTAATTACTACACCTTAATTACTACACCTGACTGGTAAAGTATTTAAAAATAATGAAGGCGAGAACCTGGTCTACAAATAAATGGAAGCGCTTTTTTATTTCTAAAAACACAGTTTTATTATAAAAAGCAACAAACAGGGATCAATTGGCTATGTATTAAAGCCTATATTACATGCCCATTCTTGCTGAATATCAGATCATCTACTGCCGGCAAATGTAACGTTGCCTCGAGTCGATAAATGCAAAATCTGCTTATTATAATATAGATGAAATCTGTCATATAATTATATAACTGAAGAAAACTACATAACGATTAAAAATTTCAAGGGAATCAAGAAGTGTTTACCTGAGCATTGAAGTTTTTTATATGCTTTTAAAAATTGTCGGCTTGTCACGAATCTTTCGCCAGCCCATTTCGGTAAGGTTAATGAAAAGTACGCAAACAAATCAATCTCTTTCTTCTGGTCTTTCGTCATTTTTTAACAACAGAATTAATTTTCCGATTCTTTTTGTTTTATCTCGTTTATATTATAATTTCCTCACTTAAATGTATTTAACTTATTAACACATTTAACAGTTTTCTCTCTCTCATTTTAAAACCGATAAAATATTCATGCGCAATCAATGTATTAAGAATCTGCAATTGAAATAATAAGTTCATTAATAAATAGCTATCAATATTTATGCCGGTTTGTTTCCATGGTTTTGTAAAGCAACTTTTTTTATTTCTTCTTGTCTACTTTTATAGAGCCTAAAAGAACACTTTGTAGTACATAAAATTTTCTAAAACGAAATTCTATTTCTTAGATTATATTAAAAGTTTTATACCCGGCCTACAAAGATACGGTGGCCCAGAACTGCCACGGCAAAAGAAAAAACAACATAAAAAGAAAAAGCCACGGCAAATGTTCCAGTAAATGTCACGGCAAAAGAAAAAGCCACGGCAAAAGTAAAAGAAATATGTCGAATTTAAATAAAATTGATTGAATTATATTCATTTGAATTATAATTGAATCAAATTAATAAAAAATAAAAATAATTAATAAGAAGAAAAAAGAAAAAAGAAAAAAGAAAAAAAATCATGAAAAAGTCACGGCAAATGTCACGCGCGGGAATGCGTAAAACGATTTGAAAAAAAAATGGCTGACGGCAAGATCTTGTTTCGTGATCAATGTGGAGCACAAGTGCATATTGCTACAAAGTTTTGTGTATCCTGTGGTCAAAGGAAGCATTTATTATGACTAAAAGCTTGCTAGGTTACGTCTGTATACGTGTATATATAAACGACAATGTTTAAATTTTTTAGATATACAAATCCACTACAAGCAAGATGTTGTTGATCTTACAATTAAAACACAAATTCCACAGTCATTAGGTATGTACTACATCTATATGTAGAAATTTTTTAAGTGTGGAGATTTAATGTAATAACAAAAAAAACGCAACTGCCCAACTCACACTTGCTCACACAAGCTCACAATGTTGTTGTTTTTATGGTGTCTGCTCTAGCTAGCTAGCTAGCTAGCTATGCCATCAGTGTACTGGTCATATTTGTGTCTAAAACCCCAGAAATTAGATGTATTAGAGAAGTCTGTTATTAAAAAATATGCAATTGTCTTTTTAGCTTTCAAATACATGTCATTTATTTACATATTTTTAATTATAGGAAAACCATGGCATGAAAAATCAGCAAATATAAAACCCCAAAGAGGCAAACGTGTAATGTTGAGAGCATCACCTGAAGAGATTTATGACTCTTTGAAGGAAAAAGCTCTGAATCGCTTAAACGTTTTTATCCTGAACTGTTAAAAGAAGAGGAAAATTATAATTTAACGTTTGACAATGGTACACCAGCTACTAACATTCCTGGTGCATCCGAACCTTTTAATTTGCGAAGATACAAAGAAGAAGTAGGGAGAGATTTTAAATCAATAACTTTGTACCTTCTATCAGATTCTGATAATGCAGTACTTCAAAAAATTGCTTTAAATCCTTTTAATTGTGATTATTTTGAAGATGACAATATTAAAAAAAAATAAAAATGAACAAGATGTCTTACCTATGTTAAATCCACCAAAAAAATTAAATCAGAGGATGTGTTGGCAGATGAACTGTATGCAAAGAAACTACAAGAACAATATTTAAACGGAAATCCAAGTCCAGAGCATCAAGATTTAGTCTTTTCACTGCCTGCTTTGCTGTCAGAGTTGGAAACAAATGTCGTAAAAGGAAAACAGTTTTACATTGTTGTTAGACGAGGTTCTAGCTTTGAAAGATGCCTTTCTCTTTGGAAGCGTGAAAGTAATAAAGGCAATGTAAATAATGCATTAGTTGTTCATTATGCTGGTGAAAATGGGATTGATGATGGAGAATAGGAGTAACTACATCGCAATGCAGATAAAACTAGACTTTAAGACGGAAAGTTCAACGGAAAAAAAGGAGGTTTCTCTCCAAAGAATAAGAAGCCGCTACAAAACTTCTGTATTCTCACCTTTACAGGAATAATCGGAAAGCTAATCGATTTTGGCTGTACTGAAACAAACACCTATGAATGTGTAAACACGAGGATTGGTGAAATTCACTTATGCTTGGGATCTGGTGTGGGCCCTTGAGTAAGCATCCCCTGCCTCCTGCAAGACGCCAGCCACATTCATTGACACCGTCCGCCAAAACCAATAACTTTTGTTAAGCTTTGGAAAAAGAAAAGTCGACAGCTACAAATCGTATCGTTGTTGCGTTTACCTACTGACACAGAGCCCAGGGCTAAGAGAGGTAGACTTGGAACCCAGCCCTTAGAGAGGTTGTGACAAAGAATGAAAAGCAGCACACCTGGAAACAGAAAAGCTTTCTGACCTTAGACATGAACACTGGAGAAATCGTATCGTAATGCTTGGGCTGACCAAGAAGCCGCCCCTAGGAAAGGTAGACTTGGAACCCAGCGGCGGCAACCCAGAAAACCATTACATATCGTCTCGAACTTAAACAAGTAATTCACTTCACCACCCAGTCCACTTTTATGCTTCGAAATCTGCCACACTCCATTCTTTGGAAGGAGTTATTAATCGTCTCGAGATTGCAACTGAAGACCCATCCTAACCAATGAAGAACACACACTCTTTAGTCACCAAAAACTAAAAGCCTTCACGATCCATGGTCTTTCCCACCGTCAGTGGTCTTTACACCGTGAGTTCTTAACAAATGTTTTGGATGGAATGCGAGGAAGCCTATTCAAAAATGGAGTTCCACGTGACTCGATGCTTGAGATTCAAAATAAGAGTTTTCGTACTGGTGGGCAAATTTGTGCTGTCTCAATTGTTCAAGGAGGACCTCCACCTCTACTGTTACATCCTAAAATGTTCGATTTATTGTTAGAAAGTAAAAACATTAATCTGAACAATTTGTTATTTGAGAAGCATTGTATTCCTGCCGATGCAGACTTATTCAAAAGAATCAGAGAAAATTGTGAATCAGAAACTGATATGATCATTAAGAATGGATACACAGGGTTAGTGAAGAGAGAAAACATTGAGAGTATTATTTCCACTGTAATCATTGGAATAGCTACAAGGAGAATTACCTTCTTAAATCAATTCTTAAAAGGCTTATATACTTTAAGCATAAGTGACTATTTATGGTCAAACCGCAATCTATTAGAACCTTTATTTACACTGGAAGAAGGTAACAACTCAGTTGATTCAAACTATGTATTTTCTATACTTAAACCTCAATTCTCATCAGAGGCATGCTCTAAAAGAGTGGTGAAGGAACATGTTTTGGATAATTTTCAGGATTTCTTGAACATGTTAGAGGATGAACAAATTACAGGTCCTAGTGAGCAAATGACTTATGATAGTGATGATACGGATGGTGAGAAGAAAGAATTGTTTGCAGATTTATCAACCGCTGGGATCCTGAAATGGATGACAGGGCAAAGTCACAAGCCCTTAGGTGGTAAACACTTTGAGGTCACTGTTAATTTTAACCATGATAGCTACAAGATTAATTCAATCCACACAGTGTGTTTCCCTGTAGTACATTCTTGTTCTAGGGAAATTACACTACCCGTAAAGCACATGGGAACATTTGCTGACTTTGAGAAGAATTTTAAACTTACAGTTTGTAAAGGACAGGCTTTTGGGTTACACTAATTTTTACACAAATTATATATATATATTTACATTACACACTCATTTGTTTGTTAAAATTACGTTTGGTAGTTTATATTTTGTTGCATGAACCTTTTTTTTGTATATATATACATTTTATGAAAGTTTGTGCTTTTGTTATGTTTAAAAGACATAAAATTATATGTTTGTTTTCTTCTTTAAGTACCCCTTTGTCATGTGAACTCTAGGAACCAGGGATTTCATAAAGTTGTAATCCACCAAAATTAATATCCTCGCATAAAGATTCTAATTTATCATAAAGTTCCAATGCATCTTTCCAGTTCGCTGGTTTCGAAATTTGGTAGTAATTAGTAACAAAGTCGAAATAATCAGTGAACTCGTTGGTATAATCGTTCACCACAACATGCCGTGAAACATCTTTTATAACGTCTTGTCTAACTTCTTGTTTGTAATCCCTGCTACCGTGTTCTTCGGGCAAAAAATTTAGCGAATCCGGATGCCCAGAAACAGTTTGATGTCGCGATTTTCTGATCCTATGAGTGTTCCAAAAATCTTTGACGTGGTCTAAATCCTTTTATAGAGCTTCTGAGAAAGAAAACCACAATGCTTCCATTTTTATATGCGACGCTGTGTCTATTCTTCCAGACGCTTCGAGATCCTTAAAGAAATTTCTCCACCAAGAAGAACGTAGTTTGCAAAATTGTGACCACCACGCTTCGATTCGTTGGTTTCGTGGGGAGGACACATATCGATGCGCGTCTGGCTCATCTCTGAAATAAGCATGAATGGGTGCAACTAAACTGTTTTCTTTACTTAGGTCAGTAATGAGCTCGATGGGACAACCATCTATTAAAGTAACTGATTGTAAGTAATAGCAAGTAATATTGTCAGGAGCATTGTTGGATCGAGCTAATTTTAGCCAAATTATATTGCGGCTGAATCCATCTTTGGCCCCGTGAATTGGGAAACCCCAAGGCTTAAGTTTATCGTAGCCGTCAATGTGCCACGAAAAATTAGGCCCGAGGTTCACATACATTCTTCTTCAAAGTTTATGTCCTCTTCGATTTGATGAAACGACAGGATCCAGATCTTTTAAAATGCGTTGCACAATTAACCTGGGTACTCTCATCCCCTCAAGAATGCCAAATAGTTCGATAACCTGCAGCAGCGCCTGGACCATTAATTATTTCTTTTATTCTTTCTTGCACTAAATGAAGGTTCACATTTTTTTGTCTTCTGTGTAATTTATAACACTTTAAACGTCGTAAAAGAGTTCTATAGCTCATCACAATTCCATGATGCTTTTTCAGAAAGCACAGTAAGTCAAGGTAGCTAAAACCATTGTTATAGTAGTACTTAATGAGCGTCTCTTCATCAAAATGCTCCTCCACCTTAAACAAGTCCCCGTTGTCTGTGTTTTCAGCCATGTTGCTCGAACACGTGTATACAAAGCAGCGAAAACTCTTTTTTACCGTGGCATTAACCGTGACTTTTTCTTTTGCCGTGGCTTTTACCGTAGCTCTTTCTTTTGCCGTGGCTTTTATCGTAGCTTTTATCGTGACATTTGCCGTGACTTTTTTATGATTTTTTTCTTTTTTCTTCTTATTAATTATTTTTATTATTTATTAATTTAATTCGATTATAACTCAAATGAATATAATTGAATCAATTTTATTTAAATTCGATATATTTCTTTAACTTTTGCCGTGACATTTACTGTAATATTTGCCGTGGGTTTTTCTTTTCATGTTTTTTTTTCTTTAGCCGTGGCAGTGGGCCACTGTACAAAGCAGTGTAAAGGTCGAGGCAAACCAGTCCAACATTTCATCCGACATGGGAGAAGCGTGTTGGATGAAATGTTGGACTGGTTTGCCTCGGCTTTAACGATGGTAACACCTCACCAAGGTTGCGTCATTATTCAAATTGCAAAAATGCTTTTCCACGAGATTCAGGAAAATTTAGGAAAAATGCGAGAAGATTTATTAAGGTTGTAACCCCCCATGAAAATGCGTTTTTTTTCGATTTTTTAAAAACGATTTTTAGGTACTTTAAACATACCTAAATCATATACAAATCAAAAATATACCTAAAAATATATTTGTAAGCCTAAATTTGCCCTTTTCCAGACACATGTACCACTCTTTTTAACCTTAGCAACGCCTTAGCAACCGCTTTTAGGCCTAAAAAAACCTGTTCCTCCAGTTTATATAAAAAGAGATTATGCACCAAGTTGTAATAATGGTTGCTGAATATTCCGTGAAAGTTTGGGCCATCAAGACAAACTAAAAGTTTGCCAAATTCCCAGTTGAAAACAGACATTCAATATGCCAAAAACTTGCAGGGTCAAAAAACGTACACAACAATCTAAAAAACGTAGAGGTTTTTGTATAAAGACAGAAGATGTATATGATGATGTAAATAATGATGTAAATACAAGCTTTCCTGATGTAAATACAACAGAAGATGTAAATATTTCCAGCATAAATGCTTCGAATACCACCATGCCTGACAGCGACCAAGATGCCAACATTTCATCCGCCTCAGCTAAAAAAATACAACCAATTGAAGCTTCTACCCCAACTGCTTCTGAATCTATTACAGGGTATAGATATGTTGATATGGAGATTCTATCCTCTGTATTTAGTTTAGTATCTTGCCCATTGTGTGGTGGAAAGAGCACGTTAAAGCTATTGGATGTTGTGCCAGAAAGAAAAGGACTGTCTTCACTTTTGTCGTTGAAATGTAAAAGTTGCAGCTATCTTCACGAATTTTATACATCAAGATCTAACGATTACCATTCCTTTGATATCAACAAACGAATTGTTTATAGCATGCGAGTATGCGGTCAAGGTCATGCTGGGATTGAGACATTTACGTCATTTATGAACATGCCAAGGCCAATGACTGCAAATAATTATGATAAAATTGCCTCAAAATTATCTGGTGTTACTAAAGGCATAGCTGAGGAAGTTATGCTTGAAGCTAGTGAAGAACTTCATGAACTTGCTAAAGTTGATGTCAATGATATACTTGACACTCCTGTGTCATGTGATGGAACATGGCAACGCCGTGGCTATTCTTCATTAAACGGTGTCGTAGCCGCGATTTCCATGAAAACTGGGAAAATATTAGATTTCGAACCAATGAATCGGGCTTGTTGTAAAGCATGCACTGCAAAACAAAAGTTGAAGAGTAGAGATCCACCAGCTTATGCTGACTGGAGATTATCACAACAGTGTCAATTTAATTTTCGTGGTTCTGCTGGTAGTATGGAAAACGTCGGAGCAAAACGCATATGGGAGCATTCGGTCAAACAAAATAAACTTCGATATACTGCATTCTTTGGTGACGGAGATAGCAAAAGTCATTTGTCTGTCGAAGATGTTTATCCAGGTACAGAAGTTGTTAAATTAGAATGTGTGGGACATGTCCAAAAAAGAGTTGATTGCCGGTTACGCAATTTAAAGAAAAAAGATAAAACACTTGGCGGAAAGGGGAAATTAACTAATAATGCTATCGACCGGTTACAAAACTATTATGGTATTGCCATTCGACAAAATAAAAATAATTTAAAAGGTATGCAAGCTGCTGTCCTTGCCTCACTCTTTCATGTTGCTTCTTCAAAGAAAAATAATTGGCATTACCCCCACTGTCCGCTGGGACCTGATAGCTGGTGTAAATACAACTCCGACAAAGCTAACAACACCAATACGTGCGTAGCAGGTCCTGGATTTCCCATGTCTGTAATTATGAAAGTTAGACCTGTAATTTGACGATTTAAGTAATGAGAAACTACTTTCTAAATGTTTGCATGGACTAACACAAAATCAAAATGAAAGTTTTAATCGAACGATTTGGGACCGTTTACCTAAATCGCAGTATGTCGCACTAAATCAACTGGAGTTTGGAGTGTATGATGCAGTCGCTAACTTTAATATTGGCAGAAAAGCAAGTGTACTGATTTTTGAGAAGTTGGGAATGATCCCTCCCTAAACATATGCTACACGGTTGTAAAAGATTGAATGCAAAATGACTATTTAATGCAGAGAGTAAAAATAAAGCTAATACTAAATCGAAAAACAATACGCGGAAAGTCAAAGCAAAAAGACGATACAAATGTTGAAAAAAAGGGTGTATCATATGAAGCAGGTGCATTCTGATTTACAATTTAATTATAACAGATGAATTATTGAAAGCAAATAGCAGAGAGTGTATATATATCTTTTATTTAACTTAGTTTACTGTTTTTTTTGTTTTTAAACTTTAACGGCCTTTTTCTCAGAACTAAGCTTTTTTGGACGCCGGCCAAAATATCTCAAGGACTACAGGTCCAATTGTCATGAAATTTTCAGTGATTGTTCATAACAATAAGAGCTGTGTTTTAAGCGGAACAGATTTTAAAATAATCAAATATTTTTTGTTTTATTAATAATTTGATTTGCAAAAATCTGTCCAAAAAATCTTAAAATTCCTTTCTTAATTTCTCCAATCAAACCTATCAACCGGTTGCTATGGTAACAATCTGCCATTTTTAAAATATTTTTTGGAGCTATTTTGATGAGTATTATATAATATATAAGTAATAAATTTAAAACCATTTGTTGTTTAAGAGTTATTTTAGATGGGGGTTACAACCTTAAAGGAATTGTATACTAAAATATTACAACTAGACAAGTATAAACATTCCATGCAAACATTACAAATATTAAGTCAATTCCTAATTTTGCTGGGTTTTTTCGTTATGCAAAAGTTTGATTGCAAAATTTTGTCGAATCGAATTTTTCGAATTCTACAAGTTTGACCGTATATCTTATTTTTTCATTCCATTGGTGGAATCCATTTGTCCAATCAGTTTTTTCAAAATTGTATCAAAAATCGCCACTAATCACACTCCATCTAAAATGAAATTCGAATTAGACAAGTTTGATAAACAACAGGGTAATGTGGTCGAGGTTGGCCCTTGATTATGACCTTAATACAAACGAATATATAAGAGAATTAATGCGAGCCCCAGACGGACGGATTTTAGAAACCAACCAGGACAGATGTTGCAAGCACCCGCGCAAATGAGGCATATGATTAATTTAAAAGTGAAGAAAAAAAGACCTTATCATGACCGCAGGAGCCTGTCTTAATACATTACTCTCATTTGGGGCGTGATTTAACAAGAAACATATTTACCGCAGAGAAATAGAAACTTTCATACAGTAAGAGAAAGTTATACTTTGCGATGGTTCAAACAAAACGGTTTCGCCGGCGATGGAAGTAGACATTTAAAAAGAGTGTTTTTGTCTTTTTCTTCACTTGGATATTATTTGATACATCCGCGAAACTTTGTGACGTGGATCTTTTTTGACTTAATCATTAAGTGCCTAGCCACCAGTTTGAACCTAGTTAGGTGATGGTCCAGCTCTTTGTCTCGCACGATAAACTTTTGGAGACCATTTTAAGCTATGATGGGGTTGCCGGGTGGGTCGCTTTTTTCATTCAAACCTTCTTTAAGAAAGCCATGTAGCCACAAAAACTTTCAGTTTTATAATTGTGATATGCAGCTTTATTTTGCTCACGATTTTATTTTTTGAACCTTTGCGGGACCTATGGATTAATATTTTTGCTCGATGAAGTAGTGCCATGCTGTAAGCCTGTGTTTTTTAAATGGCCGACAACAAAAAACTTTTGCACACTTCGCGGACTTCTTGCGTGAAGGAGGCGGGAGGGGGGAGGTGGTCTAAGCAGTTCCGCTAAGAATATTTTTTCGTGACGACAAACTTTTTTATCTGACAAATCAAAACTTTTGAATAAACTCGTTTTCGCTAAATTTTGTAGTCTCGCTTCTATTTCAAAATGTTACCCGCCGGGGTGAGCGCTTAGTACAGGTAAACCATGTCACTCAGCCAGATGAACCAGTTACAGCGGCACGCCCTCATGAGTGTAAGGTCATTCTGAAAAAAAAAACTTTCCTGCATCTTCGGTTGAAATAAAAACAATGACAGGAATCATTTTGTCACGTTTTGGTAATGTGACTATTCTTATTTTAACCTTCCGAGTTTGACAAAAACCAGAAAATATATTGTGAAGCATTTATCTAGCTGCCGGAAACATTATACATAACTTAAAAGATCGATGTATAGCTCCTGTAAATGGATTTAAGTAAATATGGTAATGATATATATAATACGAAGTGTCCGTCTGTATGTGACAGACAAAGAGGATGTGTTTAATTTTTTTTGATGTCGCCAAAACATTCTCAAATGACGTTAATAATTCTCCCCATTCAATTGATAGTTGCTCATCAATAATCGTCCATCCAAGGCCATGTGGTGACGGCATCAAAAAATTTCCATCCAATGCTGTTTTAACCATTGAAGTAACGTACGAAACACGTTTTCAATAACACAACAAATTGTCTCGCGTAGCAGATTCTTTGATCCAGTCATTCTCTTCGAAGTGCGATGTTCTGCTTATTGCAATCTCCCAAACGGTTTTTTTTCTTGAAGTAATACTTCGTTAATTTGACCCTTTTCCACGTTGTCATTAAATAAAAACGATAACGTTTTTGAGCTCCACCAGTTAACAACACCATTAAATTTCCCCTAACCATTCGTATCAGGGTTCTCTTGTTTGGAACTTAGTCTTCTTTCGTACATTTATCCATATATAGACTGACTACATAATCAGCTATTAACACTTTAAATTCCTCAACAATTCGCTTCTTGACAACTTCGTAAACTTTTTTTATTGAAATCCAACACAGTGTGAAAAAGAAGGATGAAGTGAAAGATAAAAGGACAGAAGCAAAGTATAAGTTAAATATATTTCTAATAATCTGACACAAATTGTCAGTCGTATTCCTAGATTTTTCTATACGTGTCTTTTTACATTGTATAGGGAATATGAGGACTTGAAATGCTGACATCTTGAAAAATTCTTTTTTTAATTTGATAATTAATCAAAATTGGCAAAATTCTTCTGTGAAAACATGTCAATATGTTTCTTCTGAGTGTGGTGGATGTTACATTTGTTGTAGTATGTGAGGACTCTAGTTGAAATTAAAAAAGTTATCTTTTTGTTCTACTAAGTGTTTGATTTTCTGCAGAGTGATGACAACAAACAAATAAAATATAACCATAAGAGAGAACAAATTCAATACAGTGTGAATACTACTCTTTACACATTATTTATTTATTCATTCATTCATTCATTCATTCATTCATTCATTCATTCATTCATTCATTCATTTATTTATTTATTTATTTATCCAATATTTATACAGGATTGCCAATTCAGAATATATACAAGTATATACATGTACAATTCTGTTGTCAATATGGGTCCTGTGAAAAATAAAATTGTCAAAAACTAAAAATTGATGTTTGAGAAGAAAAAAACCAAAATAGAATGATTTAAAAGGGAAAAAAAAGAAGGTAGAAGGTAGAAGGTATACCACAAAGAGATATGAGGTAAAAAGTTTCAAGCTGCTCAAGATGATAGCAAGAGATCCATGACTTCAGGTTAGACACTGGATTTTATAGTTGAACGATCAACTATTAATGTTGCAGATATTGGTGTGTATAGATATAATTGAGTGTAAAAGAAAACATCACCAGTTTCATCAATTAAATATATTGACGACGTTTCAGTCGTATACGGCCATTATCAAGTCATTTACAAATACTTGTTCGTAAAAGATTATTTAAACATTACGATCGTACGATACAATTATCGTACGACATATTAATCAGCAAATAGGAATAACGGAACAGATGCAATATTTCTATTCAAAGCGGGTTTATCCTTATGGATTAATAAACTCTCCTTCAGTTCTAGATCGTAATTATTCCTAGCGGTGGAGAGTATCGAGAAATTCTCAAAACAAGGCCTAGACTGACAGTATAAAACATGTTCGGATACGGCTGAAAAATAAGGACTTTTGGTCGTTTTTCCGGTTAAAGCTGAGATCCCCATGTGTTCACTGACACTTACCTTCAAATGTCGTAATGTCTTGCCAGTACAGATAGCGTTGCAGCTATCGCACTTAAATTTATATACCTTAAGGGAACTAATTTTTGCGGGAACTAATTTTCGCGGAATTAATTTTCGCTGGAACTAATTTTCGCGTTTTTGGGTGTTAAGCGCGAAAATTAGTTCCCGCGAAAAAACTTAAAGGGCCTGAGCGCGAAAATTAGTTCCCGCAGAAATAATGTTTTTCTCTCTTTCTCTACCTTTGGAATTACCCTGGACAATTCATTTTTACCTATGCAATTAATTTATGGGGGCAAGACTAAACAAAGCTTGCCGAAATTCGAATTTCCAAGTTCTTTTAGCCTCAGTGTAAATGAGAAACATTTCAGTAATACCACTGAGTCCATCAAATTGATCGAAGAGGTTATTGTGCCCTATGTAGTTGCACAACGCAAGTCTCTTAGTCTCGATGAGAACTACTACGCATTATTGATACTTGACGTTTTTAGCGGACAAATGACCGAAGAAGTCAAGGAAAAATTGAAAGAGAATCAAATCCTATTCGTACGTGTGCCTGCAAATATGACCAATTTATTCCAGCCACTTGATCTCACGGTTAACCGGTCCTTTAAAGCTATGATGAAGCGAAAATTTACTGAATGGTATAGCAAAGAAATAACCGAAGAACTTGAAAAAGGAACACCATTCGAGGATATCGATATCAAGCTAAAATTGTCCATTTTGAAACCATTGCATGCGAATTGGCTTGTAGATGCTTTCGATTTCTTCACCTCACCTGAAGGCAAAGACATAATATTGAAAGGATGGGAAAAAGCCGGAATAACAAATGCAGTTGCTAAAGAAATCAATGGTTTGGAAAGCCTAGATCCATTTGATTCAATAGATCCATTGGCAGACCTTCAAAAGCCAGTTGACCATTCTGATCGTGTTCTTGACCCCAACGAGCAAAACTATTTCGTAAATGATAGAGAAGAAATCGAAGATGATAACGAATCAGACGAGGAATGGATTGAAGAAGAAACCGGTGACGAGATGAGAAACATTTTTGATATCCTTGAAGATGATGAGGAGGAAGAAAATTAATTTTCATCTTTTTTTCTTCAATATCTGTGCTTAAAATGATGATGAAGTGACAAAACAGCTGGCTGTTGTGATATAGCTTGTCTAATGACGGCTGGTTAATTATTAGAGGTTGTAACCCTCTGAAGATTCTGCATAATAGCAAAACCCTCCCTTTTAACAAGGATTCTGTCAGATACATATCTGTTAAAAGCTCATACGAAAAATCCAAATATCTCTTTTCTGAAATCTTGCTTGAAGGTACCCAACGCGAAAATTAGTTCCGCGAAATTTTTCAGAAACCCTCCGAGCGCGAAAATTAGTTCCGCGAAATATTCCAATTCTATGCCCTCCGAGCGCGAAAATAAGTTCCGCGAAAATTAGTTCACGCGAAAATTAGTTCCCTTAAGGTACGCCTTTCGAAGTAGAGCCTTTATGGGTCTATCTTTAAAGCGGAAAAAATCGCAAATTCTCGAACCTGAAGAAAAAATGACCTTAACCTTACAAGATGATAAATGCTTGAAGAATGTTTTTTTCTAAACGAGTCTGAAACCTCAGTGATACATTCCCCAGAAAAGGCAATACAATAATAAGTTCACGCTTAGAAACAGTTAATCTGACCTTTTTGACTTGAAACAACTTGTCAAGAATTGTCTTAATGCAGCGGTCGAATAAGATAGAAGGATAGCCATATTTTCCTTTCGACATGAAAAGTTGAAAAATCTGTCACAATTCTGAAAATACTAAAAACCAGTGTCATAACTAGACCTGTTTTATACTCGTCAGGCAAAAAACTAGCCAAATTAGTGTATACACCACTAAAAGTTGGTTTTCTGTAAATTGTGGTTACAAAATTATTATTTTCACGTTTAATATTGACATCAAGAAATGGTAAAAGATATGTGCCTGTTGTTCATGTAAGCCTTGAAGAGAGGCAGATGCTCAGGTGATGAAAAGAGAACAAAGACATCATCAACATATCTTCTGTAGTACAACGGTTTAAATTCCGTAGGACAGTTATGGGGCTGTTTTTTAATTAGTACCATTCTCCAAATTTATTTTGTACATTTCTCACAAATAGAAAGACTAAAGAACCAGAAACTAATTTTGTTTCAATATAAAAACATTTTAGCGTCTCTAAACACGAGTTGTTCCACTATGTACCCAACTTTTTAATCTGTCGGACGGACGATTCTAATATTAGTCATTACGGGATAATTAAACTTTCCCTCTTACTAGTAAACAATCCCTATCATTTGATAGCGCCTGTAGATCATTTAAAACCTAACAATTGGGAAATCTAGCGTATTTTATACCTTCCATCTGATGAATATCGTCCGTCCGACAGATAAACTAAGTTTAAAAGTTTTCTGGAAACAAACCTGGTTTCCGCATTCATACCTTACCTTACTGAACTATCAATTTTTTTGTCCTTCTGTCAATATAATCGGGAGCAATATTCATCAGAGACACTGGATAACATATAGAAAAGAATTAAAGAGTTCGTCCGTCCGACAGATTTACCGTGCGTAACTAATTGCTCTGATTTCAATTACTTCAGTGTTTTGAGACAAAATATTTTAGCGATGTTTTGATTTTTGTATTGAGAATACTTTCCCGCACCAGTTTAATAATAATTCTAAATTCTCAAGACTCTGAACATTGGATAGCATAGGGATGAAAAAATTGAAAATCCGTCCGACAGATAAATAAAAACTATCCGATATCAAAGAAACTTCTTTCTTAGAAATAATACTTTACGCTACAAAAAGGTAACACAAAGTCACCTTGTTACGTCTTTTATTGTGACTTTATCTTATTTGTGAAGACATTGCATTGCACCTTTTACGAATTCGAATGCGCTATCGAATTTGTGGAGCATCAGAAAAAGAGGGTTTGTGGAGCAACATGTTTATAATTTTGTGGAGCAGGATGGGGAGACCGAAATCAGATCGAACATTGACAAATAAAGAATACTGCAAAAGATATCGCGTAAAACAAAATAAAGATGCATTAAAAAAGAAAGAGCGAGAACGGAAGAAATTTTTAAGAGAATACCAAAAATACTTGCTTCCGGAGAAATACGAACAGTGTTTGCAGTATGACCGTATCAGGGCCAGAGAATATCGAAAGCGGAAAAGAGAGGAAAAAGAAAATGAGCCAAACGAAACACCAACACCAAGGCAGTCTGGTCAGTCATCGTCATCTCAAGACACGTCATCAGCAACATTGTCCGGAGCACCTGACGCATTCAGTTCGAAGCAATCGTTATTTCGAAGCATTTCATGGGCAGAGAAAAACCTTCCAAACAGTCCAAGGAAAAAGTCGGCAGTTATCGGTAACCTTGCGAAGAAATACAACCTCAGGATGGAACTAAAAGAAAATCGCGGACGCAAAACAAAAACCTTGACTCGAGAACAAGAGGAGTGGCTGATAGATTATCTCGAAAGACCAGAGATGACTTATACAAATCCAGGGAGAAAGGATAACGTCTATATTGGAAAGATTGGCGGTAAGAAGCAGTACCTCCAAAAACATTACCTTCTTTGGACATTAAGAGATGCTTTAGGTATTTTAAACAACCAAAAAGATGGCTTCAACATTAATTTTGAAGAAGATTTGTCATTTGCAGTTTTTTATCGGTTCATTAAATACAAGAAGCAATTTATTTACCAGCGGGATATCCCTGATACATCTTGCGTTTGCGAAATCTGTGAAAATGCTGGATTGATGGCAAAAGCAGTCCGTAAACGAAAATCAGGACATCCTACAAATGCATATGACATAGTCGAGAAGTATTCATGTAATTCAAACGACTCGAAGTGTATGCTTAACACATGTGATCACTGCCAACCTACCGAGATCCTAAAGACATGGGATACAGACGAGTCTTCTTCGTCTTCTTCTTCTTCTTCGATCTAATCAAGTGATGATGAGGCTGAGAATCTCGCTTTCACCAAGTGGATTCGTAAAGATAAAAAATCAAAAAGGTAACAACATGCTTGGAAGAAGAGGAGTTTTACAATGAATGGAAAGAAATGGTGATCACACTTAAACAGCACATCCACCGTAAACACGTCCAGGCAGCTGCTTACAAATCCATCAAAGCAAATCTACAGCAAGGTGAATCAATAGTCCATAAAGACTACAGCGAGTCTTACAAGAACAAACAACAGGACGAAATTCAGAGTGCATATTTCGGACAGTCATCCTTCAGCCTGTTTACTGCTTGTGCATATCACGTGGACGACAAAGGCGAGTTAGTGAAGCATTCAATCACTGTTGTTAGTAAGAGCAATGACCACTCACGCATTGCAGCACTCACATGCATTGATTTTGTCATCAAACGTGAAGTGGAGAAGCACATCACATTGAATAAGCTCATTCTTTGGAGCGATGGCTGCGCAGCCCAATTTCGATCACGATTTGTTTTCAAGCTAATCTCGACCTACCGTCCAGATCTGGTTATCGATTGGCACTATAACGAGGCCCACCATGGCAAAGGGCCAATGGACGGCGTAGGTGGTACAGTAAAGAATGTTGTGTACCGGAAAGTAAAAGGACATCACGTCATTGTCAATTCAGCACAAGATTTTTACCAAGCTGCAAACCAATTTTGTCCTGCTATAACTACGTTGTTCCAGGATACCAATGCACTTTTGAAGGAACCAAGCGATATCGGAGACGCCCCGGTTATTCCTGCCACACGCAAAATTCATAAACTGTCAAGATGCATATCAAGCTCGACCAACGAAGCATCGATCGACTTCTTCTTCTTATCAAACAGCAAGGAACCGTGTCATACCAAGAAATACGTATCAAGAGAGAAATGCGGACACGTAGACCGTGATTTCAATGTATTGGCTCTTTTCAGAAGGACGTGTGCTCATTGCTTGGGAAAGCATTTGGATAAGATTGAAACCCAAGATTGGTTGCGATGCCCTATGTGCCTACAATGGTTTCATGAAAATTGTTTCCAGCAATAACTTCAGAAGAAGTTAATCTGTCAGACGGATTTAACATAGCATATTTCACATAGCAGAAAAGCGCTATGCTATTTTTCACTATGTTCCTACCTTCATTTTTGTGTTTATGTTCATTTATAATTTAAAAGTATTGTAAAATTATTGTTAATGGTCACTTAAAAGTATATTTCTAACAATTGATTAATCTGTCGGATGGACGCAATTCTTTCAAACCGCTTTCTACTTTTGTTGTTTTTTCAAGTAAGTATAGTTTATATCAAAACAACAGCGCAATAACCGTCTTTCATAGAAAAATGCAGCAGTAGCTCGTATAATTGGTGTTACAAATTTGATTTCAAAAGCGTCCGTCCGACAGATTTATTTCGTAACACAAAAACGTCAATTATTTTTCAGACTTGTAAAATATTGGTCTAATATTTTTTGAATGTTGTTCTAAAGATATGTAAGTTGGGAAAAATTAAACATTCATCATCAAATCATTCTTTTCTTTTTCATTTCGATAGTATTTAGCTCCAAAGACAAAAAATAGAACTCCAGAAAAATATCGAATCCGTCCGACAGATAAAGTTTTTATGAGGTTATTTCTGAGAGGATCTCTCAATCTTAATGCTTTTACGGTTTTAGGGAAGCACAAATTGTGTATTTGATAAAAAATCAAAACAAAAAACTCAAAAATTATTTGGTTCGATTTTCGTAGCACAGAAAAGTATCGAAAATCCGTCCGACAGATAAACTAATAAAAAACAGACCCTTATCTAACCAGATTTTTTCGTGAAGCGATAAAAAGGCATTAACTAGACTGGGACCAAGGGGGAGGCCATGGCAACACCATCCACCTGTTTAAACAACTGACCATTAAATGTAAAATAGGAATTTTGAGTAGCTAGTTACAAAAACGTTTAAAATCAGATTTGTTTAAATTATCAATAGTTTCACAATCAGAAAATAAGTTATCAACACATATGTCTATAGTTTCCAGTAAAGGTATGTTGGTAAACATCAACTATTATACTGATCTGTTTTTTTTTATACACGACAAACAAAATAATCGGCCTTTGTGTCAATGTTTCTTAATTTTGAAGTAGTGTGTCTTAACCCTATTATACCTGGGGGGGGCACAAAGTGCCCGCGGCCTTTTTGACTAGGCATAACATTGGATACACACGTGATTAAGTGCTAAAATTTTGTGACTATTCCTAACTTTTAATAGGGCTTCTGATGAAAAAAAAAAATTTTCGGAAAAATTTTGTACTTTGCTGGGGGTATTGCATTTTTTGGACGGGGGTAAATTTTTTGGAATTTTGAAAACCGTAGACATTCATGTAAGAATGTTATAAGATGTTGTATTGGGTATATAATTATTTATTACATGTATGTTGGTTACTAAGTGGTAACCAAGGTGTTGCTAAGGTGATATATGGTTACTAGGGACAAAAAGCAGACCAGATTTGAAGGAAATATCGATCCAGCAAATTGACGTCATTTCGGATCCCAATGACGTCATTATATTGTTTTCCTTACCTCGATTATCTTTAAATGTCCTGTTCTACATATATGCCAAGTTTAATGACATGAGCATCAATATTTCTGGTAGAACGGGTCTTTTTATCTTTTCGTTAAAATAAGAAATTTTTTTGCCGAAATGACGTCGTTTTTTATCCCAATGACGTCATTAAAATTACTTTTTTCATGTGAAAAACATATTTTTGTATTCATTCCACAAATCTACCAAGAATCAAGGCCGTATCATTAGTAACACGCGAGAAATTAAAACATACTGAAAAATTGGGAAAATGACCATTGCCCGAGGGCAATTTGTGCCCCCCCCCAGGGTTACAAGGGCCAAACAAGCTCAGGTATAATAGGGTTAAAATTTATAAAATTCTAATCATATTTTACGCTTAAAAAATTGCTCTGTCAATTTATAAATTAATTTTTCATTTTCCCCGCTACCTAGAGACTAAACGATCAGCTTACATTTTTATACAACCAAAGAAAGAAATTGAGAAATTATACCATGAAATATTTAAAGACAAGTCTGAAAGTGAGCAGGGTCATGGTATGTATGTTTTATTTTTGTTTAGTTGATCTAAAGGGTATTGAAATTTACACTTTATATGGCAACAAATAAAGTTTGTATACATTAACTAGATTCAGTTTAGTATATATATATTGGCCTTAGTTTTATGTTACTTTATTGTATGTGTCTCATTCGCAAAATTAAATTTCCAGGAAAAAACGTTTGCTTGATTCCCAGTTATAAATCATCATAAAAAGCATGTTTTGTCCCAAAGCATGTATATACTGTAAACTCTCTGCTGTCTGTTTTTTGTTTACAAATTTTAACTTTTCCTTCGCTATATACAGAGTTTCACAAATATAAATTCCTTCGAAATATCTGAATTCGATCGATTCACAAAAATAAATTCTTTAAACCTTAAAGCTTTTGCTTGTTTTATAAATTTTTGTTTTTATATTTTTACTTTATCAACACATAACCATGACATAAAGATTTGATTTGATTATTTTATTGTTTGTTTGTTATAGCACAATTGATCGGGAGTAGCACAGAAAGATTGGCTTTGCATCATGAAATAGAGGAAGCTTATCAACGCTCTTTAGCATCTGATCAGGAAATAGATTTAGTCAAGTTACAGGAAGAGCAGAAACAACAAAGATTGATTGACTTAATGAACAGTCGTTAAGATCGTGTCATTGATGAGCCTACAATAACTGATCCTCATGTTGTTGTTACTGTAAGACATCCAACTTTAGGAATTGTACGATTGGATAGGCAGTCTGTCACTCACTCCTGAATATTTTCAGCTTTTAAACCATACAACACGAATCATTCCAGATGCAGATATCTATGCTGGTACATTTAATATGGTTGAAGTTGAAGGTCCAATGATGATGTCCCCTGAAGGTACTGTGGCATTTCAAGGCTTTGGTAGTATTTCTCTGCAGACTTTAAGCAAACCAGTTGAGTCAACAAAAGCATTAACACATGATTCCTATAACTCTCTTCAAATGTTAAGGAAAGATGAAAGATCAAAACTGTATACCAATACATTGGTTGTTGAGGTGGTACGTGAAAGCATTTATACTGACATGATTTCATTGTATAAGAAAAGAAATATCATCTTGGTTATGGTGTTACCCACGATGTTTATTCTGCTTTCTTTCAAGCCATGGCAGAAAAAATGGATGGTGTATTTCAATTAGTACCACAGCCAAATTTTGAGGAAGATGAATTATGCATAATTGGGAAAACTATAACTCATGCTGTCCTGCAATGTGAAGTATTTCCGCTTGAACTTTGTAGAAGTTCGTTAAAACACAGTTTATTTGAAGAGATTGATACCAATGAATTGCTCACTTCTTTTATGCAGTTCATAACAAAAAATGAAGCTGAATTGATCGATAAATTCAAGCAAGGTTGCATATCCCATACACAACCGATAATGAACATATTGAGTGAATATTCGATATTTTCTCAACCGAATCAAAAGAATGTTGATGAGTTGTTGTTGAAAGCTGCCAAAGTTGCCCTGATCAGAAGTCAAAAATTTTCGTTTCAGTGCATAGTTAGTGGCATGGGCAATTTTTGGAAAAAAATGCCTGTTGAAGTGTTTGATTCTCTGTATTTGTGCACCATACCAACTGCAGAAAGTGTGATAAATGGTTTACAACCGAAGGAAACAAGTAATAATGACACAAAAATAACAACGTGGTAAATCACCAGCTGTACCAGTACAGACCTGGCATGATTTGTGCGATTTATAACTGGGTCCTCAACTTTTCCACCTCATACCACAATTCGAGTTAAGTATACCAACCAAGCAACATCACATTTAAGACCAGTGGTGAAAACTTGTTTTAAAATTTCAATTCTTCCTCGTCAGTATAACTCATTCAAGCAACGTTATGATAATCTTAACTTTCATATGAGCGATGGTAATTGGGCTGTGCATGACGATTTTAGCATTTAGTCTTTCCTGTATGTGAAAGATACAAATTTTTATATACCTGTATTATGTTTATTTGCTATTCGATATCTTTTTTTATCGTTTTGTTATGTTTGATACTATAGACTGAACCAAGTATAGTCATGTTAGATTGTGACAAAAATATAGGAGTTATCGTTTCTTTTTGACTTATAGCATAATAGCCACTTAAAAACTCAAAACTGTGTGCGTATGTTTGCTTTCTCCAAGTTTGTTAGCATTTTAACTTCTTGCTGTTGAAGGATACGGTAGGCCCTTGAAGTTTTTTTTTTTTTTTTCACGGATGTAACTTCTATGCTAAGTTTCCAGTAAGTTTTAGAAAAAATATAATATAAAAGTGTTATTTTGGTGGGATAACACAGGGAAAATGTATTTCGTCATAACATTATCTTTGATCTTGCCCCGAATATGAGTCACGAATTTAATTTTTTTTTAAACACCCATGCTCTGTATTAAAATTAGGTGTGAGTAAGGGAAAAAATCTCATTTTTTTTCAAAAATTTTTTTTTTACACATTCGTATAGTATCGAATACGAGCTTTTTGATAGAAAAGATAAAAAATTATAAAACAATATGAAAGAATGTCTTTATTCCAAAAAACCTACTTTACATTCGTAGCACACATAACTTATTATACTCACAAAAACACATTTCTGAATGTTCATAAATTCATCATCTTGGGAATAATTTTTACTCACTTTCAGACGAGCGAACTTTTATGATAATGTAATTACCGTCACAAAAGATTATAAAAAAAGCAATCGTTATTTTTATGTGGAACTTTGTTATATATTTTTTTATTTCTTTTTCCTTTTATCTTTGTCCTTTCTTATTATTATTTGTTATCTCACCCATGTTGTTTCATTATGATCAAAGTGTGGAAGCAAGTAGACATGTGCACATCATACAGAAAGTGTTAAAAATACATTCGTTACTATGGCGACGAATGAATTATACAGAAAATAATGAACTTTTAAAAAATCTTTAAAACTCTTATTCACAGAGTTTATTTTTTCAGAGAGTATAGCATACGTTTTAAACTCCATTTACAAAACAATAAAAGCTTTGAGGAGGAGGGTGATTTTTTTTTTGTAAAGGAATGATAAATCTCGGGTGCTTTTTTGAATTAAGGTGTGAATGTAAACCTAACTCGAGTTATGATGCTTTTTGTGATGAAAGGCCGTGAATAATTTCGCACTAAATTTTGATGGAAAATATCTCTAAAAATAAAAACATTCAAAGCATAATTCAAAAATGCTCCCGAGATAAATGTATAGCGAATACAAAATTGTAAACAAAATGTATAAAAATCTTCTAGTTTTGTAAATGGAACAAATTTTCTAAACAAGGGGTCATTTTTTTAAAGCGTTTTTTTATGATCTAAGATTTTTTTTTTCAAAAAATATTTAGATCATTGTCTAGATAATTTTATATGCTTTTGGAATATAACTATGTCAATGCATTGATCAACATTCAATTTTAGTTTCACGATTTTTAATACATAGCACTTCTTTCCCTTACTCACACCTTAAAGTAATATAATTCACCATAAAAATACTGTGAAGTTATACTGTTATACTTTTTCTTTTACATACTGCTTTTTTAATATTTATTTTTCTATTATCATCGTTTTTATTTGTACGTTTAGAAGCCATGTTTCACATTTATCAATACAAATTTTTAACTTAGAGCCTGATTATATGAGGCGAGTTGGCTTGGTGTTGAGCTGGTTGGCGGGTCGACCCGTTTAAAAAAATTACATATTATATGGGAAAAGTCAACCCGGGTCAAGACCTACACTGCTGCCGGGTTGGAAAAAAAATGCGCGTAATTTTTAAAAAATGGCGGATGCAAGATGTAAAGAAACAAGCGAAATTAACTCAAAATTATCATTAAGTATTTTGGTCGCCAATAGTTCGTTATTCCAAAATCCAAGGTGTATTTGTCAGTGCTTCGAAGAAATACAGAACATATTGACATTATTTTTAACAAAACGAAGGAAACTCTTAAAACGTTTAAAACACCAACAGGGGGATCAACGTAAGCTGCTCTATGGTGGCCGAGGGCTGCCACGCAAAAATACGTCTTTTTAAAATAGTTTTGATAACAAAATTAAAATCAAATTCAAAGTTGTTTTACTTTTTATTTTTGTTTCAGTTTCAAATCATTTTAAATTTGACGTAAATCGCATTTGTTTTTCCGATTTGTTTTCATTTCATTTTAATTTCGACTAAATGTTATAGTTCAAAACCACAGTGACAATATGGCTGCAAAACGCAACACCGACGTGGAAAAATGGAATCAATTTGCCAGAGAAGCCAAACAGAAACGAATACAAAAAGGAAAGCAGAAGGATGGGAACGGTTCAGCAACTATAGGTGTTGGTTCTAACATTTTAATTGAACATGAAATGATAGTTCAGAGGCTTGCTAGCGAGGCATCAGGGAAGGCTATGAAATATGAAAGGCTTGGACCTCAGGAATTTGTTCCATACATATATGATGAACTATCAATCCATAACATGAAAAAAGCTTGTTATGGACACTTTTCTTCTAGCATCCAATTAGAAGATATGGTGTGTGATATATTAGCCTCACAAAATGGGCCATCTTGTTCAAAGTTATCCCATGTCCCAACTTTCGAAAAATACATATCAGATTTATAAAAAGCAGAAGTGATGACTCGAAAGTTTGGAGCAAATTAATGGAAGATTCTCCATTCGAGTCTGGAAATAGACTAATCTCAACATCATTACCAGATAAAACCTGTAATAAAGAGAATGAATCTAGAATTGCAAAGCCAACCTTTGAGACACCCAAAAGTCAGTTTCTTCTATGTTACGTCTAGGAAAAGTGATATCGAAAACATTAGAGGCGCCAGAAATAATTGAAGTAGCTGAATTTGATTTGGCGTCCATGGCTTGGTGTCCATTGACTAAACAGAAGTATTTTGTTGAAAAAGAACCATTTGCTAAAGGTGGATTTCGTTCTGTTTATAAAGCAAAGCATATACAGGGAAAAACATTTGTTATCAAAAAGTTTTTGCCAGAAACTTTAAAGATGATAGAAAATGTAAATACATCTGTTGTTGATCCAGAAAGCCAAGAAACTCTGTGTAAAAAGGCAGTACAAATGCACATGCTAGCAGCTAATCTTGCATCACAATTCAAAAAAGACCTTCCAAAAGATAATGGTATTGCTTTTGGAAAAACATTTAGTTACCAATCTGCAAAATTTGGCAAAATGGTATCTAATAAGCAGTGTGTCGTAATTTTATACCTGGCGAATTTTACAAGTATGTTAACAACGATGGTTTACCATGTCACACCAACAATGATTGTGTTTTACTACAAAAAGCTGAATGCCTGGCACATTATTCATATGCTAAGTCAAATGGAGAGTTGATGTTATTGGATATTCAGGGAAGTTCGTATGCTCTATATGATCCAGAAATTGCCACTGAAAGCCCATCAGACGAAAGTGGTTTAAAATTTTGTATGGGTAACCTTTCTATGTTGGCTATCTCAAATTTCAAAAAAAATCATGAATGTAATCATTACTGTGAGCTTGCTGGTTTGGATAAAATAGTTGAGTCAACATGAGAAACTGTTTATTTCAATATATCTAAATATGTGTTAAACATTTACAGACTGAACTTTAAAATTGTTGTGTTACATTGGAAACTTTTTTACATTACATTTACATACATTGTTTTGATATGTATATATATATGTTACTGCGTGTACTGTATTTTCTCCTTCCAGTTAATCAGCTATTTTAGTTTAATCTTTGGTTAAAGTTTGTGCTTGGGCCACTAAAGAGAAAATGCAATAAACTATGCATATTTTAGTGAAAGGTAGGCTTTAACATAGTCATTCGGTACTAATTCTGCTGGGTTTGGAACAATTGATTCACAGAAACTTTTCAGTTGTAAATCAAGAAAGTCTTTGTTCTCTTTTAGAACCCCAGAAAGCGACGCCATATTCTTTAATTCTTCTTCAGATATGTATGTGCCTAAAATAAAAAAAATGCACTCTCGATTTCACATACTTTCCTGTTAGTAAGTGTAGTATATATATAGTAGGGTTTCCTACCACAATCTTCCAATCCATACTTTTCTGGAAAATCGTATAAATGATTAGGTACACCATCCGGCATAAATGTTGTTTTTTGTAAACGTGTTCGATGTGAGTTCCAGACTACATCTTTGAAGTTTTCCAGCTGCTTTTGTACCAAAGGTATCATGACGTAGGCTAGGTATTTTCTAAAATACAAAGTTTTATATATTTTTATTATGAAAAACAGGTGTTTATTTAAAATTTTGTTATTATATTTTTGACCAGACCTGTCAATGTCATTATGAGGATCATAGTGCTTTTCTTGCAATAACCATGTCAAGCCTTCCTTGAAATACTTCTCTAAGCGTTCGTGTAGCTCTTTCCACCAACGTTCTATCTAAATACACAGAATTTACATTATTTTTATTATTTTTAAATGTATATATAGATATTTTTCTGTTATGTTTATAAAAAGTTTTATTGACCAAATTTTCTTGCTTCTTTATATAATTTTATCTTATTCGATGTGGAAGGTCCATAGCATAAACAATCAGTTGGATTTGAAAATTGAGGATCTTCTCTTTTCAAAAATGCGTGCATGGCAGCCATTGTTATAGTTTCAGTTCCTCTGTCCATTCTTATATATACAGGCAGTTTTCGTGTTTCATATAAGTATTCCAAATAATACAGGCCAATAATGTTGGGTTTTGAGTTGGTAGTCCATACTCGAAGCCACATGATCTTACGACTGGCTGTGTCAATGCAACCATAAACTGCTAATGGAAAAGTTGAGTTTTGAAAGCCCATTAGCTTGTCATGTCCATCAACAGAAAACACCCAATTAGGTCCCTTGGTAATAAATGGTACTTTAGGCTTCTTCTTTTTAAAGTTGGGTTGACGTTTAGTTAAGCCATCGGGGTCCAAGTTAGTCATTACATCATATATTTTGTCACGTGGTACTTTAATAGCGTGTATTTGTATGAGTTTTTGCTGCATTGCCCGGTATCCTATCAGTCTACCAGGTCCGTCTAGTTCTTGTTGTACTGCCTCCTTTACATCTGCTAAGGGAATATCATTGTCAATGTAATAAATGTTAAAAATGTCTTAGACGTCTGTCTAAAGTTCTCAAGCTCCACATATACATTGGGAAATCTCTTTTCATATAATCATGTATCTCTGATCTTTGTAATCTCTGGCTCACGTATTCACACTGAGAAGATTTCTTAAAGCAATATCTTCTTGCCAGGTGTTAGTTGCTTCCGCCATATTTGTTGAGTTTGTTGGCAATTTTCCCGCGCGAACTAGCGCAAATTTATCATTATATCGCGCATGTGGTTTTGAGCAATGTAAAATGTGGTTTTGGCATATTACTTTAAGATGAAAATCAAATCAAATCAAAATCGAAAAAAAATCAAAATGAATTTAAAATAAAATTGAAATGAAATTTAAACAAAGTTTAACTGAATTCGTTTTGAAATCAAATGGAAATCAATTCAATTTTAAACTATGTCATATTATCCGTGTTTTTTACGTGGCAGCTCTCGGCCACCATTACTGCTCCACAAGTTCTGAAGTCCATTTTAACTTCTTGTCTGCTGCTTCGCTCGCCATTATTGTTTTTCTTCTGTTTTGGATCGCAATGCGCATGCCCTTTTATTAACAAGGTTAAAATTCCAATGACTAGCTTTTGCACAGGTACCAGAAGAAATGTTTGAGCCTTTTTTCTTGAAACAAGAAATTCGGCCGATACATTGCCTGTTTGCGTTGGTACTCCCCTCCATTTCGTTGAAAACTAGCCAAACAATTTTTTTAAAAGAGTTACACGTCTGGCTACAAATTCTTGCTTTTTTTATTTCGAAATTTGAATAATTATCGAGTTATCAACGAATGTATGATTCATCAAACGAGGTAAATTCGTGGATTTATGTAGTATTTTAGATAAAATGCATTATAACTTGTGAACGAATAATTTTTTGGAAAAGATGTAGTAAGATATTGTAGAGCTGAATAAGAGCAATACAACGAGGTATTTTTAAACGAAAAAAATATTGATGGAGGGGAGTTGCCAAAGCTTTAACAAGGGAGGGTGTTTTTTTGTTTGGAATTTATTTTCTCCATTCCAGTTTTTTTTCACGAATTTATTTTCTTATATACTTGTAGGGAATTTATCAATGTTTTATAATATATAAAAATGTTTTTAAGGGACATGCTAGGGAATATACTGAACATGTGTCGAAAGGGTCTACCGTATCCTTAAGATGAACCTTGCATAATAACTGAAAAAGTCACTATATTTATGCTATGAAACTGTGCCACAGTAAAAGTATTTGGTTTTACGTTTATATTTTGTTTATTTTCTTTTTACTTTTGAGTCACCGAATTTCGCGGATGTCAAGGTTTTAGGAGTCTTCCACAAAACATAATCCCGTCATTTTTTTGTTATTAGCTGACATTTTTTAAGGACTGTTTCGTTGTTTGTTTGTTAGTGCTTTTCTTGTTATCTAACATCGGAGGGTTTTTTTCAAAACATTTTCAAAACATCCAATATATATGGCCCAGTTCCAAGTCGCTTATTAATCCTAGAATTTGTTTCAATAATGTTTTGAAATTTAAGCTAAATAAACTCTTGCAATTGTCATCCGTGCAAAAAACTTGAATAAAATTTATTTACTGCGAAATGTGGTGGTATTAAAATTAACGTCAAAAAAGGAAAACCTAATATACTCCGCGTGAATCGGGTTACTGTCACCAAATACGCCTTGATCTCGCAAGTCTTTGAAAAAGTTGATCCACCATTGCAAAAATGATTTTCGTAGGAATGACCACCATTGCTCTATACGCTGATTAGATGTCGACTTTCCAAACAAAAAAGAGTGCGATAAATTATTCGAAGAGCGATGGAAAAATCTTTGTATGCCTGCAACTGAGACATTTTCCACACCTCGGTGATCCCGAATAATCTTTGCCGTTCCGCCCATTTTTTCAACACAATTTAAAAATTATGTTGCAATTATACCTGGATTTTTGTCAAATATTTTTTAGTAATTCTGCCATTATGCCGAGCTGTTTAATTTTACAGGGTTCTCACAGAAATTTTCTAAAAATTTTCCCTGAGTTTTCAAGAAAAGCATATAAAATTCCCTGGACATGACCCTTGAAAAGTATATTATTTTCCCTGGGTCACATAAAAAACATATTTTTTTCCCTGGGTCTCCAAGGCAATAAACATTAAGCATACTAAGTTCAATTCCTGGTTCCCCAAGTAAAAACAGCAGGCATTAGATATTACTGAATAGCGTCTAAAAAACTAGGGTCATTAAATAGAAACATAAATATTAGACAGTGGGAGAAATTGAAACTGAAATTGAAACATTTGGGT
This sequence comes from Hydractinia echinata, assembly GCA_030067915.1. Lineage (NCBI taxonomy): Eukaryota > Metazoa > Cnidaria > Hydrozoa > Anthoathecata > Hydractiniidae > Hydractinia > Hydractinia echinata. Next base: position 1,476,879 of record JASGCC010000051.1, on the reverse strand, counting down.
GTATAATATCCAGCATTTGAATACAGGTGTGTATGTAAACTTCAGCAAAAGAAGATTTATGTACTTCTGAACACTGCTAACTGCCAGAAACTGTTATTCCATTTAACTCATTTCAAGACAATGATCCACTTTCTGGGCTTGATATTAGTCTGAAGTTAACTACTGCAGAACAGTTTCAAGCCCATAAAGTGGAACATTGACCTAAGACAGGTTAGTGGGTAGCCAGACCCATCTAATAAGGTAAATGATGCTGGTTAAAAACGTATCTTTAAAACAAAGAAATAGGTTTGATCTTTCATATTTTATTTTAATACACTAGAAAACAACAGAACTAAAAACTTACAAAAAATAAGAACAGAACACCGTAGATTAAAACCAACTGCATTACACAAGTACCAATCGCTAAACTTTTATCACTTTTTAAAATCACATGCAAGCTACAGAATAAAAAACTACATTAACAATTTGTTTATATTATAAAGAGTGTCGCCAGAAGCCTTTTTAACACTTTGGAAGAAAAGAGATGCTGTATCTATATAAACAAAATTTAAAGTTGCATAAATCTGTTTGGTTGAACACTATGGCTACCATTAATCATGCCGAAAAGCTAACAATGAAATAATAGTAACTCAACTTCAGTTCAACTTGCTACCAAAATTTATTTTCCCTGAGTCTCTTGCAAATGCCATATATTTTCCCTGGGTCAAAATTTTTTCCAGGTGTGTATCCAGGTTTTCCCTGAGTTTTTCAAAAAGTGGTATATTTTCCAGGTTTTCCAGGTTTTCCAGGGTATGTGGGAACCCTGTTTTATCATGCTGAGCATGTGGCGAGCCAACACCAATCCAACTCGCCTCGCTCTTACTTTAATTTTATACCGAAAATGTTTCAGTCATTAATTATTAACAAGGTTAAAATTCCAATGACTAAGAGCCTGATTATATGAGGCGAGTTAGCTCGGTGTTGGCTCGCCACATGCTCAGCATGATAAAATTAAACAGCTCGGCATAATGGCAGATCACTACAAAAAATATATTTGACATTATATGAGGTGAGTCAACCCGCCTAGGCGAGCTGGCTCGTTTTTTCAACCCGGGACAGGTTGGTTAGGTGGGTTGACTCGGTTCATATAATATCACTTTGCCGAGCCAGGGCCGGGTTGAAAAAGAAGAGCATGCGCATTGTGATCCAAAACAGAGGAAAAACAATAATGGCAAGCGAAGCAGCAGACAAGAAGTTTAAATGGACTTTAGAACTTGTGGAACATATTGCGTGGATTTCCCGGTTGGTGTTTCAAACGTTTTAAGAGTTTCCTTCGTTTTGTTAAAAAATATGTCAATATGTTCTGTATTAGGCGATTTCTTCGAAGCAATGACAAATACAGAACACCTTGGATATGGAATAACAAATTATTGGCGACCAAAATACTTAATGATAATTTTGATTTAATTTCGCTTGTTTGTTCACATCTTGCATCCGCCATTTTTAAAAAAATATGCGCACTTTTTTTCAACCCGGCACCAGTGTAGGTCTTGACCCGGGTTGACTTTTCCCATATAATACGTAATTTTTTCAAACGGGTTGACCCGCCAACCGGGTCAACACCGAGCCAACTCGCCTCATATAATCAGGCTCTAACTTTTGCACAGGTACCAGAAGAAATATTTGACGGATTCGCTCGTTTTTGTTCATTATTGAGCGGATTCGCTTGATTACAAAAAATAAAACGGGCACGACTTTTTTGGCAGATACATGCCACCGTAGTAATAGTTTATTTGTTGTTTTGCTAAATTAGAAAAAAAAATCATGTTAGATAGCTAGCAATATATATCTTGTTGATTCTGTGTTATAATGATATCTAACACTTCTTATAAGAACAATGAGGCTGGCAGTTGCTGAAACTATTCTGTTTTTCCTGAAAAACACAAACGTGGAAAAAAATACTTTGTTGTATTGAAAAATACTTTATCCTTGTGAGCTACTCTAAGTCCGCCATATTGATTCGATGTGTGTTTAACAAATTTACGGCACCGACATAAAATCGGTGCATATTTCTTAAATGCACAAGTTGGTTCACAAGGGAAATCCTTTCTTCTAAGCGAATGATTTCACTCACCCAAACAAATATAATTAATTCCCCAACTGTTTGAGAGGGTAAGATGTGGCTGCGCGGGGTTTGTGCTATGTTTATTGGTTGATTTGAATTCTGAAGCCGATTTCCATTCAACGAAAACTGAGCGGGCGGGCAAAACCGTGTATAATGATTGGTCGATTCACCTCAGCGGAAAGTTGAAAATTTTTAACTTGTCCGCCGACTATCGCTCGATATTTGTTAAATCATCATATCTTTTCCCGCCGTATGAGCGCAACATGGCGTATAAAGCCTTATTGAAGGGTTAGGGTTAAGCGAGCCAATATGAAACAAATTAAGTATAATTTCGATCTTTACGAACACAAAATTGCCATTTCTTTGGTGCCATTGGCTGCTACGTAAGCTTTAGTGTTCTGTGTGATTTTAAACCGACCGCGGTTTCTTGTTTCCTTAAAAACTATGTAATAGTGTATAAATTTAACATTTAACAAACTGAAACGTCGACTGCAGAATAAACGTCCCGTAAAGAAAAAACAAGAATCAACACCTAAAAAATCTAGGTTTTATGGACAACAGATTTTGAAGAAATTTCCAGATACCGAAACTCCTTATCTAACGTCTGTAGATGAAGAAATAAGCACCCCCACTGAATGATGAAACATCTATACGAAGACTGCTAACCAGGTGCTGATGATCCGCTCAATCTAATATCAAGTGTAAGCAGTATATGTTCACAGAGCGAAAAATTGGTCCACAATGTTAAAAATATGATGAATATAAATAGCGAAATGGAAGAGGCTTAAACCTAATGACTCTAACATGATGGTATACCTAGACTTGCTGTTTGACCAAAGAAGAACAGAAATGATGGCTACAAAATTGACAAATCACTATTCTATTTTAAAAAGAATAAATATCCAGGACTAGTGCAGAGTCCAACTCAGGTATTGAAAAATAAGGTCTTTTTAAATACTGTCTCTATAATAATAACAAGATGCAGGCGCTGCATAAACTATCTCGCTATTAAAAATGCACAACTATGAAACATCCACAATGCGACCCAATTCTACAATTTCTGCTAACAAAAATACAGCCTATCATCCATGGTTAAAAGTCGCGCGATTGAAACGTTTATGGTCTTAAACGGCATTTAGGTGACAAAAAATCAAAATTTTGATGTCACCATCATGTTCAGCATACTTTTTTTGTTATCTGTGCCAAATTTTGTCGAAAATAAAGTAGTTTTAATTTCGGACCAATTTTGGCCTAAAATGACATTTAGGTGACAAAAAATCAATATTTTAATGTCACCATCATGTTCGGCATACTTTTTTTGTTAACTTTGCCAAATGTTGTCTAAAATAAAGTAGTTTTAATTTTTGGACCAATTTTGGCCTAAAATGACATTTAGGTGACAAAAATCAAAATGATGATGTCACTATTATGTTCAGCATACCTTTTTTGTTAACTGTGCCAAATTTTATCGAAAACAAATACCAATTTTGGCCTGAAACGTCATTTAGATGACTTCCAAGTACTTAGAGAGTTTAGGTACGAAGTTTTAATCTGTGACGTTGCAATTGACCATTTGGGACATTTAGTTAGTTACGAGTTGGAAACCTATCCTCGCAGGCGAGATAGTAAAAAGAAAAAAAAAAAGTAAAAATAGTTACCAAGATGAGATTCGAACACACGACTACTCCCGTGTCGGTGCTCAGAGAGCCAAAAATTTCCATTTTGGGACGGACAGCTGTATTTGAATACTCCTCGCAGGCGAGATAGTAATTAGCAGTATTCTGAATAGCAATATATATGCGATATATTTTTATCCATTTTGTTGAGACGTTAAAGAGGAGAGACATTAAAGCTTATTCTCCTTGGATTTCTTACATTGTACTTTCTTGTGCCTATATTCAATATCAAGAGTATATTATCGGACAACAAAATGTCAGACAAAACTTTCGTCAGCCAGAGAAAATCTCGTCACTTGTCCTATATTCTTTGTATGTGGAAATTAATAAGTTGATAAGGCACATTTTCTTAATTTATGACATTTCTAAGCAAGTAATGTTTGTTAAATATCATAAGCTTCTTTCTGATTTAGAATAACGACAATCCAGACAAATTAAAACAAAAGATTCCTTGTGGCATGCCGTCGATATTTATCGAAAAAGGAATTGCAAAGAGCTTCATTTTTGTTGGGTCACGGACTGTTATGTCATCCCTTGATCTGAATTTTTCTTTCTTGGTTTTTCTAAGCATGTTCTACGTTCTTGATGTTGAATATCCCAAAGATTCTATTGTTCCACTATCCATCATGCATCGTAGAGTTTTCATGGACAACAGTGTTTCCGAATCTGATGTAGAGATGTATATTGCCGCATGGAAGAAAATCACGCCGTATTGTCACGCATGACTTTTTTATTTCAAGCATTGCCCCGAGTTTTTAACATACGGAGTTTACACCTGAATAAATAATTTTACACTAATATTTATTTTTCTTGCTCCATTCCCATTCACTCCACGTAACGATTTTAAGAAAAGTTTATCGCATTCAAGAAATAACACTTACTTCTTTATGGACCAATATTTACTTAAAATAAGAAAAATATTTACCTAAAATAAGAAAACCGCCGGCGAAGAAGAAAATTTTTTTACTTAATTAGTAAATTGATTTTATTTCTTTCGAATAAAATTTACTTATTAAGAAAAATAAACTTACTTTCGGAATAGAAAACTTTACTTAAAGCATGAAATGATTTACTTGAGTTTATTATTTTTTTACTCAGTTTAAGATTTTATTTTTAACAGTGTATGCGTTCAAGGTGGTAGTCATATAAAAAATCCCAGCTATTCGCGCAACATATGAATATCTGAGATTACGGTAGCCGTTTTCTCGATTTCCTATTTGCCGTCTAGTTAAAAAAAAAAAATCGGTTCAAGTTTTGAGAAGAAAGACGGCCATATTGTATTGCTCATTGTTTTTACTTTTCGTGATGGCTACAAAAGGAGACGAGAAATTTTGGTGTGATGTTGAACTAAAGTTAGGCACCTTTGAGCGTCAGTGGTTTGAAGATATTTCGAAGAGTGAGAAGGACTATAACATGGGTAGCTCAATGGATGACAATGTGGAGAAGTTGGTTGGAAACCACGGGGCCAATGTTTGACAGTTATTTGCATGAGGTGGGAGATTGTATGATAGCAAAATGGAGCAGAAAAAAATGACTGAATTGGCAGTACCTGTCAATTTGTTCATTCCCTGGCAAATATGCGATACCTAGTTTGTCTATGTAAGAACTATGGCGCAAAGACAGAATACATAGCTCCGAAGAACAAAAGGAAAGGTTGGGGAAAATAAAATTAAAAATAGAGGATGCTGAAACAGCCGAAAAATCTTTTAATCCATCACGTTTTGATGAAACAAATTATTTGTCAAAGCGCAAATTCAAAAAGGTTGAGGGAGGCAGCACATATGATTGTATGGCTAGGGTGATTGTGAGTTCCCATACACCCCTTTGCATGGAATATGTTCATAACCACCTGAAAGTTTTTTTTTATATTCAGCGATACACTGCTGACGGTTTTGCAATTGACACCAATGTGCAAACGTTGATGAACAAACAGTTGCAGTAGTTAAGTTATGATGTGCTTGATTTGTATCTGTTATTTGTTACTTGATGTAGTTGATGTAGCTACCTTAAGTGCAGTAGGGACTAAACCCTTTTTCCTAGCTTCTACAATAAAAAGAAAGAATGAAAGTTACAAAGGGCACGCACAATGATAAACTCGACCAGTTAATTCTTTAAATTTAAAGTCTAGAGGTTTTGCTCCTCTTTATTTATATATTAAAAATAGTGTAAAAGTTTAAACAGCTAGTATACTTTCAGATCGTCAGTTTGTTTTTATTTTTTTGTTAATTAAGAGGATGGGTTGTGTATACATCCTATGAGCTTAGTGGAAATGAAAAAGGTTGAAGAAATTATGGTGCAATTATTTCATTAAAAGCCAAATTACATCACCAAATGTTAATTTCTTTATGTGAATAGTACAATATCTATATTACGAGAGTGTAGTTTAGTGCAAAAGAGCAGGATCACTTTACAGGTGTCTTTGCAGATGCACGGTCATAACCTGTCACTCTATATACATAAATCATAGCTACAAAATCTAAATTTGACGAGCTGACCCCAGTCACCTAGATTATAAAAATGGTTCTAGAAAGTGAGTTGTGCAGTAATTTTGAGGGTAACTATTATTCTATTACCCACCCTAGTTTATCCAATGATTGTACTTGATATATTTGTTTTTTAGGTTTAGCCCTGTCCAGGATTCGAATCTAGATCTCTCATTTTTCATGAGTGCCATAGGCATTAGACCAACAGGGCATCAATACGAAAACAATTTATAAGTTGTGCAGGTTAGTCCACTGACAGGAAAATGGCTGAGAACTTGTTTGCTAATTTCTACGATAATCTTGGCAAAATCACCTTAATAATACATAGGAATTGTGTGCAATGACAAAATAACATCACTATCATCCATATTTGGCTTTCCTGGTCTATAGTGGGAGTGATAGGTTGCCTTTGTAGGACCAATACCATATGAATCAAATAAAATTTTGCCATAATAGGGCACGGCATATCCAAACGTCCAAACAGTGCTCTGACGTTTTTCTAGGAAGAACAGTGCAAACAAGTTTAAATATGTTTTACAAGCATCTGCAACATCGTCCGCATACTTTACATCGACATGAATTTTATTGATTAGTGCTTCAATGTTACGGAGTAATTCGTAAATCTTTGCCAAAGCAAGCTTTTTAATTCTAAATACATTTTCAGTTTGATGTTGACTTTTTAGAGCATCAACGAGCCGATAGCTGTACTGTGCAAGAGATATTGCTTTGGATCCGATCAAACGAACATCAAGACGCTTCCATCGTTCTGATTCTCTAACATACTGCTCCCTAATCTGTTCTGCAAGAAACTTTAACCACATCCTGGAACAGTTCCATCACGCAAAGGATTTCCAAGGACAGTAAAAAAAATTTCCCCACTACCACACCGAATGGACTCATGGTAAAGTAAAGTTAACACATGTTACCAACTGCCGATTTCAAGATGTCAGGGTTCTGGGTGCATTCTGTCAGCAAATTTCACAATACGTGGCTCCCGGAACTGGCGTAAACCGTTCTGGGCCATGAAATTTAGCTTCTGTTGATGGTAATTTTTGGCATTCGGTGACAGGGCTTGCCTGAAATTATCCACTTTTGACAAGTCAGCCTTTCTTTGTGTTGTAGACATTGGTCTCCACATGTGGTCACTACCAAATCCAATATTCCCTCCTACCTTGTTAACATCATGTTTATGCACATTTGCATACGGAGATGGATATGTTGCGCATGAACTTAACTCGTTTCCTGCCCAACATTGCCAGGCTTGGTCAGCAGATGGCTGTAATTCAAAAGTTACTTTTTGAGAGTTGATGGTGAAGATGTTACTCTCGATAAGTTCCATTTCATCAGCATGTTGTTTCCATAACTCCTGACAAATATGATTTTTCAGATGCAGTGATCATGTGCAAAGGATAGTGAAACTCACGGCTTCTTACATGATTGCCAAAATTCCAAAATTCCAAAATGTTAAAGAGCCAATACTCATTGAATTTTCTTTTGTTTCAGGGGCTCCATCATCACTGAACTCAACAACAAAATGATGTGTGTTATCTTTGAACCACAGCGAATGCAAATCTGCAATCATATTTGTAACGCAGTGATCCTTCTCACAACATCTGAATACCCTGGGATTTGATGAACTTGTCCAATGTCCAAACTTTTCGCAAACTTATCTACAGCTTCGTGTGAAATGGAGAATTGTTTCAAAGCAAATTTGGAACCATCAAAACTTCTGCTCTTAACAATTTCACCTTCATCATAACAGCACGTTTGGATGTTGCAAAGAAAAGTTGTATTTTCGATGTGATAGATGGCATTGGAATTTTGTTGCAACTGCTTTTTTTAGGTTGCAATCTTTGGTTCCAGAAAAACTACCCTTTAAAAGTTTGTCCAAAAATTTTCCTCTTTTATGCATCGCAAACAGCTTTTCCAGAAGTTCTGATTGACAATATCGAGATATAATATCCCAGGCACCGAATATTGCTCCTTCCTCTCTTCCGTGTATAAATTGCAAAAGATTTTTAGTCTCCTTTTGTCTGCGGTAACGCGTAGAATTGGAGCTATCACTTATAGTTTCCAGATTTTAAGCAGTATTCTCACGACGTTTTTTGGCATAATTTTTTTGTTTTAGTAAAATTCGTAACTTCTCATACTGCTGGTTTAGTAAATTGACCTCATTTTCCAGTCTGATTTTCTCTGCAATAGTTTTATCACATTGCTTTCTTTTTTCGATTTCTTGCAGCTTCAGCTCATTTACGAACAATTCCAATGTCTCCTTCTGGGCAATCGGCGTTCTAACCTGACTATTTTTTTCAAAGTTGGGAAGGACTTACAAAACACTAACTTCACTTCTTTGTTACAGTTTCCTTTATGCCCAATGGCCTTTGAAAACTCTTATTCCTATTACAACGTCCATCATAATCAGGGCTAAGCTTAGCTACCTAGCTATACCTTAGCTAGAGCTCTTCTATATGTTCTACTACTACTGATGACTGAATGCAAATAATCTTAGCTAGCTATCTAACAAGCTAGCTTTAAGCTGAGTTAAAAAAAAATGTATAGCTACGCTTTTTATTGGCTAAAACTAAAAAAGAATAATGACTAAAACATTTTCCACTGCCGGGACTCGCACGAAAAGTTATGGTGTTCGGTAGAAATTAAAATGCACTTTATATATTGATTTGTAACTCCAGTTTTACCTTAAACCTGCATCTTAATTTTCTTGAGTAGACTCCATCAACATTGATTCAACCTGGTTAAAATATTAAAAAGGTTACGGCAAACTTGATATATAACAATCGAATATTCAAGATTCCGCCCCCCGGACGGTTTTTTTTTAATAACTCCTTATTGCTATATTATACGGCTGTGAAACTTACTGAGCACCTGCATGCCAAATTTTTAGGTCCCATACCTTTCAAAGGCTTTGATATTGGCCATTACTCGAAACTACCCCTAAAAATCTCTATGAAATCCTTATAATGGGGAAAATTTAATAACTCCTGTTAGGATTATCCTTAGAACTTGAAACTTGCAACACAACTTGGTTTTACTAAGAAGAATCATTTTGCACAATTTGGACACGTGATTAATCCGATTTTGTCGGATTTTACCCGAAAATCGAAAAAAAACGGATTTTTTTGGCAATTTTTGGCAATTTTTTATGCGATCCACATAAAAACCGGAAAATATGTTAAATAACTTTTATTTAGCTTTCAGAAACTTCAAACAGAATGCAAAAATTCGATTATGAGACAACAAAACAGCAAGCTGTAGTGATTTGACTAGTCTAATCACTCTTATTTTAAGTGGTAGAGGTTAAACCCTCTAAAGATCTCTATGCAAAACAAGATCTCCCTTTTACAAGGATGGTCTGTACAACCAAGTTAATTGAAAAAGCAACCCTCTGGACAATACAAATAATGTGCACACAACAATATTAAAGAAACACTGTAAAACGAATGACATCGCAACAAAGAAACATATATTGACATAAAACGTATATATATATACAAAATAAATAGAAACTATAAAAAGGAAGGAAACAACTACCTATGCGCCAATTTTAAGCAGATAGTGGTATTTTTAACAAATTTCAAGCTTCTGATGACGTCACAGAAAATGTGCTGATGCAAGCAAAATTTATTGCCGCCATTTTGTTCCTTTTATGACGTACTATAAGTGTGCCAAATTTGAACAACCCTATGAAAAGTTATTGAGGGGGGGGGGGGCGGATTTCCCCCCCCCCCGGTCATAGTATGTTCGAAAAACCCCGGACCGAATAGGGTTAAGAGGTCAAATGAGTTGCTTTAACATACTAATTTTTATTTAGCTTAATTTTATGATGCCAAAATCATACACAGTCAATACATTTTTCAAGGAATGAGAGGGTTATGTCATCCTCCTCACGGGAAAGCTAGGCGCGGGAGGTGTGGTTACCATATTTGTTTATATCTTCCCCAGTCCTCTAGCTGCTCTTATTATGTATTTATATTTGCGCACATGTTAGTTTAGATTTCGTTCTTTAAAAATATAGTCACGTTTTAAAATAAATTTTATTTTGTATCCGAATTTATCTGGAAATTCATTGGAGCCCTCGGAGAGATACTTTGCTTATGTATCTATGGTTTTATTTAGTGGTTTTTAGTTGTCTTATTTTTATTGGTTTGGTTTAAAGTTTGGTGTTGTTTTGATTTCAAAAATGGGTGATTTTGCGAAGTACAACAAAGTTAGAAAGTCTGTTGTTAGAACTGCAAACAAATTAATTATAAGGGGATAGACAATTATATCGTCATATACCGATAATGTTACAGATGTTCGTCAAATTGAGTCGATCCGTGATACTTTGATGGAAAAAATAGCGAAAGTTGTAGAACTAAACGAGTCGATTATGGATTGCTTGACAGAGCAGAATGATATCGACTAGGAAGAAGATCAAGTACGGAGGAAATGATGATGTTAAAGGATAAACGTCTGTTTGAATCATTTTTAGAAAAACGATCAGCCAAAAAAGATTTTTCAGAAGCAGGAAGCACTTTCAGCCACAGTAAACTAATAAAATTGCCTCGCTTACATTTACAGCCCTTTGATGGGCATCCGGAAAACTGGTCGACTTTCTGGGATAGCTTTGAATGTGCCGTACACACTAATGACGATATTTCCGACGTTTAAAAAATGACCTATTTAAAAAATCTAGTAGAAGGTCCCGCTGCAAGTTGTATCGCTGGGTTTAGACTTAGCAATGAAAATTATAAAACCGTCGTTGATTTACTGAAAGAGAGATATAATAATAAACAGTTACTTATTTCAGCACATATGAAAAAGTTACTGAAACTTGAACAGGCGAATAACTTAACTAACATTGCGTAATGTATTTGACAACGTTGAGACACAAGTGATAAGTCTGGAAAATTTAGATGTCACGTCTGAAAATTATGGTCCGCTATTAATACCGGTACTTATGTCGAAACTTCCAGAAGAGCTTAATTTAATTATTAGTCGTCAATTTAACGACAAAGATTGCTGGGATATGAAGTTAGTTTTAAGAGCGTTAAAATCGGAGATCGAAGTTCGTGAGAAATCTGCATATTCTTTACAACAGCCACACAATAACAACCCGTTTTCATCATCGGCATTACCAGTTCACTATTCACATCAATCGAACCGTGATCATCCGCACGATCATCAGAATAATCAGAAAAATTATAGATGCATACTTTGTGACAAGTCGCATAAATCACAGCAATGCCGAATAATCACTAATTTCGACGCAAGGAAAAACGTGTTACGTGACAAGAAGAGATGTTTTGTTTGTTCGATAACTGTTCCCAATTAAGTTACATATCGCCAGAGTTATGTGAAAAATTGTAATTAAAGGTTGTTGGTAAGCGTGAGATTTGCATCCGTATTTTTGGTAAACATTCGTTCAAAGGAACTTTAGATAGGGTGCAGTTTTCAGTGATCGGTTTAGATGGAGATAAAATCAACGTTGATTGTTATGTGAAAAATATTTGTCATCCTTTAACAGGACAGAATTTTAACGATTGTTTGAAGTATAAACACTTGAAAGACTTACGTTTAGCTGACAGTAACTGTAATAATAGAGATTTGAAGGTGGATGTCTTGTTGGGTGCTGATAATTATTGGAAATTTTTTGATGGTGGTATAGTTCGGGGTGAGGATGGGCCAGTTGCTTTAAATTCAAAGGTTGGATACATTGTAAGTGGATACATTGTCGAAGATAAGTTGGATAATCAGTTGGAAAGGTTTTGGTCCTTGGAAAACACTTGTATCGAGGAACAACCAGCTGTTGAAAATTTTTGTGAAAATGTTAAATTCAGCGCGCAGACTAAACGTTACGAGGTGCGGCTGCCTTTTAAGGATGATCACGATGTGCTCCCTGATAACTATTGTGTTTCTTTAAAGAGACTTGAATCATTGAGGCATAAATTGAAAAATAATCCCGAATTATTGCGTAATTATAACAGTATCCTCAAAGAACAGCTTGAACAAGGTATCATTGAAAGAGTTACCAACGACGATTGTACCAAAAGACAATTTCACTATTTACCACAACGACCAGTCATTCGTGATGATAAACCAAGCACCAAAGTACGCATGGTATTCGATGCAAGTTCAAAATCGGTGGGACTGTCTTCATTAAATGATTGTTTGTATGCTGGACCATCTTTAACGGAGCCTTTATATAACGTTTTATTGCGCTTTCGATCTCACAAAGTAGCCTTCATTGCTGATATCGAGAAGGCATTTTTACAAATTAGTTTACATCCAGCCGATCGTGATTTTGTTCGTTTTATTTGGTTTAAAGATTTACATAATTTATCAGAACAAAATATTGAAACTGCAGAAATTGGTATTTATAGATTGAGTAGAGTATTGTTTGGTGTAAGATCGTCACCATTCCTCCTTAGCGCCACTCTTATTAAGCATGCTGAATCATTTAATCATGTTGATCCTTTGTTTGTACAGAAGTTATTGAGTTCACTTCACGTTGATGATTTAACTTCTGGCGGCGCTACTGTTAATGCAGCACATGATTTTTAACAGAAATGTAAACAACGTCTCGCTGAAGCAAATTTCAATCTGCATAAATTTCATTCGAATTCCGAAGAGTTGGAACAATTAGTTACCAAACCCCATGTTGCTCATACCGGACATGTTACCAAAGTTCTTGGTGTTTTGTGGGATAAAAAGAAAGATTCGCTCTTATTCACATTCGACGACATTTTATCGTTAGCGAAGGACATACCGACAAAACGACAATTGATTAAATTTACCGCTTCCATTTATGACCCTCTTGGTCTTATTAACCCTATTGTTATGCGATTAAAAACATTGTTTCAAAAAACCTGTGTAGGTAAAATTGGTTGGGATATCGAGTTGAGTGGACAGGTTTTGGACGAGTGGCGAGTTACGTACAATGATTTTAAAAGTGTTTCACATTTGAGTGTACCACGATGTTACGATGGCGGGAATATTGTTAATGTACAATTGCATGGTTTTTCTGATGCTTCTTTGAAAGGTTACGGTGCGTGTGTTTATTTGAGGTTCGAACATGCTGATGGTAGTTTTTCTACGAAGTTAGTGACGTCTAAGTCGAGAATCGCGCCAATTAAACCGGTCACAATACCTCGATTGGAGCTGTATGGTGCAGTGATGTTAGCGAAGCTGGTGAAGTATGTTCGTGATGAGTTGAGTTTGGTTTATGATATTTCTGTGACACAGTGTTGGATTGATTCGTCTATTGTTTTATATTGGATTAAAAATGTTAATAAGAAGTATGAGGTGGTTGTCGAACGGCGAGTTGGTATCATTCGTGATTTAGTTTCACCGGACATTTGGTTTCATGTGGAGTCAAAGGCCAATCCTGCGGATATTTTGTCGAGAGGTTGTTTGGTATCTGAGTTGGTGAACAATAAGTTATGGTTTTCAGGACCTGATTTCTTGCGCGACACTCACATCTCAGCTTCGAGTTTTAATTTCAGTAATTTCAAGGTTGATGATGCGACTTGTTTAATTGTTGGTAACGACGAATCAGAGGAGAGAACCGAAGAAGAAATTGATTTAAATTTTATGAGCATTGCACGATATTCTAATTACACACGTTTATTGCGAATTACCGCATTGGTTTTACGATTTATTGGAAACCTCAGAAAAAAGCGTCGTAAGGAAGAATTGGTTTTACATACATTTGTTACAAAGGACGAGCTGTTGCATGCAGAAAAACTGTGGATTAAATATGCGCAAACAGATATAATTCAGCTTCCGAGTTACAAAAAGATTTACGATTTCAAAATATTGATGGTATTATTCGTTGTAAGGGACGCTTAGAAAACACTCCTTTAGACTTTGATACTAGGTTTCCGATATTTTTACCGAAAAACAATCCTTTAACAAAGCTAGTCATTTTGCATTATCATGTTCAAGTTTTGCATAATGGTTTGAAAGAAACACTTAATGCCATCAGGTCGAAATTTTGGATTCCAAAAGCACGAAATTACATAAGGCAGTTAATCCGACAGTGCTATTTATGTCGTTATTATGAAGGGAAATCTTATGCGTATCCTGTTTCACCAGCATTACCGAATTCACGACTATCCAATCATCATCCGCTTAAACACACTGGTCTCGACTATGCCGGAGCTTTATATGTTCGAAATGTTTATCATGGTGGAAGTATGTATAAAGATTGGGTGTTCTTATTTACTTGTACCAGTACCAGAGCTTTACATTTGGATTTAGTTCCTGATGCTTCGTCTTCAGGTTGTATTCGTAGTCTCCGCCGATTTTTCAGTGAACGAGGTGTTCCCTCTGAAATTATTTCTGATAATGGTAGTCAGTTCATTGCAGAAGATACGCAACGATTTTCGTCAAATCGAGGAATTAAATGGCATTTTAATTTAGAAGCCGCTCCTTGGTGGGGAGGGATGTTCGAAAGACTTGTAAGATCCGTTAAACGTTGTTTAAAGAAGACTTTACACAATACCCGATTATCGTATGAAGAACTACTGACTGTTCTAGCTGAAATTCAAGCAGTTATTAATAACCGACCGCTGACATTTTTGTATGAAGACATAGGTGAGCAACCATTAACACCTAACCATTTACTATTTGGGAGAAAAATTAATTTGGAAGCCTCGCATATAGATAGCGATGAAAATGAAAAAGATTTGTGTCAACGTTATGATCATTTGCAACGTATCATAAACCACTATTGGAATCGATGGAAATACGAATATTTGACAGAGTTACGCGAATACCACAGAGTTGGAAAATCACGTGGTAAAACTTCTATTCGAATCAACGATGTTGTTTTAATTGAAGAAGCAAAGCAACCGAGACAAAATTGGAAAATGGGAGTCGTTGAAGAGTTCGTACCATCACGTGACGGCAAGAAACGGGGAGCTGTCGTTAGATATGTTCTCAATGGAAACACAAATACGATAAGAAGACCGATAACCAAACTTTATCCTGTTGAATTAGCGAAAGACGAAGCTGAAAAGAAAGAAGAAGTAAATATTACATTCATTGACGAAAATGATATCATAACGAACATGTAAATAAGAAACATTGAAGACATTATGTTATACATTTGTTGACACTTTTATAGTTTATTACGTATTTGTTATATATAGGATATTTAGGCAGCTAGGGGGGAGGATGTGGTTACCATATTTGTTTATATCTTCCCCAGTCCTCTAGCTCCTCTTATTATGTATTTATATTTTCGCACATGTTAGTTTAGATTTCGTTCTTTAAAAATATAGTCACGTTTTAAAATAAAGTTTTATTTTGTATCCGAATTTATCTGGAAATTCAGGAGGCGCAATTATGAGCTATTAAGATGACGTCACTTGGGTGAAAATTCGGACGATCTGACCGCCGTGCCATTTATCGCAAATTTGAAAAAATATTTTTCCATGTATTCTAGACCAATTTTCAACGTAGATTCCATTTCCCATATTGGAAATACGGATTTCTGTTCAAAAAAGTCATATTTTGGGCATATTTTTCATGCGTTGGAAGTCTTAGCAACGGCCTTGGTAACCGATTTTGTGAATTATCTAGGCTTTTAGATGGCTTTGAGTCCTACTTCTTTCGGAAATGGAGAGCCGTGGTCCTGGTTTTTGATTTGTGAGAGTTTTAGCGACAGGTCATAAGCGTAACAGCTACAGGTCATAAGCGTAACACACAACCTTTTTTCTTGCATAATCAAGCTAGCTAGCTCAATGTGACTCATTTTAGTTTTGGCAAATGTATACCAGTAAACTAGAGCTGTGAAGTCGTGTTTTGTATTTTTCTGTAAAAAAGCTTGTGATTATGTTTATGTGCTGGAAGCAAACTGAAAGTAAATGTGGAAACCTGATCTAAAAGAAAGTTATCTGTAAATACTAGTGACACCACTGTTCTATCCTCTGAGAATGAGTTCTCTTGTTGTTCCATTTGTTACAAAGCATAATTTCTGAATTGTCATGTCCCGATTGCGCTGGGGTAATTCAGATTGTCAATGACAAAATGAAACGCTGTGGCTTTTCCCACTGTATTGATATTAGTTGCTTATCATGCGATGAGAACTTTTTATACCTCACCCACCAATATTATGCAAAAAAACACAAATAAATTTTAAAGCAAGGTCGCAGGCCTTTCGATGTCAACGTTTGTGCGATGATTGGTTTTCGAGAAATCGGTTGTGGTTATGCTTCAATGGAAACATTTTCTTCTATCATGAACATTGAATGTTTATCCAAACAAGCTTTTCACCACAAGAACAAACAAATATTTCAGGGATATAAAAATACAGCTATGTAAAGTATGCAGAGTGCAGCTTCTGATGTCGATGTTATTGATGTTGTCGATTAGATTCCGTGCACGCGCATTTCTGTTGATGAATCTTGGCAGAAACGTAGTCTTTCTTCATTACATGGTGTTGTGACAGCCATATCAAAAGATAAATGTATAGATGAAGGTCAAATATAAGCACTGTTATGGCTGCAAAATGTGGTAATCAAAAAAAGGTACAGCTGAATACCAAAAGTGGCAACTTGGTGTCAAACGAATCATGAAAAATCTTTAGGAGCGATGGAGTCTGCCGGCACCGTAGATATTTTTAATCGGTCTCTTGATGTGTATGGTTTAATGAGATTAAGAGTAACAAAGCATGTAGTGCGATGACAAAACTTGTCTTTAGAAGATGTCGGTGATTTGACAATAATATTTAAGAATACCTTGGAGATGGAGATACAAGTTCCTTTAATGATGTAGTCAAAGCTGACACATATAAAAATACACCTATAAAATTGGAATGTATTGGACATGTCCAAAAACGCCTAGGGACACGGTTGCGCAACCTTGTAAAATCACACAAAGGTACAAAAACACCATTTGCAGGAAAAGGAAAACTCACCAATAAGTGTATCGATTCCATGCAAAACTACTATGGTTTAGCCATAAGAAACAACATTGGCAACTTGTACGCCATGCAAAAAGCAATATATGCTATATTATGCCACTTTACCGACATGAAAGATCCATATGAGAGCCACAAATTTTTGTCCCCGGGATACCAACATCTGGTGCAAATATTGGTCAAGGGTGACAAGTGTTACACATCCCCAAATAAAATACCATGCATGGTCAAACACAGAATGAAAACGAAGCTTTGAATGCAATTATCTGGTCTCGGGTACCAAAAAAAAACATTTGTCAGCAGAGAAATTATCGAATTAGGTACCTACTCAGCAGTTATTCATTTTAATGATGTTAGAGAAGGAATACTTAGTGTCTTAAAACGTTTTGGATTGATCGGTACAATTTCTGACGGGTATTCAAAAAAGTTGGACATTTCTCGCATCGAAAACATGAGCAGAAAGTCCACAGATGCCGTGAAAAAGAGAAGGAGGATCAGGGTCAAGCAAAAGGCTACATTGACTCACCTAAAGAAAAGGAACCCATAGACTCTTATTCTGCTCGAAATTACTAAGTTTATTTGACAAAGTTTTGATATTTCTTATGTGTTGCTTTTATTCTTTAGTTTCTCGTTTTTTTGCTAACACCGCTAAAACTTAAAACACAATAACTTTGTTTAGAATTAAGCTTTTGCTTTCAAATTTTCAGGAATGCTTTATTGCATTATAAGGGTTCGTTTAACCTGCATGAGGTGTCAGTTTTTATCAGAAAATGTGTAATATGTTTTCCTACTTTCATCGATTAAATGGAAAATTTATGACATAATAGTCAATCGAGCCTTATTCCCCCACAATCCATTTATGTGAAAAATTAAAGGGTTAAATTTTTTAGGAAGTTATAATAAACATGTGTGCCAAGTATCATGTGGTTTACTAATAGTTAAGTTTAGTTATGGTGTCCCAAAGTTTGTAATTTTATGCCTAATTTTCCCAGTTTTTCCGCCATTATGGATTTTGGAGAGGTAAACAATTTTTTTTTAGAAAAAATACCTTATTTTATCTTCCCAACCACTTAATTGAATAAAGAAGTCACCTTAACTTTCAAATATTGAAAATAGTTTTTTTATATGACTACCACCTGAATTATTATCTCTTTAATAATAGCCGTATTTTGTCTGTGTGTCCGCGAAAGCCGGGTCCCGTAACGGAAACACGAAATTTGTAAAATGCGCACCAATACCAAATTCGATATAATTTTCCCGACTTTGTTTTTACCGCTCGCGCGTAGTATACCAACCACGCACGACGCCTGATTCTTTCAAAAAACAATACACGATTTTCGCTTAAAAAACAATCCAAGATCTTCGCGGCTGGACGAACGAAGGCCATTTTGATTTCGAAAATGGTCGTGTGTGGTCAGTGTGTGAGGTTTGTAGGCCTGTTGTTTGACTTTTTTATCTTCTGAAAGCTTTATATTTTTGTAATATTTGTTTTCTGTTTGTTTTCAATGTTAAGATAAATATATTGTCACGTTTTTTAGCCACGTACAGATCTTAAAAGCACCAGTTTTAGGATTTTTGGCTAGGAACGAAGATTTTGCTAGCTAGATAGCCATCTAGAGTCTTCTTATTACTATTCTGTATGGTATAACAGCTTTTTATCCTAGCCAACATTTATTTTTATGTTAAGGTTGTGGCTGTTTAGCTAGCTCCTATAGCTATATCTTTGGCTAAAAAGTGAAAGTATAAAAATGCAGTTTGGCTACAACAATATTCTTAAGTAATTATTCTTATGCTAAATGCAGTTAGCTAGCTAGGTAGCTAGCTACATCTTTTATTATTTTCCTAAAAAATTTTTCTGCAAATAAATTGGCTGAGCAATTGTTTTAGCTGGACGGGTAACGACAGGCTGTTCCCTGTCTTTTTATTTAAACAATTTTTAAAAGGCTATTACGCCTATGTGCCTGTGCAACGTGGTTTACCTCTGCTAAGGGGTCAACCCACTGTGACAATTAATTTTCAAACTTTCTCGGGAATCCCGCCTGTACGAATGTGCAACTCTGTTTACCTGGACTGTGTTAGCAATGGACTATTTCTTGCATTTTTATTTTTTCAACAGGGTATTATCTATACGCCTGTGCAACACCGTTTAACTGTACTAAGCGCTCAGTCCGGTGTCAAGATAAATTTTTTAACTTTCACAAAAACTTATTCCGCAAAGTAAAATAATATTGACCGATTGTTTTTGCTATGATGGAGTAACAACGGTTTGTACACTCTGTTTTTATTTCAGCTTTCGTTGCGGGAAAGTTGTTTTTTGAAAAATATGTTACAGTCACAACGCTATCATGGTGTATGCGCTTAACTTGATTACAACATACTGGTACCTGTACTAAAGTGCTCCACCTGATCATTTGGCACAGTTTACGGCTCTTATTAAGCACTCCACAGAGTGTTCAACACCGGGTCACACCTTGACTTGTGGCTTACCCCGGTGTTTCGACGGTCTGTCAGTCTGTCCGTCACGCAAGATGGCAGCTTAGCTGCGCAAGTAGCGAGACGCACGCAATGCGGTATAAAAAGGACGGGCGAACCCGTGGATTTTTCCATGGGCCACCGACTAGTGTTTAGTATATATTCAACGGCGAACCCTGCGGTCTACCTTTTTTTAATTGTCCGTTTTTCAAATTAAGTGTCTGAACGTGCGGGGCTCAAAATAGTAACACGTCCATGCGATGTGAGTAACGCCTGATGTTTCAGTAGTAAAGTAAATAGTAACATAAAAACTAATACAATAATGACAGACTCTAAAAATGAAGAACAACGAGTGAGAACATATGTTCGTAAAGAATTTCTTGCGAATAATCAAGGTAGATCTGCTGTGAATTTGTATGCAAATACCCAACAAATGGTGAGAAATGCAGCAAGCACTATCATCACCAGCGCCAACAGTTCCTTCTGTCACTGGTCCTCCACAATATCCTTCTACATCTTACGTGCAGATCATGATTCGAGGATACTCTGGGAATAGGAAAAGAAAAATTACACCTGGACATCCATGGCATTTGTAGTCTCCCCCATCATCATCACCAACTCCAACACCAAAAAAGCAATCAGGAAACAGAGAAAAAGTCAAAATACTTGATGTAATTCTCCTTGACGAGCTAGATGAACGATGCGATTTAAATTCACAAAGAGTTCAAGACATTAACGAAGTAGGTTTGTGGTTTTACGACCTATTGCCTGGTTTATCAGAAATGAGCGTACGGAAATCGTTAGTTACAGTGTTTAAAACCAAACTGAGTTTGATAAAAAAGAAAGTCGAATTTTTTAAATGTAACCGAGATAGCTCCTGGCTTGAAGTGGAATTCTGATCGAATAAGACCCTTGTAGGACAGGGAAAATTATATTGTCGCTGAAAGTGCAGTATCTCTCAATTGCAGCCTTACTGATGACAGTGATATGATATTAGCAGTAATCCTCCATGTGGTGGAAAGAACAGAAAGTATGGAGGACGCTGATAACACTGGTGAATCAGTTTAAAACTTACTAAATAACATTTTAGATAGTCAATCTCCAACCCAGTTTTCTTGTATTACTGCCCCATTAGATTATCTTTAATCACATTTATCAACAAACTTCGTAAGATTGAGAATAGATCCCGATTATATACTGACAGATGCCCTATCGGATTATAAAAATATAACTTTATGCAAGTCGCTTACAAAAATTGATATTCGCGGCAAGCATGGGAGAAAGATGCTGTTACTTTTGACGACAGACATGGATAAATGAATCAACTTGCTAATAAAGCTGCGAGGTTGTGTTGGGGTTGAAGAAGAAAATCGGTACGTGTTTGCTATACTCGATAATGGATCTTTAAAAAACATCCGTGGTGCCGATGCCATAAGAAAATACGTGAAACTTTGCCAACTTAAATTACCGGAAGCTATTTACTCCACCAATCTACAAAAACATGCTGTAATATTAAGCCAGCTCCTGAATTTGCAACAAAACGAGCTGGAAATACTGACTAGGTTTATGATGTTGCCGTTCACTGAGAGTGTCACAGATAACCTGAGGACACGTTGCGACTTGCTAAATGCAGTAAAATCTTGTTGCTGATGGAGCAGGGTCAAGTTGGAAATTATTCCGGGAAGTCATTGTCTGAAATCGAAATTAATTTGGAAGGTGAAAGGAAAATCGTTTCATTTTTTCTCTAAATATTGAAAACTACTACTTTTACTTTAGGTCAAGTTTTGGGTTGAATTATTGTCATAAGAATCACTTAATGTAATCTTTCTTCAGTTGGATAATTTCACTGATGTCGGAAAATGAATTGGTCAACAACGCCTTCCCCACCCTCCTAACGGTCTTTTATTTGATCAGCCGCCAAAGTTTTTGCACCATCTTTGATTGGGCTAAGATTTTATTTTTGGTGATTTAATCTTTTAAATGGTGAACAATAATTGAATGTGAATCTTATATGATATGTGATCTCATATGATATGTGAAAAGGTACAAAACTACTATTTTTTTATTTAAGAGGCAGTCGAAGAGGATTGGAAATGGATAAAGGTTTATCTTTAGTTTTTAATATGAACTGTGTATGCTTTGTTTAGATGGACAAAGGTGCAATTTGGAATTGTACAGATATCGTTCTGAAAAGCTTGGCTTGGCAGAACGTAGACACATCATATCTTAGAAAGAATATTTAAGCCAGTGGGAAGAAACAAGGTAAAAGAAGTATTAATAAATAGCATCCGTGGTGCAGGAAAAGACAGACTAGAGCCTTATATGAAAAAACGTCATAACGTTGCCATGAAAAATGTCACCGTTGGTTGTATGCATTTTGATGCATACAGCCAAAAGGAAGAGAGAAGAAAGGAAGAGGCACAAGGAACTTTTCAAATGACAGTGGGACAACTGATTTGATTAGGGAAAACTATATTTTTTCATGCTTGGGATCTGGTGCGATCTCTTGAGTAAGCATCACCTGCCTTTTGCAAGACACCTGCCACATTCATTGCCACCATCCGCCAAAACCAATAACTTTTGTTCAACGTTGTAAAAAGAAGAGTAAGCTTGCAAATTAAATACACGATAACAAACTTTCCACGACCAGACTGTACTTGTGAACTAAAACAGAAAATATAATACAAGCTCTTTTGGAGGAACTAAAAATCCCTATTATGCCAGTGACTGATGGCAGTGATACCAGCGACCATGAAGAGAAGACAGTAATTGATATAGATAAAATAACTTCAGAACGCACTAGAAGAGAAGCCAGCAGGTGAGATTTAATAAGTTATTTTTTAAAAATTATTTAAAACATATTGATTTAATGAATTTTTATGTAAACTTTTGATCTAGGCCTATCAGATTTCGTCATTCGATTGGTTCAACAAGTCTACATCTTTAACATCATCTCCTTTCACTGCAAAAGACAAAAAGCAATCGTTACTATGTTATAAATTGAAGAACTTTTCCTCTTTCTTTGCATTACTGTGCAAAATTAGTGCGACTTTGCCTTTTTAATGTTTAAAAAATTTATTCAATCATTTACTATAACTTTACAGCAGTGGTGGTCTGATTGACTGAACGTAGAGGACGACGCAGACAGGAAATAAATGATGTATATCAAAAGTCGTTAGAAAGTGAGGAAAAGGAAACAAAAATAACGTGAAGAATAAAAAAGCGAAGGCAAGCAGATTTAAAGGAAAAAAGGTTGTTATTTATTCTACCCAAACCGGATGCGGATGAAGATCATTTTGTAATTAGTGTACGGCACCATCACCTTAAATAAAGTTACAGATCCATTTATTTCTGCTGTACAAAAACCCAATAGTAAGAAAAACCCTAAAAAGCATGTAGAAATTACCCAAAGTGAATGTATGACCCATTTACAAACAGTGGAAAATTTCATGAAAATTGCACTTGTGTCTTTTGAAAATGTTTTTCGAAAAATTGATATACTTTCAGAACGGCTTGATATACGTTTTGATAAATTTTATAAACGTTGTGAAGGAGATGGTCACAAAGTACCATTAGCAACTGTGGACCACAATGACCTTGAAACCTTTAGTAAAGTAATAACCCATGGTGAAATCGATTTTAAAAGGATTGGGAAAGTGTTGGTCTTGGTTTGTGGTTTTCAAGTGACATGTTCTATTCATTTTATTTGTGCATCGTACCAAATCCAAAGCGTACACGGCGGCCAGATCGGCAGAATTTTCACCCAAGTGACGTCATCTTAACAGATCATAATGGCGCCTGCCGCGGCTAGCTGACCCGTGAGGAGGATGAAACAACCCTCTCATTCCTTGAAAAATGCATTGCCTATGTATAATTTTAACATCATAAAATTAAGCTAAATAAAAATTAGTATGTTAAAGGAACTGATTTAACCCCTTAAATGGCCATTTTAGCAAATTTTACCTAAGTTAAAGCAGCCACACATTACATTATTATCATTTTGGACCCAAATTTTGATTTGTAACTAAAAGCTATCACCTCGGTCAACAATGAAACAAGAGAAATCTCTATAGGTTTCTGCGTGGTTGTACTTTTTAAGAGAAGTTGAAAATATTATTCCGCAGCGACACAATATGTCCAATATTTGGATTTTTGGTTGTTATATATCAAGTTCGCTGTAACTTTTTTAATATAGAAATTGTAATCAATGTTTATGGAGTCTGCTCAAGAAAATTCAGATGCAGGTTTAAGGTAAAACTGGAGTTACAAATCAATATATAAAGTGCATTTCAATTTCAACAGAACACCATAACTTTTCGTGCGAGTCCCAGCAGTGGAAAATGTTTTGGACATTATGCTTTCTTAGTTTTAGCCAATAAAAAGCGTAGCTATACATTTTTTTTATATTCAGGTTACAGCTAGCTAGATAGCTAGCTAAGATTATTCGCATTCAAGTGTAGCTGTATAAGCTTCTAGGTAGATAAATTTTTTTTGGGAAATTTTTGCTACTTTGCTATGGCTAAAATTATTTTCTTTCTGTGTGCAAACTTTCATAAATATTCACAGTTTCAGCCAGCATTGTTTAAATACATCTTTCCTTTGTTACAATGCTCTTATTGAGAATAAAAAAACGGAAGTAAACTGCTACGAATTAAGAAGGCTCTGAACTGAGCCATGAAGAAAAGGAAATTATTCATTTGTGAAAATTTTTTAAAAAAATATTCATAATTCCTTCACATAGGTTTTGTAGGATTATATACTGTCAATATATCTACTCAATTTTCATACTTCATTCATACTGATTCAAATCTGGAAACTATAGTTCCAATTCTACGCGTTACCGCAGACAAAAGGCGACTAAAAATCTAGGAAGGAGCAATATGCTTGGGATTTTATATCTCGATATTGTCATTTGGAACTTCTGGATACGACGCATAAAGGAGGAAAATTTTCAGACAAACTTTTAAAGGGGACTTTTTCTGAGACCAAAGATTCCAACCTAAAAAAGGAGTTGCAACAAAATTCCAATGCCATACTATCCCGCCGAAAATACAACGTTCTTTGCAACATCCAAAAGCGCTGTTATGATGAAGGTGAAATTGTTAAGGGCAGAAGTTTTGATGGTTCCAAATTTGCTTTGAAACAATTCTCCATTTCACACGAAGCTGTAGATATGTTTGCGAAAAGTTTAGACATTGGACAAGTTCATCAAATACCAGGGTATTCAGGTGTAGTGAGAACGATCCCTGCGTTAACAAATATGATTGCGGATTTTCATTTGCAGCTTCTCGATAAAAACACACTGCTGTGATTCAAAGATGGCAATCGTGTAACAAGCCGTGAGTTTCACATATTTGTGAGAAGTTAAGGCCCGTTTCCATACAACTGCATTTTGCGCCGTGACTTTTGATCTACGCATGCGCATTATCAGAATAATGCCGCCGACCTCGCGCTTTTGCATGCGCAGGGTCGATTGAAAAAAAGTTGAACAGGCTCTACTTTTTGCGAGCTATATTCTGCGCTTCAACTTAACAGCCAATCAAACGTAGAAATGTACACGAATTAAGAAATATTTTTTAATTAGATCATTTCAAGATGGCTAGCAACAACGTAAGATATCTCGCTTCTGTGTTAAATTTTTATCAAAGCCAAATGAATGTAGAGAATCATAATATATATCAATCAAGTGAAGAAGATGAAGAACAAAATAACATCAATGCATCTGTGGAGGCACAAAGCAACAACGTTGTAAATGAAGGGTTGAATTTTTTAGAAGCAGCCAGCCAGGAGTATAATGATGAAGCTGCGGTTTTTAAATATGATGTGAAAGTTTTTATCAATGAGATTGAAGGCTATCCAGCTTTATGGAATACCTATGCTCGATCTCATCATGATCAAGACATAAGAAGAACCTCTTGGGAAGAATTATCCAAAAAGTTTAATAAGCCGGGTAAGATAGCTAGCCACCTATAGCTTGTTACTACAAAACTTTGTTTAAAAGTCTATAAAGATTTTAACCTATTTTTATACAGATAGCTACTTCTGTGGTGCTTGCATATTTTTTAGCTAATGCTTCTTCTCTTACTTACTTAGTTGAATTCCTGAGAAGTCAATGGAAAAATCTGCGGGAAAACCTAAAGAGGTGCCTGGTAAAGCGATCTAAAATGATGAAATCTGGGGCAGCATTCCACACTTTGCAAAAATTTAAATATTTTGCGCAACTACAGTTTCTTCAAGAAAAAGTAATGAACAAGGGAACGTGTAGTAATATTATGGGCGCACGACCACCAGTCGATTTATTAAAAGTCCAGAAACAGTTTCAGACTTTTCTGCTGTAGCAGAGTCTCCCGTAAGTACTCCAAGTAGACCTTATGCAAAACGCTCTAGTTCTGCATGCAGTTCGAGCAGCAGCAAAAGCAGTTCGAGCAGCAGCAAAAAACTTAAAGAATAGACAGCTGCTCAAATGGACATGCATGTCCTCAATACGCTTAAAAATATCAGCGAAGCAACACAAAGTATATCTAGCGAAAAGGTTGCCAATGCAGAGGAGGGTGAAGACATGTACTTTTGCAAGTGCCTTGTAGGTACACTTCGAAAACTCGATTCACAAAGAAATAAGATTGCCAAACTCAAAATACAACAACTGAGTTTTGAACTTGAATTTGGAGAAAGCGCATAGAGTAAACTTTCATTAAAAAGGGTTGTATTTTTACATATATTTTTAGTGTAAATAATGACATAATACCACTGCCAACTAACAGCACAACTTTGAGAGTTAAAATATTCTTTAAAATTATAGAGTTTACAGTATCAACTTGAGCAATTATCGGCCTGCGGAAAATTCGAAATCTTGCTGCTGCAATACCGAATCAGTTTTCAATGACACGTCTAGCTCTTGATTTTTCTTTTCTGACATGCATCCAAGCGAGAAAATGGTTTTAACATAAATGGTTGCAACCTAAATGCATTGTCTGCGACAAATACATAGGGATATAATTTAGTTGCCGTTTTTCGGATTTGACTATATTTATTTGATTATAATCAATTGCAAAGCCTAATTTGCTATTTTTGTAGACACACCATCACTTTGTCTGCCAGCATCTCCTATGTCGAGCAATGTAAACTCATAATTTGCATTACATACGGCCATCAATACTATACTATGTGTTTTTTATAGTTGAAATAGTCTGAACCACTTCTTGCAGGGGCCTGCATCACCACATGATTGCCGTCAATAGCTCCCAAACAATGAGGAAAATTCCACTTTGTTTCAAAATCATCAAATCATTTCACCAGCTGTCTTCAGTGCTTAGCACTTTTAGAAAATTCCTTTCATTCAGTTCATACCATAAAACTTCACATGTTTCCCTGACAATGCGACTCACTGTGTGTGGGAACAACTACAGTCTTCAAAGGAATATCCTGACAGGTTGATGTATGTTTCCCACCCAATATGCCATCTTGAAAGAATTCTCAGATGTTAACTTTTTAGTTTCTTGTTTCATTTAAATTATACTAGTATGCATTTTAATTGTATCTATATTATATTATACTAAAAGGTTCTGTCCTCTGGTGCGGTCCTGACGCACTTAGCTAATTTTTAACATTTAGTGGTTTAAAAATCATATGTAGGGAGCACCGGTCACGTGGGCTTACACAGAAAAAATGTTTAGTCTAGATCCCATCAGCCTCGCGCGTTAAGAGTTCGTGAATTTTGTAAACGAGTTTCTGAATGCATGTACCTAAAAGGCCATTCAATTTTTCGTTGGTAAAAATTGGTTTTTGTCTCAGAAAATGTCAATATCTTCATCTATTCAACTTAACTTACACTTAGTTTCCATTAGACGATTTACTATCGCAGCGTCTTAAAAAGCATATCGGATAGGGGTTTTGTTTCCATTTAAAATGTGTTGTTTCGGCATAGATTGGCTATCGGATAGCTATCACTCCATGCCGATCGTGAAAGTGACATAACATGTATCGGATAGCTCTTAAGACGATATTTTTTTAAATGGAAACAGGTGAATAAACGTTTCGGCATGCTTGAACATAATAAAAGTAATAAAAACTTGTTCTGTTTTGTTTTTTGCTCAAATTGGTGTTTAGTAAAGTTGATTTGAGTAAGCAAATTGTGATACTTCAAAATGTGTGGATTTCAACATGTAATATGTTCAACTCGGTGATTTTATTTTTAACTGAAAGACACAAACGCAAAAGACAAATTATTTTGAAGATGTTGGTTACTGATTCAAATAAAAGAAGAAACAAGAAACAAGAAGAAAAAAGAACGAAAACCTCCAAAATACTGGACAAGACCTGGTAGAAGTAATATATGCTTCACAAAAAGATATCAAACAGAAAAGTCTTCAAATCATTGGGACTCTCCCACTGATTTATTTTTCATCTGGTACTCGAACACATGTTTTTTGACAATAGTATCCATGGTGAAGATCATTAACGAAACTCATCATCATAGTGCGCATACTAATAGAAGACGTCTAATGGAAACATCACTTACCGTATTAAAACGAATTAATAGAAACTGTTTCCACTAAACAAAAATATCGTATTGATTTTTAAGACGCGACGCTTCGCTCAATCGTCTAATGGAAACTAAGTCTTACTTTAATGTTTCCAATTTAGATTTCCAATCGTTTGAATTTGAATTTTGGATTTTTCAATTTCGAATTTTGGATTTTTTCCATTTTCCAATTTCCAATTTTGGATTTCTGACTATTTTCTATGTTCAATATATTTTTTTAATTTTATATTTAGGTATTTCCGTACCGTCCTTTTTTTTCTTCTTTCTGTGTCTCATTTTTTCACCAAACACTGGGCCTAACACAACAAACAATACTCCGCCCCACGGCACACCATATAAGGCGTTAGTGTTCTATGTCATAATTGTTGTCGGGAATCCAAGCGAATTCTGCCAATAAAAGGCGCATGACACATTGTTCCGCCACAACACAGTCTGATGAAGCCATGGATCCAACGTTTACCTTTCGTATTGATGGTGAAAGAGGCATGAACACATCTAATGTGGCTTACACCCACTAACTGAAATTAACCTTCCTTTGACATACTCAAATTATGTTGTAGCTTCAGGCAGATATCAATGTTCAAGATGGCGTTGTGGAAGGCAGTCGTTATCTCTCTACTGCTTTTGTTTTTTGTCCCTGAATCACCTATTACAGTTGCGGATACAAGTTGTATGGATGAATTTTTTAAGACTTGAGGTTTGAAGAAGATTTTGCATCAAAATGTTCGTGGACTTTTAACGAATTTTCATCATATTCAACACTTGTTTTATACATACAATCAAATAGATATTTTAAGTCTATCGGAAACGGATATGGAACAAGAAAATCCTGCTGTGTATGAAATTCCAGGATATCAGTTAGTCCTGCAAAATCGAAGTACAGGCCAGGGAGACGGTGTTGGAATTTATTTGAAGGATGGACTAAATTGAATGCATATGGCTCGAGATTTTATTTAAAAACACCAAATCTATTCTCATAGCGTGTTATTACAAACCTCCGAACAGTTCAAAACATTTGTCAAAAGATTTTAATAAAGACTTTAATGACACTTTAATTATGACTAAGAAAGAAAACAAAGAGACCATACTCTTGGGAGACTTCAATGCAAATTATTTTAGAGATTCTGATAAAAAAGAATTGAAATCAATAATAAACATAAATGGTTTTAAACAAATAATCAAGAAACCCACGAGAGTAACATCTACAACGGAGAGCATCATCGATATTATTGCTACGAACAACACTGATACTATATCTAAAGTAATTGTTGAAAATCTATCCATCAGCCATCATGACCTCATCGGATGCGTTCGAAAATTTCACTGCAAGAAATATAACCAGAAAACTATACGACCAAGAAATTATAAGAACTACGATCATCAAAAGCTAGCAGATAATGTACGAAAAATCGATTGCTCTACAACTGTAAGAACATGGAAACAAGGTGTTTCACGGAAACCCTGAAATCTTTATTCGACACACATGCCCCAATACAATCCAAAACAGTAAAAGGGAAACCATCTCCCTGGTTAAATGGAGACCTGAAAAAAATTAATGGATCAAAGGGATAAGTCCTTACGAAAAGCTAGAAAGACGAAATCTGCTAATGACGAGGAAACGTATAGACAATTGAGAAATAAATGTAATAGCAAATTAAAGGAGATGAAAAAAATACTCTCGAAAGCTTATAAATGACAATAAAAACACTCCAAAAAGGTTTTGGAATGCGATTAAATCCATCTTTCGGTCTACAACAAAATCTAAAATGAGTTTTTCCTGGAAAGGAAAGTGATAAAAAGAAAACTGCTAACACATTTGCAACGTATTTTAGCAGTATTGTACAAGAACTCACATCAAAAGCAATCAAACTAACAAATTTTGTTTGGCGAAATGTCATCGTGCGTGGCAGAAAAACCAATAAGTTAATCTGATTTTCGCACGTTTCTAAGCTTTTTGTGGAAAAACAGTTAAAAAGACTTAAACTAAACAAATCCACTGGACGATTTTCCTCCTGGTATGATAAAGGACTGTGCCAAAGAGATATCACAACCATTGACTTATATCATAAATTTATCATTGACAACAGGAACTGTACCGTCTATTTTGAAGCAAGCCAAGATTGCACCAATACATAAAAATGGTGATAAGAAAAAGCCAGAAAATTATAGACCGATATCTATATTACCCATATTTTCGAAAGTACTTGAACGCACCATTCATACACCATTGTCAGATTATTTGGAGAATAATAATCTCCCAACCAAATTTCAATTTGGATATTGGGGTAAACGGTCTACAGAGCTTGCTTCAACTTTACTTTTCGACAACATTAGACGCTCTATTGACAACGGCGAAATAGTAGGAGCTGTATATATTGATCTAACGAAAGCTTTCGATACCGTTGGACACAGTGTATTACTAAGTAAATTACAAGAGTATGGTATAGAACAATTAGAACTCGAATGGTTTACAAATTATCTGTTCTGTCGAAACCAAGTCTGTATTGAAGGGACACTGCCAAAAACTCAACCTTTACTCAGTGGTGTACCACAAGGATCTATTTTAAGTCCCTTGCTTTTTATCATATTTTTCAATGACTTTCCAGAATGTCTGAGAAACATGGACGTCGTAATGTACGCTGATGATCTATGTCAGCGGCAAGAACAAATATAACATCGAAAAGCTTTTGCAGCAAGACATTGAAAGAGTAGCTAAATATTTTGATGCGAACGGGCTGATAATAAATTTGAAAAAAGGAAAAACGGAGGTTATGATTTTTGGAACTGCGAAACGTCCAGCATCAACGAATCAAAAATTAGATATCACCTACAGAGGGCAGGAAATAAATAATGTCATGGAATACAAATACTTAGGTATTGTTGTTGACAAGTATTTGAACTTCAATAACGATTTTGCTAAGATGTACAAAAAGGCAAGTGGAAGATTATGATTGCTCCATTGGCTACGTGTTTACCTCACAGTAGATTTTGAATATAAAATTTACACCATGATAATTTTACCAGTACTGACATATCGTAGCACTGTCAAACTGTGTTACAATCGTACACAAAAGACGAAATTCGAATCAATTGAAAATCGTGCAAGCCACATCATTGGTCGATCTGTTCCAAAAATCTTGAATTCGATACAGAAAGAAGCTTTAGTTGTTGTGAAGAAGTCTTTGGATAGCGAAATGTGCTCCAATTTCAATCAGTATATTTGTATCAAGCGTCACTTAAGGAATACTAGAAACTGTGGATATTACATAGACATGCCAAGGTCAAACTAGAAATTGGAAAGACATCCTTTTAGTATTCCGGTGCTGAATTATTTAAATATAAGGAAAGTGTTTTGTTTTCAGTACTTTTCAATCAGAGTTACAAAAATATTTTAACGTTTAAGTTTGAAGTTTAGTTTGATATATTAATTCATTTCATGGTGTTTTTTCATACTGTTCTGCCATTCATTGGTTTTTTTCGTGGTTACCTCTCATGCCTGTTTTTACATTTTTGTGAAGTTCTCTCACTAATCACCACTCGTTTAACACCAAAGAGTTTTTATTTTTTATTTTTTAATGATATATACATATACATTTTTAGTCTTCTCACTAATTTACTAATATTGTACAGGAGGAACACTGATAATAGTTGTGTGTATATACTTTATGGGTAGCTGAAGTATACCTTACAAAAGATTTAGGTAGCTCTGAGTTTCCAAACGAGAAACAGTTCCTTCAAGTGTTTGTCACAGGCTATCGAAGGAACACTTTACAAAGGAGAAGGAGAAAGTGCTGTTAACGCTCAGCACATTGATGTTCTATCCCCACAATTTGGGATCTTCCGAACTCAAGCGAAGAGAAGCACACCTGGGTAAAATATCTTTTTACTTACTACACATATTTTTACATAAGAATAAACCATATAAGAACATAAGGCATTGAAAAACAATTTAAAGATAGTTAAGAACATTTTGGGTTTTAAATGGGTTTCTAAATCTGTGAAAGTATTGTTGAAATAATCAAAGAGCTCTTTCTCTTTCCCAGCCCATTAATAAATCAATAAATTCAGAGATTCTGTGGAAAAACTATTATTTTTTCTGTTATGCGCAGGTAGCTACGGGACAGATAATGCAAAATCTTGTAAATAGATTTATACAATTTCAAAACAAACATAGCACAGACGGAATAGAAAATGGCTGGTCGAAAAACGTTTTCCTTAGACGAAGTTAATGCTTCATGCTTAGCCTCTGTTGAGGAGGATAGCAATGATGAAATTCTATCAGAAGACTCTTCAGATGAAGATGAAACACCTGACATTGATTTTGCACTGTTGTGCCAGAATATAGCAGAAAATGAGCCTGTGATGAGAGACTCTGTTTTTGTTCAGCAGACTCCTAAATCTCCTGTTCATGATATTGAGATTCCTCAAGATAATTTTATAGAAAACAATGCTTCTTTGGTAGTGGTGGAAAAAGTTGTTCTTTCGGCTTATAGAACTAAGTATAATACATTCAATGGTTGTTTATACGAAGTTATTTCCGAACAAATTACCTGAGCGTCATGTCCACCGAGCATACCGCACCACACTGATTCACGAATTGGTTCAACCCGTATTAGATGTAAAATCTTCAAGAGACTCGCTTGAAAGGAAAGCATTTTTCATCTAGTCGTGATCCGCAGAGAAGGTGCTGCACTGTCTGTGCCTACAAGCGCAACTCTGAAGGGAAGCAATCTCGAAAAAAAACTTCCAACTACTGTAATAAATGCCAAAAATTCATTTGTAAAGGTTGTTTTGAAGCTTTTCATGTAAAAAGTAACCCCAAAGGATAACTTTCAGACTTAAAAAGACATTTGTTACCAATTTATGTCTTTTGTTGTATGGAGAGGAATCTTGCTTATTTTTCTTAATATTTTTTAGCATATACTTGTACAAATATTTTCTGATTGCATAATACTATTGTTTTGAAACTTATAACAGCTCTTGTTTACATGTATGAATACGTTTTCTTGAAATTTGAAGTAATTTGGATAGTTTTCCTAGAAACTATATCAATTTTAGTTTGTTTGAATTATTCTAATTTTTCCTAATTTCAAGTCTTTCAGAATATATATACTTTTAAGGTATAAGCACTTACCTATCTCTATTTATTGCGTCTTGACTAAACCCTGGTGTTTTAAAGTGTGATTTTTCAAAATTAGCTTTTCTGCGAAACAGTTAAATAATTGTTTACTTTGTTTTTCTATGAGGTGAACGTCTGAAAAAAAATTCAGCGTTTTTTTAAAGAACTCTTTAATTGTGATTTTTCTGTATATAATTCTGCATATAATTTTGCCAAGCGAAAAGCAAAAACACACAAAGTGACATTACCTTTATAAAAGATTGATTATTTCTTCATATGGCGGTTAATTCTTGCCTTTATTGCTTTCTATTTTTACATATAGCTACGCTTCCTCCTGCTACGGCAACTTCGGCAACGAGAAAACGCAGTAACGCTTTACCAGAGAAGTTTTCATTGAAGCTCATATTGGCGGAACCCAAAGGCAAAAGAATAAGTAATTATTTATGACTAATTTTTACATTTTTAACCGTAACAGTTGTAAAGCAAATTATATTGGCTTTAGCTGAGAATAATCATGTGAGAATGGTGTATGCGCAAATCAACGAAGAGAACGCAATTTACGGAAGCATTCTGCGTGTCTTCAATTTTTGTACGTCCACACAGTACCTTAAACACCAATTACGCATATGCAACACCACAGTTGGTGACAAATTTTGACTAAAACTCCTGGTACTTTTTTTTAACTCCGACGTATTGGATTTATAATGTTTTAACTTCAATTTTTAGATGACATCTTAATCACACTGGGAGAAATAAAGGCTTCTATGAAGTCTATGGTGGCTGTGGAGTGTCGCAGAAGCGTTGAAGAGATCGTTACAAATGCACAAAATAAAATCCCCTTAAGTTAATGCGATCTAATGTCTCGTCTGTAATGATTTGGCTACACCACCAATCAACTTTAAGTTTAAATCAAGTTTAAATTGTATATTAGAAGTCCTTAGAAGAATAATATATTAGATAACTGAAAATCTGTTGTTTTTACTTAATGTTTAAAATTGACAGGCAATAAAAACACGTTATTGTACCTAAGAATGTATTGCGTAAAAAATATAAGTAAAAAATTTTAAGTTCTGAAATGCGGATAGTAAGATAGTCCTAAGGCATTCTTGAAGTTCGGCGTATCTAAAGAAAACGTGCATTTACTAAACAGATATTCGCCACTTTGATAGCACATTCGGAATAATTTAGTCTGGCTTGTGTGGCATTTTTAATTCATAAAATCCCGGTAGGATCTAACACTAAGTCCCAACCCTCCTGCGCATATCAGAGTGGAGCCCAATCTCCTGATGAAAAAGGTTTACAATACAGCAAGCTGCACTGAAGTATCTTGTCTACAGGGACGGTGGATGTAAATAAAACTGGGATTAGGCTCCCAGAAGAAGGTGCTGAATACACGTTCTTGCTGCTTACAAGCATGAGTACTGTCCAACATAGACCCATAACTATTCCTTGAGAAAATGTTTATAAAGAAAATAATCCTTCTATCACAAACAATACGGCACGTGACGGAACTAACAAAATAAACGGGACTGGTTACAGATAGAACACAAATAGAAAAAAATGTATATGTTAAATATATAAAAATATGTAAAATAAATAAATAAAGCCCTCCTGTGCGCCAGAACTTGTGACTCTGGCTGTAGCTTTCCACATATGTTACAGGGCCCCAACACTCAGCCTTACACAGGAGGTTGCCATGACAGGACCAGCCTGTAGATATTTTGACTAAGGACAACAGGGTTGTCAAGCCTGAAGACCAAGTTAGTAAACTTGGGCACCTTACTGAACTGGGGTAAAAAGTGGGGTCGTCACACCCAAAGACAAGCTGAAAGCAAACCCCCTTGCTAAACTTCTTATAAGTTACCAGAGAAGAGTGAGCTGAACTCTTTACCCTGTGGGTATTGACGGTAAACTGGTTCGAATGGACCAGCTGGGGTAATACAAAACCGCTCGGATTTACATTTTCCATCCTCTTTCAACTTTCTATGCGCAAGGAGAAAGAAGTAAAAATTTTCATAAACTCTAAGAAAAATCTTAATCTGATCTAATTTCAACAATCACGATATTATGGATGATGAAAACGATTCCCGTTTGTCAGACAAGGAAAATACTCATGAAGATGATATAAATGCTCTTGTAAACAACCCAACCACTGGAGACTCTGTAGTAGAGCCAGTGACGACGGTAAATACCTCTGCGACTGGAGAAGCAGGCAAGGTAAAGATATGCTCGAAGCGTAAAAAGAGCAAACACAGAAAATCAAGCAAGAGAAGGAAGAGAGAAAGTTCTTCTTCCTCATAATTGGGAATTACCAAAAGCTCTCGCAGCCTATGCAAATCATTACTTTGAGGAACATATACTGGAGAAAGATCTAAAGGAATCACTAACTAGTAAAAATCCAGTGCCCAGGAACTTGAACCAACCTAAAGAGTTGGATTTAACAGCTACGAGAGCACAAGCATTAGAAAGTGTGTTCGAGAAACTACAACAGAAGTGTAGCGTAGTGATGGGCCCACTAGAAAAGGTGTGGAAGGGTCTCGACGATTTTAAAAATCAACTGAATACACATCTCAGTCGTGAAGAAATGCTTCAACACATGGAAGAAGCAGTTTTACTACTTGGTCAATGTTCGAATGCCATCAGCTATCAAAGGCGGTATAACATTCTGCAAGATGTTATGAAAGATCCGAGAGAGATCTCATCAATGTTAAAGGAGAAAGCCTCCCTTCTTCAAAAACACGATGAAAATTTACTGGGAAGAAAATTCCAAAATCATATCATTGAAACTGTAAAATCAGGAAATAAGGCAAAAGAGGTATTCAACCAGATGTCATCAAGCCCTCGAAAAGGCAAATCTATCCAGCCCTTTCGTAAAAGACTCCCGGAGGCCATCATCATCTACTATCACATTAAAAAAACAGAGGTCATCAAGACCAAAAACAGAGCTACACAGTGCTGGGAAGAGATGGCCAAGTGGACAAGGACGACAAAAAGGTAATTTACAAAATTATGAACGAAACTTTCATCAACACCGTTCAAATGGTTCCACAATCACATTTAAAAAGCGTACATCCTCTTGTAAGAAAATTATTCACAAGAGAGATACCAAGCATTCCCCTCTAGCCGGGAGAATAAAATATTTCGTTCATGCTTGGGAGATTCTCACTCGGGATCCAACAATAATCCCTTTAGTCAAAGGTTACGAAATTCCTTTTCTAGAGGAACCAAAACAAGTATGAATGCCTCAACCTCAGGGGATAAAAAGTTCCAGTCTTAAATTTGTGTTTGTTCTCTGATTTTTTGTCACCATACTCCTTGGTTTTGCCATATTGAACTGAAAAAAAACCACTTATAAAAAAAATCGTGTAGCAAAACCGAAAGGTGAGTAAAGGCTAAAATACACGGTAAGTTTTAACGGACCGTTTAGTTGTAAGAAAAAACTTATAAGTTTAGTTGCAGGTAATACACCTGTCTACACGTTAAGTTAAAATGTATAAGTTTTTTTAAAAACTCTCTTTTCACAATGAATACGCAAGAAAATGGGGCCACTTAGATACATAGACGTCACCTCCAGCACCACTGTTTTTGCTTTCCTTAATCTTGTTTAGCGATTTGTTGTATAAACCCGTAAAGAGTTAATTTTGGTTTTAGCCTCGTCCTCTAATAATAAAACGGTATACTGATATTGATAGGGAGTCAAGAGCAACCTTTAAGAGTAGGAGTAATAATTTTTATTTAGCTTTGGAAAGAATTGTTTGTATATTTAACTTTAAAACAAGGTACCTGACATTTCGCAAAGAAGTGCAAGTTTTTTGTATCCTTTTTTCTTCTCATTCCTGTCTCTGTATTCAGGCGACGTAACATCCCATAAATCTCCTTCCACTCCTTGATAAAATGTTCGGTTTTTTCTTCTTTCTCTGCCTTGCTAGCCATATTTTTAGGTTTTTCAACACTAACACTGTGATTAGAAACCAAAAATATGCTCAAATCTTCAGTTTAAGCAAGATCACATTAAATATTCTGTTAATTTCGATAGAAAAAACTTAGCAAAAGTTGAACATGTCCATCTTTTATTTTAGCCTTAATGCGTAAACACGAAGTTTTCGCTAAAAGTATTAACCCCTTGAAGACTAATTAGTCTGGCTTCGCTGCTAGATGAACGGTTGGTCATGGGTATTTTACTCACGTTGTGGCTGGTCTGTGCCTAAGAGTCGGCGACGCACCATAGTGATCGCCAGCCCTAAGCTTAGTCCTTTTAAATAGACTTGGGTCCCCAACACGTCTCAAAGGTATCTGAATTGTCTGCACATGCAGCAGCCACAATCGTAGATGGCGACCCATCAGCCCGGTTCGCCAAAGCCCTAGTAATCGCTTCCTCAGTGCGTTTCTGGGCTTCTGTGAGATGACGGAAGTAAGCCTCTCTGCCGTACCTCTCACTTTCATCGTTTGTTACCGCAGCGCGAGCAACACGAAGAATAGTCTTCCTAACGAGGTGGGGGATTTCCCTTCTCTACAGGATAGCAGGTCTCATTGTTGACCATCGTTAGATGGCCAGCTGTGACCAGCCCTTGTTGGATTGCAGTATTTCTTACTGCAGTTAACTGGGCCGCTGCAGGATTTTTCTTATTATTTATAAGATCCTGCACGTTAGAGGACGTAGTGCAACACCAGTTACCCTCTGGGTAGTCCGTCGCGCTAACAGCTCCGACCGGACGATTGAAGGTTAATGTCTCAGACTGTGAGAGACTACCTATCTGTACAGTAAACTGATCCGAAGGGATCTGATTACTTGCTACAAAACATGTCTGAATGACCTACAGACTTAAGTTTCGCAGGTACTTTCGTCGGTTTGACGAAAGGCCTGTTTTGATTTATCGGTGCCTTTTTGGGTCCCATAATTCAGAACTTACTGCCTATATTATATTGGACTTATTAAGTTAAAGAGGAAGAAGAAGAATGTGTATATTTCAGCCGTTAGCCATGTTACAAATACTATTTATATAATAAACTATATTTAGTATATTTAACAACTATAGAAATATAACTTTCACTATAAAAACGTATAACCAATTCTATAGGATAAATATACACTAGAAATATATAGTTCAGAGAAGACAACATATTTAGGCTGTTGATACTGAGAAAAATCATGAAAGATTAAACAAGCTCAGTACCAATTTGTTTTTTGTTTTTTTCATGCAGGGCACAGCGAAAGCGGTTGTGTGATGACACGGGTCAAAGACTGATTCTAGTAAAAGTCTGTAGTAGTGTTTTAGAGTATAGAAACATGTTAGGAATACAGAGTAGTTAAAATGAGTGATTACAATGATATTTGGTTTTAGGTTTTATGTTTGATTTTAAATCGTTGTAAGAAGATGTTTTTTGTAAGATTTCTTAAAGGTTTCAAGAGAATTTGCTTTTTTTATTGTACTTGGAATGCCACGATTCCAATTGATTACACCTTTATATGTTATAAAGCTTTTGGCTACCTCTGTGTTTCTATGAGGATTGATAAATTTTTCCTTATCTCTTTCGTTAATTAGGACACCATGTTCGAAAAACTTTTTTTTGTGACATCAGCTATGCAATTGTTAGATTCTCCAGATCAATTTCCCTGATGCTAATTTTACATCAGTAGTAATGGGTAATATATTCATTTCCTTGTATAATGGAGCTGTTATAGTAGTTTCATTGCAGAAGTTCATTATTCTGACAGCCTTATCTTGTGTTCTACTTAAATCCTGAAGGTGACCTTGTGCAGTAGTGCTCCATACTAGGATACCATAATCTAAAAATGAATGGAAATGAGCATAGTATAAGCTTTTAAGTAGCTGGTGTGGAACAAAGTGTCTGAGTTTTGCAAGCAGAGAGTTGCCTCTATTCAACTTCTGATTTATTATGCATGTCTGTTGGGTGAATAAAATTTTGTTGTCTATTAAGATACCAAGATATTTAACGCAGTCAGTTTCTTTTATTTGCATATTGTTTATTTTCAGGTTAGAGACTAGGTTATTCTTTGCATACCTTGGTCTAAAAATTATGACATTAGATTTTCCTACATTTAGGTTAAGTTTATTAGCTGTAAGCCAATCAGATAGCTTGTTCAATTCTATATTCAAAATTCGTTCCAATTCTATTATATCTATTATATCTTATTTGAGTAAAAAATACTAGTGTCATCTGCAAACAAGAACATAGTGACGATGTCAGAGACTTTCACAATGTCATTTATGTAAATTAAGAAGAGCAGTGGCCCTAGCACACTGCCTTGTGGTACTCCAATTCCTATTGTAATTAATTCAGATGTGTTATTTTGGATTGAAACGCATTGTTGTCTGTTATATAGATATGAAGATATCCAATTACCAGCTCTTCCCCTAATTCCGTAGTATTCTAGTTTTTGAATAAGAATGTTGTGGGTGACAGTATCGAATGCTTTAATAGCAAAGTCTAAGAATATACAACACAGTGTTTCTCCTTTCTCCAGTGAATCAATGATCTTAGATTGTAGATCTAGAATTGCCATTTCTGTTGATTTACCTTTTTGAAATCCATATTGCCTATTATAAAGTATTTTTTCATGTTTGAAGAATTCTATCAGTCTGGAATACATGACCTTTTCTAGTATCTTGCTAATAAGGGGTAATAGTGAAATTGGTCTATAGTTGCCTACTTCCAGCCTAGAATTTGCCTTATGGATCGGGATTACTTTTGCAGTTTTAACCTTACTGGGAAACATACCAAGTTCAAATGACTTATTAAAAAGCTGTCAGTGGGTCACATAATGTATAAGCTCCTATTTTTAGTAACTTAGGGGATATATCATAGATATCTGCAGATTTAGAAACGTCCAATTTTGCTATTTCACTTGGTTCTTCTTCATTTAGGAATATAGTGTTTTCATTATGGTTTTTTAAGTAATCTTGAAATTTGGTATTTGGATTTGGTAGTTTTTCAACTAACTTGTTAGCAATGTCACCAAAGAATTGATTAAATTTATTTGCTACTTTTATTTGATCTGTTATAATATTACCATTTTCATTGAGAAAGATTTCACTATTCTTGCTACTTTTTTTGTGTATAATTTCATTCATTCCCGCCCAAATCTTTTTGGAGTTGTTTAGATGTTTCGGAAAGTAGTTTAAGTAGTGTATTTTTTTACCGGCTTTAATGAGGGTTTTCACTGAATCACGATAAAATTTATACATGTGAAACCAGAATTGGTCTCTCTTTATTAAATATTTTCTATATAATCTGTTCTTAATCATAATCGATTTTTGTATACCTTTTGAGATCCACGGTTATCCCACAATTCTAGATGGTTCAAGTATACATGGTTGGAGGGAGTTTTCAAACATGGTTTTCAAGAATGTCCGTACAAATTTGTTATTCTCATACTTTAATGGGCAATAATTAAAGTCGCCCACCACAATAATATTTTTATTTTCCTTTTTAATTTCAGATAATTTTTTATCAAAATAATTTGTGTACTTTGTATTTCGGGTTCCATGTTTCAGAAAGTGCAATAATATCAAAAGAGAAGTCTAGGTCAGTTAGAAGATTGTGGAGGGAGTCAAAGTTATGCATCATAGATTCAATGTTTGTGTGAAATAAGGAGAAGTTTTTTTTTTGAATTTTCAGTTTTATTATGATTTAATTTGTGGAAATCATGTGTGGAGAAATAGTCAAAATTAACATTATGATTTAGTGAATTTTGGATAAGATCATCAAAATCTGGGCCGTACTTTTGATTGTCATATACGGCACCACCATACTTAAATACATTTTTTCTATTTAATGGGATATCCCTAGTTTGGCATAAGCATTTATACTCTGAATTAAAAGTTATATTTTTAAGTAAATCATCAGTTAGTACATTTTGAAATGGAAAAATAAGATGGGCAGCGCCAGTTAGAAAAAGAGTTTTTCGGTAAAATATTTAGGTCATTTAATCGAATACCTGAACATTTACGATGAATATAACAATTGCACTGATTGCATGTTAGAGCCTTTTGGGTTTTAATGTGTTTTAATAATTTCAATGTGTTCTGAAAAGGAGGTGATGGCAGTTTTTAGGAAGTTTTGATCAGACAAATTTGAAAAAGGGAGAATATTACAATTCGTACAAAACCATAAATCAGAATTTTTGCCAGATTGGAGTTCGTTGTAGGTATGGAGTGTTATATTTGTGCATTTTAAATGGAACCAAGTGTCACAGTTTTCGCTATCACAACACAACGCATTTTGGTAATCAAATACTTGCTTATCAGACTTTCCACATTTATAGTGCTTACAAAATTCGCAGGTAAATTGATTTATAACATCAGCGGTCATAGATTTAAAAGATTTGAGAGAAGTATTAGAGCAACGCAAATGAAATTGGTTATTACAGTCTAGTTTAGAACATATACCAATTCGTGTAAAAATAAAATAAAAAACAGACAATAAAGCAAACATAATAGAGAGACTTACTCAGGAGTTTACTTTGCAATTGCCAGCTACCGCAAAGTCTTGATTCCTCTTAATTCGATACTAGCCTGGGCTAAAACTTGGCTCAGACGGCAAAGTAGCATCATTTTCTTTCCAGGTGATTTCGAAATCTGGTTTTCCGTCCAAATTGACTTGTGCGGGTCGAAAACCACCCGTTTCCATACTACTTCCATCTGCTCCCACACCAAGTTTTACATTTACGTGAGCCCTTATCTATTTAACATTTTTCTTGTCTAACATTAGTCATGCTGAAATGCACAGTGGACTACATGAATTGGCCAATGCAGCTATAACTCCAAGGACATTTATCGAACACAGTGACTGTGCAAACTGTCCAGTGTCATGTAAAGAAAACTGACCAGAGACAGCACAATTCTAGAAGGATCAACAATTGTGGGAGAATCGGTCGCACTTGGAGAAGGCTCATCCTCCAGAGGTTCGTTGATTATTGCAGAAGGATTATGCGGTGGTGAGAGTGTTGGCAGTTCAAAATCTGAAACTGGACAGACAAATTCCTCGTCTTCCAAGTAAACACGTTCTACAGCATGCCTATTCAGAAATGTGTTCATTGATGCAGTTACTAAGTCTTTTAGTTCTTGTAACTCGGTTTTTACGAAGGCTATATTTGCCGTTGTATTTAAGAAATCCTGATAGCTTGTAATATTTGTAATGGGCTAAAGATTTAAAGTAAGATTTTTTTAAAACAAATAAATTCTATTTGTTCATTTAAGTTTTTTATGGTGAAACTTCCTCCAACATTGTAGAATTCTAGAAGGTTGGTTATATTTGTAATTTAAATGCAGCTTATTTATGCAACATTTGTATATTTACCGTGTTCACACGGTGGTCATTTTGATAGCAATTCTCTCCCGTTTGCCATAAAAATGTTTTAGAACCACACGGCAACCGAGATTGGATAATATAAGGATTCGATGGGGAAATTACTTTGTGTTGCCGTCGGGCCTCGGCAAAATAGTAATAAAGATGGCAAGCGAGAGAGGTAGCAAATTTTGGTTCAGCTCTTCTCACAAACTTCGTACCATGGAATCCCAATGGTTTCGTGATGTTGTGAGTAAATATGGAATGGGGGGCCAAGCATTGAATGCAGGATTGGAGAAAACTGTTGGGAACAGAGTTGCTCTAGTTGGTCCCATGCTGGATAGTTATTTAAGAGAGTTGGGAAAGTCCATGTGTTTCAAGCTGGGGAGAGGAAAGTTAATTGGCCTAGGTAATTTTAAATTGCATACTGGTTGCTAGATTGTTTGATATAGCAGGAGTCCCCTCTGTAACAGCATTTGTAAATTTTGATATAAAACTCTGAATGTTTCGTTTAGCTTCTAGCTAGGTAGCTAGGTGAAACGTATTTGTTTTTTGTATTCTAATGTAAATGAAACGTGTTTTGAAATTAATTGCATAATAATACCTCTTGATTTTGCAATTAGGAGTACCTGTGACAATGTTTTGCCCCTGGGAGGTCATGTCTCAGATTTTGTGTGCTGGTTATGGCGGTGACGTACGTTATTCTAGAAAAAAAACAAAGGAGCAAATTTGTATATTTATTTCAACTGATTGTAGTGCTAGGAAAATATGGTCACCAAAGCGATTTGATGGGACTAACTACTTAGCAAAAAGATTTTTTCAAAAGGCATTGGATCCAGTATTGAACAGAAACGTATTGAAATACCACGGTGTTGCTAAGATCGTGGTTAGTCCACAGACACCCATTAAGTTTGAATATCAATGTGATGTACAGAGACTTGTTCTGTCTTTTTTGTATACAACGGTATTCAAGTAATGGAGTGGCTGTAGATGTGTCATTACAAAAAAAGTAGAATGAATAACATTTTTATCTCTATTATAGATATATACATATAAAAATATTTTTCATACACATGTACCTTAAGGGGAGAAATAAGTTCTTCAAAATTGACGTTCGAACCTGTCATTTTAGAAAAAGAAGATGAAAAAGAGAGGATTTTTATTTAAATTTTATAGTTTTTTCTGTTTTTTTGTATTTTTTATATTTAAATAACCATTTCCGAACGAAAGTTTTGCCATGTGTACCTTTATGCAACCTTTTTTTTGAAAAAAGAAAATATATATATATATACTGATAGTTTTCATAAAAATAGGGTAACATTTGGAATAAAAAATTGAA
This sequence comes from Hydractinia echinata, assembly GCA_030067915.1. NCBI lineage: Eukaryota > Metazoa > Cnidaria > Hydrozoa > Anthoathecata > Hydractiniidae > Hydractinia > Hydractinia echinata. Next base: position 1,432,911 of record JASGCC010000051.1, on the reverse strand, counting down.
AACAACCCATAAATAGGATAAAATATGGAATAAAAGATTGCGAATATGGCTATCGTGGCTATCGTAAAACATAAATTCCACAATTTATTGTTCCATGTTGATTAATGTGTCAGTACTTCCCTGGTTTATACGGACATAACTCGACCGCATTAGTTGGTACCAATTTCCAGTTTCAGTCTGTCATTTTGACCTATTCGTTCCATGTCATAACCCCTGTTTAATTTCAGAATGCTTGGCTTCTTTCTCCTGCATGGATATTATTCCATAGCCGATTTTGTATTTCATGTACAAGAGATTTGCATGATATGGTACAACATACCCCATTGTCCAAACTGTGCTTTGACAACTCTGTGTGAAGAATAAGGAAAATAAATTGAAATATGTTTGACATAGACTTTTAACTACATCGGTGTACCCATCAGTTACATGCACACGGTTTATTTCTACTCCGATGTCCCTTAAATACTGACATATCTTTCCTAAAGCTAGCAATAGCAGTTCTTGTCTTTCATCCCCATGTCCAATTGCCAATGCATCAATTATTCGTGCAAAGTTTCTTGCTAATTTAATTGCTCGAGCTCCAATCAATCAGATAGGTATCACTTTAAACCGATCTGATATTTTGTTATAATGGTCTTCTATTTTCCTGCCAATAAACTTTAGACCACATCTCAACATTTCATTTTCTGGTATTTGAACAGGTGCTTTTAATACTGCAACAAATTCCTTAAACTTGTTTCTTCGAATAGACTCGATGTATATTATATTTAGGACATGTTGCCAATTATTTATTTCAAGATGCATTGGTTCAGGCCTTTGCCGATCTGCAAATATGACAATTCGCGGGTAGCCTAATTGGCGTATCCCATTTTCTGCCATAAATTTCAGTTTTCTTTCATTTTTTTGTGCATCACTTAGCCCTTTTTTCAATGAGGCACTAAATTCTTCAATTTTTCTTACTTCCTCCTGTCTTGTTTCCATGGTAGGAGGCTGCCGTATATCATCCTTATTTGGGCCAATTGATCCTCCAATCAATGTTAATTGACTTTTGTGTACGTTTGCAAACATTGATGGGTAGGCTGCACTTTGTGTCAATGCATTATTTGCATAAAACTGCCATGCCTGGTCTGATACTGGCTGCCATTCTATGGTTACCTAAAGTATATAATTACAAATTTTCAGTACAATTCTTGTATATATGAACGTATGTAAATGTAGATATTTATGTAGCTGGGATGGTTTTAATGAAAATGATGTATTTTTATGTTACAGCATCATGGTCGTAAAGGACAGGTGGTCGCTTTATAAAGGTGGTCGTTAAGGCAGATTTGACTGTATATATACAATACCTTTTCATTGTTAACATGTAACACATTTCCTTCAATCAAAGCCATTTCATCTATATGTTGAAGCTACAATGCAGTGCATATGTCATCTTTTTCTGATGCACTTACAGTATGCAGAGGGTAGTGGAACTCTCTGCTCCGTACCCTATCACCTAAAAATAATAGTTACTGTGTATTAACATATGATTATGTACCTTTATGATATTAACCACTCTCTTCGCTATGCTAGAAGGTGTATAACATAAGCGAATGGTGGGCAGCTTTCATTGTACACATGCTGCATTATCATTTAACTAAGCTCTGCTAGTACAAAGTAACTTAGGGGTTCCTTCTAGATTGTATTTTGTTGTTATTTATTATATATATATATATTCCTGTAGAGACTCTGGTTTGATAAATTAGCAATATAATTTTAATATTTTAACACTTGTTTGTCAATCATTTTCGTATAATCCACAGACACGTGTTTCGACCAGGTCTTACCAATGTCACCAGAGTGATCAAAGCAACTGGTGCTGAGAGTTTCATAATATAATCTTTTTTTTTATAATCATACAATGAACATACCTAGATTCCACAGAGTTAAAGAGCCAATACTCATGGTTGTTTCACTGGACTCCGGCGCCCCATCATCTGAGAATTGCGCAACGAAATGATTGATGTTATTGTTGAACCAAATCAAGTTTTTCCTCAGGGCATCTACTTTAATGTGTAAATCACATATCATTGTAATCAGAGCAGTAACTGTTCTTGCAACTCCAGCATATCCAGGTATAATATGAATCTCACCAATATCTAGTGTTTTTGTAAACTTCTCAATTGTCAAACTAAGGCAGGAACTTTCAGATTAAATTTATACTCATCATACATTATATGCTTGCTCGTCCATCTTTGGTTCTTGGAATCAAATGCAGATTTCTGAATCTTACATAGGAAATTATATTTCCTCCTTGACAAATGTGATGCATATTTTGTAGCAAGGGCTTGTTTCATATTGGAATCACTTTTTTGTTGATGATCAGAAAATTTTCCATACAACTTTTCCAAAAACTTTCCACGTCTGTATGACACACAAAATTTCTCCATCTGGTTTTCATCAGCATATTTGCATAGATAATCCCATGCTCCAAAAATAGAACCAATACAACCACCATGGATATATTCCAGTAGGTTCTTGGTTTCAGCTCGGCGTCTATGCCTAGCAGAACTACTGCTGTCATTTATCATTTTGAAAGTTGTAGCAGTATTCTTCCGACGATTCCGCGCATACTCCTTCTGTTCAAGGATTAATTTTATTTGATTAAATTGCAACTTTATATCTGCACATTCCTTCTCATTGATAACTTTTTGTTTCCGTGACTCCTCCAACTCATTCTCCATAACCTCATTTTCTCGCTGTAATTCTTTAGACTGAGACTCTAAATTTATATATAATGAAATATATTTAAAAGACCATTCACAATGCATGAAAGATAATGCTTACAAAAGTTTAACACCCTAAAGGATTCAAGACAAAACAACTTTCTTTCTTGTTTTAGTGAAGTTCTGGTAGCGATGATGAACATTATGGTTTCCTGGAACTGACCTTTTCTAAGTATGGTATCAGATAGCTCTGATATTTCTTTTACAATTATATTCTTAACATATTTCTTTTGCATGATGGAATGATGCCAGAATTGATTTACATGACAATTTTTATTGCACTTTCCAGAATGACGATCTTGTTTGACGATCTTGCTCTTGGTGCATAGCTAATACAGAGAAAAATAACAAAACAATATATTTTCTTATACAATTCATAATATACTAGCTGATTGCCCGTGGAAGAATCCACTGTATCTCTCATTACAAAAATTACAAAAATTACAAAAAGAGATTTATGTATATTAAAACTATTACGAAAACTTACCTTTACTGTATGGTACTTCGTACTTCTTAGTCGCAATATATGTAATATATAGGTACTCTTGGTAAGTTAATGTTAAGAAGCAGGACAAACAATAATTTCTTTAAATTTTACCGCTCACTTTAATTTTGACTTAAATTTACAGCAGGTTAAACAAAATATTCCACCCCTATAACAGTTTACAAGAGTAACATGTTATGCCCTGACTTTTAGTGTCTGACTTATTTCTATACAAAGAAATAATGCAGGTAACGAAGCGCGCCACGGGAAGGCAAGTCATGGGGCTTTGCGCTTCAACCTAGAAAAGAACAAATATTATCTTCTGCTTGACAGTAAATATTGTAAAGAATGAAAGTAACGTTTAGTGAGACAAAGAGAATAATTACCTGTAGTGTGAGATATATTTGCGTTTGAAATCTTTACCACATTTATTATCCAAAGTACGTGACAACTGATATTTTTATAGTTTCAGTTTATTCAGTTCTTAAATTTTGCAATTCATTCAATTATTTATTTATATCTGTATTTATTTTTGTATTTATTTTTGTATTTATTTCTGTATTTATTTCTGTATTTATTTGTCTGTATTTATTGCTATATTTATTTTTGTATTTATTTCTGTATTTATTTCTGTATTTATTTGTGTATTTATTTTTGTATTTATTTCTCTATTTATTTCTGTATTTATTTCTGTATTTATTTTTGTATTTATTTTTGTATTTATTTCTGTATTTATTTCTGTATTTATTTCTATATTTATTTCTGTATTTATTTGTGTATTTATTTATTTATTTGTGTATTTATTTATTTATTTGTGTATTTATTTTTGTATTTATTTCTCTATTTATTTCTGCATTTATTTCTGTATTTATTTCTGTATTTATTTTTGTATTTATTTTTGTATTTATTTCTGTATTTATTTCTGTATTTATTTCTATATTTATTTCTGTATTTATTTCTGTATTTATTTCTGTATTTATTTGTGTATTTATTTATTTATTTGTGTATTTATTTATTTATTTCTGTATTTATTTATTTACTTATTTATTATTGATTTATTCGTTCGGCCCTCGCTCGCTCGTTTATTGATCCATTAATTCATTTGTTCATTGATTCATTTATTTATTTATTTAACTATCTTTTACGTTGATGTAATATTCTATTAATTTTTTTTTATCTATTAAGAGGCTACTTGTTGTTAGAGACAACGCATATCGGCAAAATAATTGAAACTTACATTCGATGAGTTCACCTTTATTGACATCACTTTTGGCAAGGAAGAATAATTAATAGAGCGTGATGTAACCTAAAAATCGATAATCATTTAATCATTTGTACACAGCAGGATAAGTATAGGAGGAAACTATCAATATATTGCCAAGAACTTTTTTAACAGTGGTAAAAATTCTAGGTTGAAGGGATAAAAAAGACAATACATACAATTGTGTAATATGTTACCTTCTTGCACACAATGGTTGAGCACGGTAATTACAATATTATTAAAATGGCAGGTTACTGCACAGGCTCCCTTTTACTTGCAAATGGACTGATAGACTGGAATCCAAAGAGATTGGGATTATAATATGCGTCATAAGTGGATATGTTAAGATTTACTAATTATGTGTATTTTTTTTCAAAAACCAAACAATAAAAAAAAGAAACATTTTCAAACAACTTCTATCTTGTGTCAACAGGACACAACTGAAGGCATTAAAAAACGTTTAAAATGTTCTTTTTAATATCACTTACATATTTTTGGGGTAAACGTAAGCTGGTGTATTAACGTATTTTAATGCCTCCATAATCGTAATATCATTATATAATTTTATATATATTAGAAAGAGGGAAATGACGCATAGTAAGTATATTATAACTTTTAAGAGACTATGAATTCAATAAACAGCAAAAATAATGGTTTGCATGCAATAGAAACAGACTTTTCAATACACATTATTCAATTATTCTCTCAACAATAGGAATTTTGTGTCAACAGGACACCAGTTGAAGGCATTGAAAAATGCTTTGAAACGAATATTTAAGAGCACACTAAATCAAAACTGTATAACTTAGCATTTTTTAGTGCCTCCAATAGTAAAAGGCAAGAACAAAGACCAATTTGTATGCCAGTTTATTGAAGAGAGTAGTGAATATAAAAAGCAGCACAGAATCGATACAAAACTGTTCCAGTTACAGCCAAATAGAAAATTTACTTTCCTAAAGTGAAAGTAAAATTTTTACTTTGGCATTCTGAAACAGTGACAGTACAGGGACCGCCGCTTTGTTCTTGCCTTTCAATTTTTTTTGGAATATTTTTTTCAAACTTCTTTTCCCAATATTGTTTAAATCTATCACTGTCTTTAAAATCATTATTTTTCCAAAAGTGGAAGGATTTGTTTGTGAGTGGGCCGGGATGTTTTTTACGGTACTCTTTGTACCTAGCCCAAAGTTCTTTATCTTCGCTTTGGTTTTCTGAAAAAAATGGTATATAAAATTGATGATACATATAATGTCCATATAATACATTTCATTTTAAACTATGCAGAAAAAAAGTCACCTGCCCTCAATTATAAATCACAAATACAAAACTGGAAAAATTATCAACAATTAATGTAAGGAGCAGCAACATGCAATCACCTGGTTTTAATAAATGCAACATTTCATATGCATTGAGATTGTCTGTTGGATTTTTGCGGTAACGTTATGTAAGTTTCACAATACAATTAATTAGTTTAGCCAATTAATAGCAGAATGTCAGAAATTTGCTTAGCGTTTTTTATTGGTAAATAATAACACACAAAAAAAAATTACTTTCTCTCTTTTTCTCTTCTTTTATTTTAGCCAATTCAAGTTGCATCTCCTTGAAACCACTCTTATAATCTTCAACTAAAAAAAGTTATTAAGGTGATTTTACTGAAAAATATGATAAGAATCAATAAAAAAGATGTTTTTTTATTATTATTTAATCAACTTACTTTCTTTTTTGTTATGTTGTTGTAAAGTTTTTATTTCCTTCTTTAAGTTTTTAATTGTTTCATTCTGTTCAGTAACTAAAGTCAAACACAATAACTTACATTAATCAATAAAAAAAACATAAATAAACAACTGTTTTAAACTATATATCTTATAATATTAGTATTACGAATTAAAATGCACTAACAATATTGAACGTTTTTGTGATATTATGTACCTGGAAAGTATTAAGCTTTAAATTGGTAAAATGTGTTAATAAACAGTGATTGTCACACAAAACAATTGCTTACTTTTTCTTTCCAGACTTGTCTGGAGCAACCTGTCTTCCTCCAAAGCGTCAATTTCCATATCATGGGCATGTAATTGTATACTATCTCCAGCCATCTTATATTTATATCTTATATATCTATATACCTACAAACAAAATGTCAAAAATCATCATGTGAATTGTTATAAGTCAATTAAATATTATAAAACTCCATTAATTTAAATTTTAGTTTTAAAAATCATTTGGTGAAGACCGTAAACAACAGAATAACGACCTGCTGCCAATTGCCAAATAAATTAAGTAAGTTCAATAAGAACCCCTACCTAAATAAGCGTTGCTAAAAAATTTTTATAACACTAAGAACCTTATTATTAGCTTAAAAAGTGGGAACATTACGTAAGAAAATTAGTCTTTTGAAAAAAATCGCTGCTTACTGTTTAAAAGCGTGTTATATATCATTCTAATTTTTAGTTGAAAATTTGTTATGAAAAAAATCTAATAATTATTTCTCATTACCAAGGCCTACCGAATAATGCGGCAAGATATTGGTCTAAAATTTAAACCGAACAACAGGCAGTTATTTATCGTTCACGGTAAAATTGCCTTGACTTTTAGTTCATAGAATTTACTTTAATGTGAATAAAAATTAGGAGATTTCGCAAGTTTTTTCTTAAAAACGAAATTCCTTCACTATTCTATTCCAAAATAAAAATATTACATTTTCCTAAAAGGTCTAATTTTATGAAATTGTTCATTGATACACAAATTATTCTGCTCTCTCTAACAGCAGCTATTAACCCAAAAGTACCATTGTGAGTTTGCAAGTTGTTTTAAAAATGAATGGACAAAAACTCAAAAAATTTTCGCATAAAAGTAAGTTCCATTTAACGAAGTGCACCACGAGAAGGTAAGCCATAGGTCTTTGCACTTCACATAAAAAGACATAAAGCTAAGTCTTTATGATTCTACCCTTTTTAGGCTTGCACACACATTAAAGTTATCAAGACCTTCACATTGCACTTGCCTAGACAGTCATTTACACATGCTTTCCAACTACCACAGCCAAATGAAGGCTATAATAAGTGGTCTCACATATGAAACAAACTGTTTGCATATTACAGTACATGTGCTTGATAACAGTTGGTGGAGATTGAAAAGCAGTTTAGAACAGATTATTAAAGTGAAATGTTATTGGATAATTTTGGAAAAACTTATACATTTTTTTTTGAACTTATAACAGGTTGAATCATAATGTGAAATCTTATTATTTTTAAAATTATTTCAAAATCCACCTGTGTGTGCAATTTTAAGAGATTTCAGCATTGAAATGATATTTTTTATGTTGTGGAGAAAAAAAGTTATTTAAAATCTAGGAACTTTTTAAGTAAGTAAGTTTTTAAAATGTAATAATGAGTTTTAAATAAATTCTGTCAAAATAAATCATGAAGCAAAGTATATTAAGAAGAAAATTTAACTATATAACCTATATACAAAAAAATAATTTTCAATACAGGAATCCCTTTTCATTAAATGTCATCCACAGAATTCTTCTTGCAAGAATCATCTCATCCTGCACAGGAATCATCTCATCCTGTCTTGTACTGTGAAATAACATGATACTTTATTCAGAAAAGAAACAATGTAAAATAAATTCTGTGCACAGTATTTTTTATGAATTGGTATATATATAACATTTTACATAAAATGAAGTAAATGTTTTTTATTTGTCACTCCAACTGAATTGAATTGGTTGATTAATTTTCAATTATTTTTTCAATTATTAAATTCTTTTCCAAATCTTTATTATCAAAAAGGCACAAAGATATGAATATATCATATAATTCTAACTGGATATGCAAACAATTATTACAGCACTTGACTGTAAACATTGTTTGGTGTATAGCATTTATGCTGAACATACCCTTGTGCTTCTGTTTGATGAATCTTTACCTTAACATCTTCAAAGGAACGTGCACGTGAAAATGCAACATATAATTGTCCATGAGAAAAGCATGGCCTGTGAAGATAAATTCCAACTTTATTAAATGTTTGTCCTTGAGATTTATTAATTGTCATAGCATAGGCCAAACGTATAGGAAACTGACGTCTTCGTAACTGAAAAGGAAGACCAGTGTCAGAAGGCGCCAATTGAATTCTAGGTATTAGCACTCTTTTACCAGTAGCAACACCAGTAATGATTTCAGCATCAATTACATGTTGCCTTAACTGTTGTACTATTAATCTAGTGCCATTACATAATCCATGTTTTAAATCTAGATTTCGAAGAAGCATTATTACTGCACCCAGTTTTAGTTGCAAGTTGTGTGGTGGCATACCAGAAGGTGTAATTGAATTAAGAAACTCGACTGGATAAAGTGCAATTTCTTCAGGATCGTCTGAAACTACAGAGTCAGCACTGTTATATGTTACTATTTCCCCTGGAATTTTATTTAATATCTTGTTATTAATATCAAGGGCAACATCATTTGTAGGGGTCAGAATAATCCTACTGGCAAAATCTGCCAAGTTACCATCTCCAAACACTGCATCAACATGTGATTGATCATTCTGCTCACGGATAATGCAAGTTTCTGGTATTTCAATGCTATTCGTAAATGGCGCTGTTGCTTTTGTAGGTAAAATACCATCACCAAGTTGTAAAAGCCAGTTTGCAAAAATCTGCTGATTCTGTCCAGCTCTCATATTGTGTGTAAGCTTAAATACCTGAACAGTTGGCCAAATATAGGAGCTTTTAAGACATGTTTCTACAATTTCAGCAGGTCTGGCTCTCTTTACTACTGGCAAAAATTGTCGAAAGTCCCCTCCTAAAAGAATGACTTTTCCTCCAAATAAGTTGTCAACATTAGAAATATCCCTAAACATGGTCTCGATAGCTTGAAGGGCATGCTTAGGGATCATTGATGCTTCATCAAAAATGTATAAGTCTTGTTGCATCAGGAATGTGGCATGATTACTGGTAGGAGGAACATTGCAAGTACTTGTCTCCACAATCGGCACAGGCAATCTAAAAAGACTGTGAACAGTCCTCCCTCCATCTAAAAGTGTTGCCGCAATGCCGGTCCAAGCAGATGTACCAACTTTCATTCCTCTGCGCTTTAATTCTTTTATGATGTAATTATAAGTGTAAGTTTTGCCTGTTCCACCAGGACCATCGATAAAAATAAACTGTTATTTTGAGGAGAGTTATTATGGACATCATAACAGCCCTAATGATTGTATCAGCTGCTTCTAATTGTTCAGGATTTAATGTGGAACGGATATATCAGCTTCTTGACCAAGATAAACTAAATCAGCTGGAGGTTCTACTGGTGCTTCTTCTGTTTCAGGAAGACCAAAGTCTGAAAGTCTTTCCCTGACTGACCTATAATACCAGCTATAAAACCTAGTGCAGCCTGTTCAGCCTGATAATCTTGCATAGTACGAAGAAAGTCTTCTATCATACTATTTCTATGGGTAAGCCATAACGTCAAAGGATCATTGACCTCACAATGACTTAAAATAAATGAGAATGTCTGTCGAAGCTGCCAAGGTGTACCTATGGTGGCAACTTGTAAAAGAGTGCCATTCCATTCATTATCATCTTGAAGAAGTCCCTAGCTAAACATGCTTCACGAAAGGTTGGGAATAACTTCCATTAAATGTTCTTAATGACTCAAAGGAGGTAGCTCCTGGAACATGAAGAAGTAATATTCTTAAATAAAATCTCTCACCCTCACTGGGTTGGGCAGAATATAATCTACTGACAATTTTCTCACCACCTCGTTGCCTTGTACACCAAGCATGTTCTTTAAACCACAAAATGATATGGTATATTGGCATATAGATGCTCCCGAGCAGCAACATTGCGCTGATTTAATTTAAACCAAGCTGTTAGGTGGGGTATCATGTTCATCTGCCCTCTCAAGTGCTGCTGCTTCATTACCAGCTCTAAAATACACTTGTTGTTGTTCAGGAAGGTGCATTGATAATCGAAAAATAGTATGTGACTGCTTATGTAGCTCAAAAGAAAATAGACGCCAGGCAGCTTCGGGAGCTGAAACATACCTAGCATCTAAAAATGTTTTGACTTCATCATGGTCAAGTTTCTCTTGTATTTGTATATTTGCACAGTCATGACCTTTATAAATATACTTATAGAGGTACTTAACAGATTTTATAGAAACACAGGCCTCAACGTTAATATGTGCGTGATATTTTTCTGTCAAGTAGGGATTGTATGGAACAATCCACCTATTATCAAGTTCCATGTTACGAATTTGAAATGTTCTACCATTATTCCTTCTTCGATACAGTGGATATCCATTAGCATTTAAAATTGTGGAATTAGAAAATTCTTTTGGAAAGTTTTTAGAACAATTGCCCTCTTTCATACAAGATGAGTTAGGATTAAGATACCCACATGGACCATGAACCATAGTAGACTTAACAATTTCATAAAGATTTTGATCAGCTGGATCTGGTATTTCAGCACAAATAGAAATGTCAATATCATCAGCTGTACGTAATTTATGCTCATTACATAAATTAATAAGCATATGGCAGTGAGGAAGTCCTCGCTTTTGAAATTCTATTACATGAACATATGCCACTGTAAAACATGATTCTTATAAATATCTTCAACCAACTGATTTAATTTTAATTTAAAAACCCTAGAGACCAAGTCAGGGCGATCACATGCATAAAGACCAGGCAGTAGGTTTTCAGTTATTTCAGGCCATTTGGGGTTGCATGTAAAAGTCAAAAAGAGGTCTGGTTTTCCAAATTTAGAAACAATGGCCATAGCATCTAAATAATTCTGATGCATATTCCTAGGGGAACCAGAAAAAGTTGATGGTAAAATAATCATCCTACCAGGCTGAAGGTTGCGATGCTCAGCTTCTGCATGTAAATGGTCCATAAGACCAACATAAGAGGCTGCCCTTAACCGTGTTTGGTTTCGACGAATATAATCAAGTCGCTCTCCTTCAACCCTACAATAACAGTCCACTATGTACTGCTGAAAAAGTTTACGGCCATAGTGTAGAGAACTAAAATATTGTCTTATTGCAATACGATATGCACAAAACTGCAACCTTGTAACGCGTTGCCGGGTGGCAGTTTGTCGTTCCAGAACATGATTAATAGAATTATGCCAACCTGCATCTCCTCTAGGGAAAAACATTGGGTAAATCATAGGATCTAGGTTAGCAGACATGGTAGATATATTGACTAATGCATGATCCCTTGGATAGATTACTATGTCCCTTTGAGCAGGGGGAGCACCATCTTCCCCAATGAAAATAGCAGCCACTTCTTCATGAGAAGGAGTATTGTACCGCCGTCTATCTGGCCCAGCTTTCATCATCATTTTCACAATAGATGGTGTCCTATTTTCTTGTATAGCCCTTGTGTTTTCCTCTTGTTCTACCTGTGCCATATTTTTGTATGCAGCAATGAAAGGTGACTCTCTGTCCATGACCTGCTGAAGAATATGCATTACATCTTGACGACATTGAGCATTTGCTGGATTATCCATTCTCGCATTAAATGCTTCACCCGCCTCTATTATATATAACTGACTGTAAGAGGGACGTACATTAGCTGCTGGATGCAAGCAGCCAGCCCGATGATAAAGTTGTCCACACAGTCTAAAACACCATTCCCCGGAGGTGGTCTTAAGTCTGCACCAAATGAACCAAATGAAAAGGCATTATTGTAAATTCTTATGTCCTTTCGGAAATGTTTTGCAGCAGGATTACCCCCAGTTAACAATTCCCTAAGTTCTAAAGGATGGGGTGAAAGAGGTTCTAGTCGAACTTTCCCAGATTGACAACACTTAAAATGGTTTTCCCCCACAAATTTCAGTGCCTGACAGTATGGACACAACTTATCCATTGCTCCTAAATTAAATGCATGAACAGGCCTAATGTGACACTGCTGCGCAATATTAACTTGTCCTCTGCCATTTGCTCTGATAGCGACACGGGCTTCTCGCATATAGGCAGCATGTTGTTGCTGCCTAGCATTGCGAACAATGTTGTCCTCTTCAGCTCTAATTGCAACAGCATGCCTAGCATATGCTCTTCTTTGAGCATCCGCTACATCAATATCATCTGCTAGTCTAGCAATAACAGGTGCAGGGGGGCGTTCATCATCTGCAACAACAACATTTTGTTGCAATGGCCTGTTCCTTTCAATGGGATCAGTTGTGTTAGGTTGCTGCATAAAAATCTCCCAAAAGCATTAACAACACTTGTAAATCCAGATGACATTTTCTGAACTCGTATAATAAAGCAAAAAATAATAATCTTAATAATCTAAATAATAATAAAAAAAAACAAAAAAAACAAAAAACAAATAGCTGACGATGTCGCATCTGGCGCTCCAGGCAGTGAGCTTTCACCAGGAGATAGGCTATAGCTAGCTAAACTAAAACAAAGTAAAATAAAATCAACAAATAATGGAACAAACCAAATTAACCTACAAATATACTTCTCTGGCTAAACTGTTTCTCCAATCAGATCAAAAATGAAAGCAAAACAGGTCTTCTCGTTCCCGTTGCGCCTGACAGATCTGTTTGTTTATATTTGCGTTGCCCGGGTACGGTCTTTTACAATATAAACCAATAAGCTTCTTTGTTTAAGCCGTCTTGGCCAATAGAACGCTTTGTTTATTTTCTTGCTCGACCGCAGCTTAATGATGACGAAAACTATAATGCGACGTGTTACGGGTGTAAAAAGGCATTATTATAGCATTGCTATTGGGTTATTTTAAGAACTAAATAAACCCCTTTCTCCCCCAATTTCTCGTATAAAGATACCAAAGTATCACCCTTCATTATTCCATTTTCTAACTGCTGACACAAAATGTTAAAAAATATAACCAGGCGCTTAAAAAACCAATGCTCAAAAGTGTCCCACGGATTTAATGGTTTACAACATCATTATGGAATAAGCAAGATATTTCATTGCTTATAATGTCATCCAAAAAATATTGGATCTGTCCACAAAATTTGCAAGAGCTATAACTTGCAACACAGATAATATTTCATACTTAAATGTCATCCTTTCAAAAATTTAATGTTAAAAAAAACAGTAAAAACATGAAATAGAAATTATTTAAAATTCAATAATTATGACCTTTCCAAAAAATTCCTTAAAAAGGTCTGACAGCAGTAAAACCGTCAATCCCAAATCGACAAAATTTAGGCATTTTGCATGCACACATAATGTTCTTAGCATTAAAATCTCACACAAAATGTCAAATGAACACACTTTATAATATATAATTTAATGTATAGGAAATTTTTCAGTACGTTGCACACTGTCATATGCCATGAGAACTTTACAATAAGAATCCACGGTATTTCTCATTTAATTCATGTAACAGATATTTATACGTCTATCAAAAAATAAATGATACAGCAGTGTGAATCCTACATTATTATATAAATGACCAAAAAAATAAAAGGTGCCCAACAACTGCAGTATATACGTGACATTTAAAATCTAAATCTAATAAAATTACTTCTCTGACCCTCTGACAAATGTGAAAATTATTTGGAAAGAAGTTTACCAAAGCATTAACAAAATACATCTCAAAATTTAAATCTCTCAAAATGTCACATACAAAAAAAGCTGATCAAAGTTACACACAAATCTCTCTCAATGTATATGTAAAAACCAGTTAGTTTATTGCAAACCCTGTCAACAATCAATCTAACAGTTCATTTTATGTCAATTTTTGCAACAAATTTGCAACACAAAATACAAATTCTAAATAATCTATATATATATTAAATTCTCTTATTTTGTTTAATTGCATATCCACAGTCTCCCACAAAAATTTAATCAAAATGTAAAGGATGAGAGGTTGACAACAAAATCCAAATTTGCAAAATTGTAATTATAGGGGATAAAACAATATTTTAATCCAAAATGCCAAAGAAAAACAGTTTGCAACGAAAATAAGTTATTTTGATGGTATTGCATACAATCTTTTCCCACAAAAGCTTCACAAAGTTTAAAAAAAGAATGGATGCAGGGAGTACTTCTGATTCAACAAAAATTAGTTTTTTTGACGTTTTGCATGTTTTCCTTAACTATTAAATCTTACACAAAATGTCAAAAACCTACGATTTGGAACGCATCAAATTTAAATCACGAAGGATCAGTCATTTCGGTATATTGCACAGAGTTTCTCATTTAAATGTATAAAAACACGAATGCCTTGCAAGATGTAAAGTAAAATTATACAAAAATTAGTTCTTCCGGTATATATATTGCATAATCCTTTTGCCACAAAAGTTAACAAAAAACTTCAAAAAACACACACAACAGTTTGTATAGATTACATACAGTATATATATATATATGAACGAACACAAATACGGTTTTATCCAGTTATTCCAGAAACATATACGTAAACACAATTTAATAAGGGAATAATAATAAGGGAATAACCAACAAATCAGTAAGAATGACAAAAGTTATTAATACGTAATATTTTTATAATATATTTAATTCGTTGTTGTTGGAAAAGGAAAAGTTTTGGATAGGAACGTTGGTGACGCAGCATTGCGGTCTAAACGGAACCCACGATTGGAAGCGAAAAAAACGTACGGACAAAGAGAAACCATCCTCTTAATAAGTGAACGCTGTAGAAACCATCTAGTTGGTGATAATATATTTTATTGTTTTTAATTACTTTCCTTTTTATGTTACCAAGGCAACGTTTTTAATAGTATATATTCTAGTTTTTACCAAATTGTAAGTATTCGTTTGACAAAGTTGGTTGATATACCAACGAAATATTACGTATTAATAACTTTTGTCATTCTTACTGATTTGTTAAGAGTCCTTAGCTATTCTTAAATATCTTCTAATATAAGCTTAAAAGGTCCAAACAATCCACAACAACACACAGCAACATATATAAAACTCACAGGTTATTTGAATATAACTGGAGCTAGGCATCAAAATCATGGGTACATATATATAAATTCCTAGGTAGCTAGGCTGGTGGTGGTTGGCTTTATGATGCTAGCTATAAAATATGTCTGACATCAATAATATCATCCAAACTGAAAAAAAAAACATGAAAAAACCTTACAGAACCTTGCTATGATTAATTTATAAAACCATGCTCTTCTTCAAATGTTTTTTTAAAGATTTATTTTGAATGAAAGAGTATATAGAGAATAGTAAAAAAGAACAGCCATCTTTTTCGTAAACACAAAATTCAAAATTTCCGTTTTATGCTAGGAACAGTCCGTATGCTTTGTGAATATCTAATACCGTTTCATATGTAGCGATACCTATATATATATATATGCTCATATAGATTTTTTGGCATAAGGGTATATATATTTATATCGTTATTAGCAGCGGGTTATATATTTTCACCTTATGTGCGATTTCTATGAAGTACATCCCTAACTTTTTTAGTTAAATTTTAGCGTACGGCCACGTCATAAGAAAGTGACCCGTGATTTCCGTGTCGCGGACTTACAGTTTTACTCACGCAAGGGAATTAATATATAAGATAATTATATGTTTTAATCAATGATGGGCGAAATGCATCAGATCAAAGATAATTGTGGACCGAGCGGGATTTGAACCCACAACCTCCTGCTTACTGGTTGCAGACGGTACAATGCTGTGTTCGGAAATATATATATATGTATATATATCACTGCAAACATATAGCTACATTTCTGCAGGGTACTCTTGAGTGCCGAATAGAAGGGGGTTGGAAAAAATCTGAAAATGTGTTGTGCTGAATACATAAAGTGCATAGACCAACATATACGAACATAAAGTGTGCGTTACAAGAGTTAAACCACTCCAGCAGAAGATGCGTTTTACCATATCTAGCTAGCTAGCTAGCTGTTTGTTTTAATACTGATATATTTTAAATATTTTTTGAGATTAAATTATTGATTGGAGATAAAAGCTTAAGTTGATTTTCTTACCCGATGCACTCCTTCGTCACCAATAGATACCATATATATATATATAATATTTAAATAGATAAAGAATGATTTTATACAAATGTATAGCTTATGTAGCTGTAGCTAGAATCGTTGCCAAAAGTGTTGAGACACTTTTTGAAATTTGAATTATTTCCACACTTTCACCCCCGCACCCCCCGCACAATGTTGCACTCAGGTTTTTTGAAGTCAGAAGTTTGCTGCTATGACTCTCCAACATTGTGTAAAGGGGGGAGGGGATAAAAAAAGTTGTAATTCTGTATTTATTGCCTTTTCTGCCACTAATGGTCAGTTTTTGCATTTGTCTCAACTACTTTTGGCAACGATTGTAGATATCTAAAATACAATAAATTAAAGAACATAGGTAGCTAGCTAGCTAAATTTAGCAGATTGCACATTTCTGAAAAAAAACATGATGGCAGATATAAGAAATAACTGATATCAACAAGGTGTCATGGCTGCCGTTCTGCAGGGAATTATACCAAATCGAAAGTTGTATTTAAAAACACATCTAGACACATCATGTTTACAAGAAACTTACGGAGCACTCACATCAATGTTTAATTAAACATTTCATCTTGGAACATTTACGAAAATCGTTCCTGACTTTCATAAATAAACATGAACACTAAAAAAGGGTATATTTTTAAGCTATTCTTGTAATTTAAGGGTAAAATTCCTCATTTAAAAGAACAAGTTGCAAGCTCAAAAGCTTTGTGTTTATATCAGCAACCAAGCATTATCCGTAATTAGTGGGGTTTTGAAGCGTTGATATTAGTTTAAACTATGGTTTTGGTGCAAAAATGACATATGTGAAATTTCTTTAAGTTTTAATAACCTTTAATATAGCCTGATGCAGATAAATTGAACCGCATTCAGATTTATAAGCCATTTAATTTAAACAAGAAATTAAAACACATAAAATCATAGGAAACGATGGCCATAAGTTCAATTAAATAACAATACTTTTTCCATGTTTTCCACCAAAATACAAATATAAACGGGTGCAAGTGCACAAGCCGTAACGGCTTTCATAACATGCCACCGGGTGAAACGGCACATTGAAATAACCACAGTGTCAGGGCGAATGTCTCACTTTCATCTTGTTCTTGTGAGCTTTCCAACAGCACAGCATTAACATCATCCGTCTAAAAAATAAAAATTTACATCCTTGATTATGCATTTTTTACGGCTAAAATTCTTAGGAAATCAGGAAAAACCCTAAAAGATTTTTTTTTTAAAAAGCGGAAAATTATTTTCACCTGATAAATATTAATGTTCGTTTTTTTTCAGTTTTATTACTTCCTTGGAGTATTTGAGTAGTAATTCAGGAATTGCGGGATCTTCTTTTTTTAAAAAGTCGACTATATTTTCATATTTTTTTGTAACATTACTGTAGCTTTTCCGCAAGGGAATATATGTTCGTGTTGCCTTCTGCTTTCTGACACAGTGGGTACGACTTATGTTCATTAGTTCCTTTAAAATTCAGCCTTAATTTCATTATGCCCTTTGTACTTCTTTGTTTACGTACTCTATAGTCTTTAATTTGTTGGGTTGTATGAATCTCATTTTAGTTCCACTGTAGCAATGTTGTATGAATCTCATTTTAGTTCCACTGTAGCAATTTGTTGTTTCTTTGTCAATTTGTTGTAGTAAAATCTGTTTGGTATTCTGCTATTAGTAGATTTTTTTTTAAATAAACGTTTCTTGTAGTACATTGATTTCAATAATCCAAATTCAAATTTCAGGTAGAAAACGTAGATATGATGTCACATAATTTGAAAAGTATTTCTTTTGCATTAGCTCAACTTATTTCATACAATTTGCTGTTAAGTTGTTCCATATTTTGGTGTTATATGTAATCATGGGCAATTGTGGTTTTGTACAATTTAATAACGACTCTATTGTTGCTGTTCTGTGATATTTTTTATTTTTTCGTAATTCTACTTAGAAGGGTCATCATATCTCGCATCGCTTGTAATAATGTCGCCAGGTATTTATATGTATCACTTTCTTTCATAGGTCCATTTTTTAGTTTTCGTTAATTGGTTACACTACATTTAAAAATTTGATTATGTGTACGTTACTCTTTTTTAACAGTTAAAAGTCATTATCTTCAGTTACTCTCTTTGTGATAGTGCTTACATTTCCAAGTGCCATTATATCATCTATATAGGTAATCGGTTTTATTTCTATGTCACCATATCTGATATGTCTGTCTATTTTGTCTGTGCTAACTCAGCACAAAGGGGATCTATATACAGTTCCTTGTCTAATCATTTTTTTCCGGAGCCAAGCAAAAGCGAGCACAGCAAAGCAATGTTTCTCGTTTCTATAAATATAATAAAGTGTAACGAATTTCTGCGTTTTCTCCTAGTACGTAACATTTTAAAATGTTGGCGTTTTTTTACCCATTTTCGACGCATACTGCCTAACTCTTTTTATGGTCATTTCTTTAAATGTAAAAATCTGGTTGAGGGGGAAATTTTATCCGTGCCATTTCCGGTTGAGATAAGTCGGCCTACAATTTTTAGCCACTTGATTTAAAGTCTTTTACTAATATCACGTGTGCCTCAAACGGAACTTTTGTGGATGCTAGCCATATCGCCCTGGTCGCAACGGACGGAAGATCATTTTTAAGAAACATGAAAGGGGTATTTTTGGCTAGTGTATCACCTTTTTTACATGCATTAAATCCCTTTTCATTCTCTCCCACACCTAATACTAGCTAGCATAAAACTACGGACTTACACAGTGCGTGAGACAATTGTACTCCTTAGGAATGTCCCATCACATAGCTTGTTTTAGTTACAATCGTCCACAAAATATACCAAAAACTGAGAACCAAAAGTTTAGCAATGTCAGCAAAAGAACATATCTATATACATATTCTACAAATAGTACATTCCGTCCCCACTCATCAATGGTTTTTATCTTCTCTTATAATAATTCGAAGAATGTGTCTGTGTGTGTGTGTAACAAGCAAAGTAGATGTGTTCATTTTCCTTTGATGTAGCCGAAAAAGTTATGTCTCAAATGTTAACTTTTCTAAGGTTACGGCACGACGTCAATAACATTAATGTAACGTTTTTAAAATTAACGAAGACATTGCACGTCTATGTTTAAGGCCTTATATTTTGGAAACGGCAGAAAGTAACTGACGTCATCTCCCGCGTGGGTGGGTAACTAGGGTCCACCGAGGACCAAATTGGGTAAGTTCCCCATAGCTTGGTCATACCACTCGTTTCGAAATAGAAGGGTTGATGGCGTTATCAAAATAAATTTAAACCCCAAGATCTCTTCAACTGTTCGACAAAAGTAGATGATCCTATACATTTTCTTGATCAGCGTTTTAAGCTCTACACAATGAAGGCAACGGCTAAACAAATTCCTGAAAAAATATATTTGTGTATCAACGGGTCATCGTTTACGTCATCAAAATTCAATTTTTTTTATTGTTCTTCTGCTAAGTGGATTTTTCCACAGGCCTTATCTACTAATTTCATATATTTTACAGTAGTTATTTTAGTTTTCGTACAACTCAAACAATGCGAAAATGAAAGCATAACATAATGATATCTACCATTTTGTTTTCAATTTCTATTTCCATCTTCATCCGCAGTACTTATAAAAAATCTGCAAGCATGGCGTAATGAAATCTACCAAGGTCGACTACTCTTACCTGTAATTCAGTACTGGTTGACGAGTCCTTCACTTTTCGTATTTCCTCCTGAAGGTTTGATTGGGTGGTCTGGTTTGTTGCCGATTCCGCCCTAAAAAATGTTTTTTGTCGTTTTTTCTTTTCGGACGATATGGTTCTTTGGAGGTTCTCCCCAAGTCGTTCCATATACCCATCATTAAAGGTTTTTCGCACATTTTTGCGACTTGGGCGTCCTGTCGGGCATCTTTGACAGCCTTTGCCCAATCATCCCCGAAAAGCTTTTTCCCAGGTTCCGTTTGGTCACATATGGTCCGGATATCCTTGTGTAAGGTCGCCTTAACATTTGAGCGTCTTTTGGCTGACGATTTGCCGTGTGCATGGCCCAATAACATAACACCTTCAAGGATCGATGAGATTATTTCTGCAGGTTCCATGACCCTGCTGTCTTTGTCAGACTGCAGTACTGCATCAGCCAGTTTCGCCAGAATGGTGGTCGTTTTAGTCAGTGTCGTCTGAATGTCAGCCAGTTCCAGCCAGTTCTGAATCTACCCTTCTGTGGAAGGGCATAAAACTATTCATTTTATAAACCTCTTTGTTAAGCGACGGCGTAACAAAGGTAGTGCAATTTTTGGGCATGTCATTTTTTTCGAAAATCACGACACCCTTTCTGCCAAACCTTCGTTTATTGGTGGGGTCTCAGTCTCAGCAAACGGCTGGTCAAGTTTCTGGAACAGGTTCTCTTCTAGATCGTTTGTGTCCTCCAACTTCCGTTTTTTGTTGGGTCGTAGCAGGTCTTGGACATCTCGTTCCAAGTTCCTTTCAACATCTTCTGATGTGATACTTGGTCCTGGTGTCCGATCCCCTGTGTCGTACTTTCCTCATACGAGGCTTGTGACATTGTCACCGAGATGTCATCTTCAGATGGGTCTTGCCGGGGTTTTGTTAGGGATGATGCTCCTCGTGATCCCACAAGGGTCTCAATCATCCCTTTCATCTCTGCCAACAACTCAGTTTTGAGGGAGGTCATAACATCCTGTTTTATGGATTGGATGAGATCCATTTGTTGCTGTTCTTGTTGCTGTTGATTATACTATTTTATTCATAAAATCTGAATTAATTTGCGGGCGCTTGGCGCCCTTACGTAATTCTTCAATTTTATTTCATAAAATCTCAGTCGATCTAATACTGCGTTCTTCGAACCTAACCGTATCAGAGTGGAACCCAGTCTCTCGTCCTCAGTTCAAAGCGTTCCCTTGTCCTTTTTTTTTTATGAGCTGAGGTGATTGGCTTATTATAAAAGCGTTGCCAGGTAGACTCATTTGTCCATGAACCTCTAGATAGAATATCCGCGGTTGATAAACCTGAAACCCCCGCCTTAGATGTCGATGCGGATCGAGTAGAATGACCCTTGAATAATTCTGTGTCTATACCAGCCTCTGTAAGAATTTCCTTAATCCATCTAGAGACCGTACAGCTCTTAATTTCACAATGAGGTTTTATGTGACTTAGGAGCAGCTGAGTCTTGTTATTTGCAGTGCGCCATTCTTGCGCTCTTAATATATATGCATCCAAAGTATGTGGTGTCTGTATCATATTTAAAAAACTCTAGCTTAGGAGGAGCTTTTCCTGCCCTCCAACTTTTATGTAACTTATGGAATGTGAATGAATATCTATCTGCACTTCGTGTCATGTACCTCACATCTAAATGGTGTAAAGCAGATGCCCTTGAAGCCGATGTCAGTGCCATTAACATTACTATCTTATAAGTTATCTGTTTATCAGATAAGTTATGGTTATTAGACCACTGATTTTTAATTAAATTTAAGACCAATTGTACATCCCATATAAAAACGTATCTGGGCTGAGGAGGTCTAGAATTAAAAACACCACTAACTAGCGAACATACATCTGGATGTTGTCCGATTGGCAACCCATCAACTTTTTCATGGAATGCTGATATGGCTGATCTATGACAGCCTATTGTTCTGTATGCCAAACCCTTATCAAATAAATGACCTAAATATTGTAGGATGAAGTTTACATTGCAACAAACCGGATCAACTTGTTGTTTGTTACACCAGCTAGACCACTGTTTCCAGGCCGAATTGTAATTTGAGTTTGAACCTGCTCTTCTGGAACTGACGATAAGCTGGGCAGCCGTTCCTGAAATACCTTTCTCTTCCAACCTAGACCGGAAACCGTCCACACCGCTAATCGCAGTGTCCCGTTGCGCACTAGGGGATGAACCTCTCCTACGGCATTTGTCAACAATTTTTTGTGACTTGGTAACAAAAGTGGTTTTTCTATTGACATTCTCAACAGTCTTGGATACCACACCTGTGATGGCCAAGCTGGGGTTACTAATAACATTGCTTTTAATTTTTCTTGGTTTACTTTGCTTAATACTTTGTTTATCAAGGCAAAAGGTGGAAATGCATATAGGAGGTCCCACTGACACCACGTCTGTTGGAGTGCATCCGTCGGAAGGATGTACGGATTTGCTTTCCATGCCATGTATACTGGTAACTGGTGGGACAGACGTGAGGCAAAAAGATCTATTTCTGGAGTGCCCCTCCATTGACATATCTCTTGAAAAAGGGGAGGGTTCAACTTCCACTCCGAGGCATCTTGACTGTTCCGTGATTGCCAGTCGGCTTCCACATTCAGGGAACTTGGGAGATACTCCGCAGTAATCGTGATCCCATGTTTCAAGAGATAATCCCAAATGTCCTTGCTTAGACGAATCATATGTAGATTCCTCGTCCCTCCCATATTCATCAGATATGAGAGTGCTGTTGTGTTGTCTATCTGGAAGTGGACAGATTTTAACCTTTCGTTTTTGTTGAATGCCAATAACGCTAATTTCACTGCTAGGAGTTCCAGAATGTTGATATGAAATTCCTGCTCCACTTTGGTCCACAGGCCTCCTGTCGAAACCCCTTGACACACTGCACCCCATCCCTTTTTGGATGCATCCGTTTGGATGAGAATTTGTGTCTGTGTATAATCAAACGCCCATTGCATTGCAACAGATTGTTCAACCACCACTGAAGTTCCTGTCTTGACTTTTGGTTCAAAATTACCTCCTTTTGGAAGGATTTGTGTGATTTTAGTGCTGAAATTTGTTGATGTTGGAGATACCTGCACTGTATTCGTGCTGGTAGAACTGCCTGTATTGTTGAAGTAAGGTTTCCTAACAATTTTGTCAACTCTAAAATGGACACTTTTTCCTTCCTTAACATTTCTGTACACAGAGTTGTGATTTTGTGAATTTTCTCTGGTGTCAATGACAGAGTCATGGTTACAGAATCCACTGTTAGCCCTAGGAATTCGATTTTCTGGGTTGGTTCTAGCACTGACTTTTTCAAGTTCATGACAAAGCCTAGGTGTTGTAAAAGAAAAATCACTGTGTCTCGGGCCATCAAGATTTCCTCTATCGATTGACCTAGCAACAACATGTCGTCTAGGTATATCACAATTCTGATATTGATACGTCTCAAAATAGAAATTGGAATTTTTAACAATTTGGTGAAAATACGAGGTGCCGAACCGAGCCCAAAACATAGGCAAAGAAACTCGTATAAGTTCCCTGACCAACGAAAACGGATATACTTCCGGGATGTGGGATGCAGAGGAACGGAGAAATATGCATCTTTCATGTCTAGTTTGACCATGAAATCTCCTTGTTGCAAAATGTCCCGTAAGCAACTTAAACTCTCCATTTTCAAATGTTCGTAGGGGACAAACTGATTTAGGTGTTTCAGGTTTATCACAGGACGGACTCCCATGTCCCTTTTCGGTACTAGAAAAATATTGCTCAGAAATTCTCCCGTCGGATGGTCGGAAACAGAATGAATGGCTCCCTTGCTCAACATTTCCTCAATTTCCACATGAACCAAATCTTGTTGTTCCTGATTCATGTGAATTTCTTGAGGATTTTTCGATTGAATTGGCTGTGACAGAAAAGGTATTTTGTACCCTTTTTCCACTATAGATAAAATCTCTGGGTCTCTTGTGAGCACCTTCCATGCTCTTGAGAAATGCTTTAGCCTTCCTGCAAGTGGGAGGTCTATTGTTGGTATCTCTACGGAAGAGAATAATTTTCTGACCCAAGGATGTACCCTGCTGAGATTTGACAGAGGAACAATCTGTGTTTTTTTCATGGATATGTTGAGCATGGTTGCCTGTATAGGTTTGTTTCTTACCATTTTGGTAGCCATGTTGTTGTTGTTGTTGGCTTCTAAAGTTGTTCTGCTGACTTGATTGCCCAGCTTTTCTGAACGAGGTCGAGGGGTATTGGCGCTGATGTCCACCATAGCCCCCTCGCTGACTCTTTGATGGACCCCCTGAAAAGGGCTTCTTTTTGGTTGAGAACAGATCAATAGTTTGTTTTTTGGACTTCGTAGTTTTGTCTTGCCGAACAATTTGTCGTCATGCTTTTGCAAAAGCTCTGCTTCTTCCCGTAGCATCTCCTTCGAATTGTGTGATCCATTCGAAATTGCTTGTAGTATATGATAACGGCGGAAGTATGTCGCCTGATTACAGGCTTGTCCCAAAAGCAACACTGTCTGTTCTAAATTTTTCTTCAGATCTTCCAATTCTAATGGTACATGATCCGCACCCGACTCCTTTCCTTGGTCCACTTTGAGCCACGCTTTTGAAAGCGGGCCCATTACATTTTGTATCTTCTGTTGAACCTTTTCGAATGCCATATCGGTTTCTACATCCTTGAATTTTTTCTTTTCCTTCAAGATGTCCTTTGCAAATTCATCCAGCTTTTTAATTCGATCGATGTTCGATGGGACTGGATTTTCCAGCAATATGGCATCTTTTAAGGCACTATCTTTAATGAAAGTTTCGAACTGTTCATTAGCGTATGCTGCCATTTTGATAGGTAACTTGTACTTATGTTTGTCCTCCTCCGGAACTACCTTGAATCTGGTGTCATCTTGTTCGTCTTCAGATGATGAAGAGGAAGAGGAAGAGGAGGAAGAGGAATACTTTCTTTGTCGTTTCTTCGATTTCTTTGATTTCTTTTTCTTTACTGGAGAAGCAGACGATGAAGACGAAAATGATCGGCGTCTTTTCTTCTTCGACCTCTTCGATCTAGAACGAGACCTGCCTCTGTTCTTTGAGGTCGTTTTCCCCCCAACTTCGTTGTTTTGAGAGGTTGCATTAACTGCCAACCTACTCAAGTCGTCTCCGTGGTCTGCATTCGACCCCGAAGGAGAACGACTGTTCACTTGATTGATAAGATTATTATCGATAACATTTTCTTCGTTTGAAACTTGATTCTCCATTTTTAAAAAAAAATGAAGTTATAAATATACTAAAACGCTTTCAGATATTAAATTTGCAAATTAGGTCTTTTAGCAAAAAATTTTACAAATGTTTTAAAATTTTCAATCCCAAAGTCTTTGAAAAACAGCAGCTTATTTATTTTGTTTATAGATAATATTCCGTGTTTTTTAAACTAAAATTACGTAGGTGTACCTTCCAATAGCGGATTTCCTGGTGCAACTCATCACCACCAGCATCCTCTGCCTATGTAATACCAGAATCATTGGAAACAAGATTATATCACCTCACTATTAGTTTCATCTACCCAATTAATCTGATATTCAGCACTGTTCACAGCAAGTTCTAAAAAATAGAATATGAGATGATTGTTAGATAAAAAAATCTACTAGCAGACTACTTCAGCAACATTTCTGAACATGACAAAAGATGACATGGTAAAACTGGTTCAAAGCACAAAGTTTCTCAAAATATTAAAATGTGTTTGAAACACTAAGGTAAGTATCTTAAAGTTTAAATTTGTAAGAACAAAAAATTCTTACCACACATTCTATTGTTTTCTGTTACACCATCCACACTCGGTACATCAGCTATGTTGTTTTCTGTTACATCATCCACACTTGGTACACCAACCGTGCGGTTTTCTGTTACATTATCTGCACTCGGTACATCAACCGTTTTGCTTTCTGTTACACCATCCACAGTCGGTACATCAACCATGTTGTTTTCTGTTAAACCATCGACACTCAGTACATCAATCGTGTTGTTTTCTGATACACCATCCACAATTGATACATCAACAGTGTCATTCTTGCTGGGTAATTTGCTCTACAAATTAAAAAAGTTATAATTTGTTAGAAAAAAAATGTTACTTAGCAAAAACTGCAGTTCAACCTACCAAAAAGAAACTTTCTTTTATCACCTCTTCTACATCGATGCACTTGGGCATATTAGATAAAAGGCCTGAAAATATATTTTAATGACATTTTAAAAACAGACCAAAAAATGTAAAACTTTTAATTCATTATTTTACAATAAATGATATCTACTCACGAAAATAATAACATATTATATACTTACGTTCTTTCATTACTTTCAATACTGGATCCTAAATCACACCAAATATTACAAAACAGTTGCATAATTCTGCACATGAAAAATCAGTGCCATATCACTAAAACCTTTTAACAATAGGAAAAGAAGATTAATAGAAAAAAGTAATACCGTAGTTTGGTTCACAGCGAATTGTTCGTGTAACTCAACATACTCCTCTGCAAATATGAATGCAAAACATTGTTTTTTTATTTTAAATTAGGAAATCCATAGAATTTAGATGTATTGAAAAAAAATCCTATTTACCAGGTGTAATATCAGCAGCATTTCTGATATGGTGCTTTACCAGTTCTGCCATGGCAGTGTCAGTGTGTACAGATTCGTTGATTACAATTTGAGCTTCCAGAGATTTTATTTCTTTATCTATTTTATTCTACATGTCTGGAAAAAAAACGTGTTAGAGCTTTGTCATCACACGCTTATATACAAGTGTATGTATGAATAATAGTTTTGGAGAAGTTAAGGTTAAGTGTTCATTTGAAGCGGAGCAGATAAATATTGGCAAAAGTGTTAAAAAAAAAACGATTTTAAAGGAGAACTAACGAAACACTTACATATATGCACTAAAAAAGGTCTTATATATATATGCACTAAAAAAGGTCTTATATTTTATGGAAACAACATGGCATAAAAATATTTAACTTTTAATTTTTTTATGGCCAAATTAAATTAATGGTCGCTGCTATTACCAAACATTTCCTAGCTTCATTTATTTAGAATGAATTTTTTTACATCCCTGCGGACTTATGTCACACAAGTTAGTATTTTGCTGAACAGAAAGTCCTAATCGACACTGTCATGGTGGTGAACGTAAGACTACTTCAACCTTAAATATCTCGAAAACGAAAGCTCAAAAATGCAAGGAAATTAATACAGTTCATATTCACACTACAATGAACATTTTAAGCATAACTTGTTATCAATCGCTAGTTCTCCTTTAACAATTCTACCTTTATTTGTAGAGTTATCTTTGTCAATTAGCGATTGGACTGTCATTATGTTATGGTCAGGTTGTATGCAATTCGTTAACTCATAAAGATTGTACTTCTTCTTACAATTTTTCTCCTAAATTAAAAAATAATTTGAATCTCAAATAATTCAAAAGATAATGCCAGATGGTACTGTACATGATTATACCTTTCTCCACCACAAGCCATTTGCTCCATAATTATATCTCATCTCCATCACATGTCACTCAATGCAAATAACACAAATTTCGGCACTCCACCTACAACAATCTTTTGCATGGCACAATTTCCATGACTGGAATCATTGGCATACTTGCCAAGCAATTGTGAATATGTTGCATCAATACTAACACAAGAAAAAGGAAGAAGCTTAAAGTAAAACTATTTTTGACACTATTTTTACCTTGATTTCATGTAGTGAATAGAAATAATAAATTTTATCTGTTTTCTAGTTTCCAATTCAATTAATTCCTACCATAGTTTCTTCTTTTCATGTTCAAAGAAGTATAGAAAATTGCCCAAGTTATTTTTTTTTGTAATTTTCCTGGAGAATCTCGGCTTCTTTCTCCATGATTAAATTGCCATTATACTCCAGGACAAAGTCGACTTTAGAAAAAGATCTTGTTGAAAACACTACAAAAACACATTGGTTTTAAAATTATTGAAATATCAGACTCCCAAAATTACAAATATAGGTAAAGAATATACATAAATGGTATATATACCTATATAATCATTTATAAACTGTTTGACTAAGCCGTTTTGATCGGTATTAGATTGACAAAAACTTTTGGCACATTCTTTCAGATCCACTTCTCTCTCATGTCTTCTTCTCTAATGACATGAAAACAAAACAAAAAATCACATACAGGTATTGTACTTGCATACAAGAAAACACTGTAGGTAAAACTTACTGTTATTCGCTTGCTAATTTCCGTCATATTATTAAACCAATGATAAATATGTACATATAGATCTAAAAACAATGTCTATATTCTCACATATATATATATAGAGATTTTTTCCTGCCAAATAAGAAACATGGTCAACAGAGTCATGATAAATTGCTAACCTAGCTAGCTATAATCAGTAATTTTTTTGACTCCTTATTTCAATTTTTAATATGCTTAGATAAGTAATTCAGTATGCTACCATTATTTTGAAAGTCTGTTACAATTTCTAAGATTAAAATGATAACGTTTTTGATAACAGAAATAGCATAGCATTTTAGTGCATATGTTTTGTCTATATTTTGTTAGTTAAAATCAAACCTTACGACATATTTCACTTTATATGCTAACCTAATTTAACCTAATCTAATTTAATATATTTTTGTTTTGCCAGTTAATGATTCCAATCACCATTTTGTCCCACTTTTATATGTAAAGAAGTTTCTTAGTATAATTTTTTCTTCTGATTAAAATATGCAGGAGTTATCTTGTTTATCCCAGGACAATGTGTTCATATGCAAAAATGTACTGTCTACACTGAAATCTCCCTTAATCCAAGCAGGATTCCGCTTTTTGCAGAGACAGGATTGTCCTAAACAAAACTTGGTCATACAGAACACAATTGATTTTTAGTATATAAAATTATTGGTGAAAGTAGAATCCCAGCAAACTTTCTTCTCCTGGAAAACATCTTCACTCGCCTCTCATATGTATATACAGCTCCTTTTTGGGGATTCATAAAGCATTGTGGTAATTTCAAACAAAGAAACCGGATATTTTCTAGAACATCCCCAGAACAATAGACCAAAATATGCAATAAACATCTACCATACATTTAAGTTCTAATCTCAGAGCTACAATTGATATAATTGAAAAATAATTACATATTCAACTTATACTGAGATATAGAATGTTGTGCAAAATATATTTGGGCTGTTAATTAGTGGACATTCAATTTTAAGAAAAAAGTCATTTAACTTCAGAAGTAACTTAGAATCAATCTAGCTAATGGTAACCAATATAGAAAGTGTTGCGGAGAGGTTGCCAAGGCAAAGGCATTAAGCACGGCAAGGAAAGACAAGGAAAAAGGAAGAGGAATCAGCAAGGCAGGGGTAGGCAAGGCATGGGAGGCACAGGCAAGGGCATAGTAGGCAGGCAACCAGAAAAGGCATAGGATGGTAGGCGAAGGCAAGGGTAACGGCTAGGCATTAAGGCAAAGGCATTAAGCACGGCAAGGCGTGGCAGGCACAGATATGGCAAGGGTAGGCAAGGCGCGGTTACTGGATGACAAGGCGACAGGAAAAGGAACCAACAAGGCAAGAGTAGGCAATCAGATGGTGCGAGGCTGTACTATGGATTCGGTGGCACAAATTGTTGTGATATCTCTTTAAAACATTATATTTTGTCTGTTACAAGATTACGGTGAGTATCAGTTTAATTTGAAACGGTTCACTGCTATCATCTTGTGCACACTATCAGATGGTGCATGTGCTATGGATTCGGTGGCATAAATTGTTTTGATATCTCTTGCAGTTTTTAAATGTTTTTACCTGCTTTTAGTGTCTGTAATATGGAAAGAATTAAAATATGATTTTGATAATAGGATAAAAGATTAAGGTGTTAAGTATTGTTTAAAATTTTTACATATCAAAACAGCAAAAACAAGATCTGCAATTGTTTTGCATTTTGCAACACAAATTGTGGTTTGCTATATTCTCATGGATTTTGTTATTAAAATGTATGGGCGGGACGAAAATTTGGCGGAGATAGCGGAATATAATTTGGCGTATAGCAAAAATAATTAAATTTGGCAGACAGCAAATAAAGTTAATTTGGATAGAAATTTAAAGCTTACAAAAAACAGTTGATCTAAATCAACTCACATTAGTGTGCTATTTAAGAAATATTTATTTTGTCCAAAACTTCCTACTTTGCCAGATAAGTGCCCTTAAAGTTGTGATAATGAGCAGCCCAACCTGTCTACAATATTGGCTTACAGAATGTAAGTTTCATGCCCAGTGACGTAGTGGGGTATTTCGTAGAACAAGATTTATTATAACCTCCGTCAATAAAATAGAGCCAACTTTGATTCTTAAGCAATGATTTGATAATTCTGACCCATAATAGGTTTTTTAGTAACACATATTTTATCAGAACTGAGAAAAAAAGATCTTATGATTTCAGTATGAAGTGTTCACTTGCAAAAATTAATCTTGTGAAAGCCAAATTTCTACTTATTTACATATTTTTTACCTTGGAACAGTTTGATCGGAAAGTAAAATTTCCAAGAATATATTTTTTGAACATGTGACTCGGAAATTTTCTTATCTTTTCCGTTCTGAGTGAACGTTGAATTCAACTTCTTCTGATGCTTTCCAAAGGAAAAATAGAATCTGGAAAAATAACCAATCAAGTTCGTTGAAAAATTGATTTCCAATCCATTCCAAGGCAATAGTGTAAATTGAAATGAATAGGTTTCTGTTCTGCTTAGTAAACTTTATCGTTTGCTTTAAGTTTATTTTGACAAGTTGTCCTGGAAAATTAGAAAAATAGTCCTGGAGAGTCCTGTGTTTTCAAATATATTTTTTCTATGGGAACCCTGTAACACTAAAATTTTCTCCTTGCCTAACATAGCATCAAAACTAAATGAGGATGCATACAGACATTGAACAATGTGTATGCATAAACTTTACAATTCAAATCATCATCAAGGCAAGGACAGGACCAGGCACCTTAATAGAACCCCCTCTACGACTCAAAGATTGCATATTCTCAATATATTTATAAGCTGAATATCATATACTGACAGATTAACTTGTCGTTGTTAGATGCATGATAATTATGTTTTTCCTAGCCCTGTCCAGGATTCGAACCCAGATCTCTCATTTGCATGAGTGACATAGCCATATTAGACCAACAGGGCATGATTACATACATACATACATACAGAACTTAACAGTTGCATGTTATACTCAGAAACTTACATCGTAGTTTATCGACGAACACAAAGCATGAACTTGCGTGAAAATTTCATGAATTAATTTTATTGACACAAATATCAGGATTAAAGTGTGATTATGTGAATGTTAATAATATTTGATAACATTTTTGACGATTCTCGAAAATTAATATATACCCTTGAAATGCAATTTTTTTCGAAAAAAAAATTACTGCAATACCATTAAGGTAATTAAGCAAGTATATATGAACAAACTTAATTTATATAAGGTCAATATACAGTGAATCATCTAGCAGAATTATGTGCCAATATAATACAACCTGGTTGTTGTAGGTGCAAGATAATTATATTTTTTATGCCCTGTCCAGGATTCGAACCTGGATCTCTCGTTGGCAAGAGTGTCATAGCCATTAGACCAACAGGGCGTTATAATTATGTAATTTCGTTAATTACATATACTTAAATGTTTACACTTGTCTAATTAATTAAGCTTTTAAATAATATTGGTCATTATCCATCAGGTTGACCTTTCGTTTTAAAGGATCGTGTATTTCAGGCTTATCCCAAAACTTGAGGTGAAACTAAGTATGTTTATTGAAAATTTTCCCAACATGTATAGGAACGACTATGATCAAAACAAACTACCTTATTCCATGAAATTAACGAGTCAAGAAATTAACGCGAATTAAATTAACGCGGTTCAATAAAATTATTTTAAAAAGCGCATTTAATTAATGCGGTTGAACAAATTTTTTACGAAAATGCATTTAATTAACGCGAATTTGAGAATATGCTACATCACACGAAACAAAAATTACGGCAACAGTCGAATCCACGGTAGTGAAGCGGTCTCCTCTATTACAATGCGGTTTGGAAATCAAAATAAAAGTTTTCGTTGTTTGGAAAGACAATGTTAAAAAATTTAAAATTTTGGAAGAAGAAGTGCTTTTATCACTTGGATCAGAGTATGAAGATGATACAAAAGCTATTTAAAAAAGATCGCTGAAAAAAAGAACACCGTTGAGCTAGCGTCCAAGGAGGAGAAAATAGCAGAAAATTTGTATTTTTATGTTTTTTAGATTTTATATATTGTAAAAAAGTCACCAATTATCATATTTTAATCAACGAGTCATGAAATTAACAGTCTTTAAATTAACACAGCATTTAATTAACGGTCATTAAATTAACGCGAGATTTGAAAAAACCGCGTTAATTTCATTCGGTTATTTCATGGAATAAGGTGGACCAAGAGAGTATAATTACGCATATTATATGCAGAATTTTGGAGCAAAAACTCAAGACACACAAATAGTTTATAAATACAATACCAACGAAACCCTCCGTTCAATATTTTATTCGGTTAGCTAGCATATCTAGTTAATTAGCTAGCTACTAACTATTGATAGGGTTTAATGACAAAACGCACCTGTCTACCAGAATTTTATGCTAGCTAAATGAATTGTTTTATAATAGCTTAGTAAAGAATTTTATAACCTAAAGTTAGGCTTGCTAACTGACTATATAACTATGTACTACGTTAAAATACTAAAACCGCATGCTGTGCAAAAGGAAATCTTTATAAGAAGAAAAGTCTGGGGATGGGTTGAGAGGAATGCATTAAGAACAGCAAGTTTTAACATTTTTTTTTTTTTTTCACCACCGATATCCTCCTCTCCATCTTCCACTGTTCTTCCTCTTAAACTTCATCCGCTCACATCGTCCTCTTCTGTAAATGTGCGGGAGCCACCAGACGCCTTCCAAGACTTATAATTTTGGGAGCTTATTAAAGCTCCCAATGATTTATTTTGGGAACAAAAGTCCCGGAAGGCGTCCCAAGATAGGTCAGTTTTTTCAGCTGATAATTCCTAAAACATGAGACAATTGTGGAAATGCTACATTCTAAACTTTTCTAATCATTCACTAAGTTATTGTTACTGTTTTACCACATTCTACACTTTAAAGCAATTATTTCTAGTGCATAACTTACTTTGACCTTCTCCTCAATTCTCCCCTCTAGCTTTTGAATTCTCTGCTTTAACTCCTACATAAAGATTCCTCTCAAATTAATTTAATACTGTACTTTCATATGCTAATTCTTGTATGCTAATCCAACTAAGTATTAATATTATCTCATTTGGCTGCTAAAAGTAGTAGTGTAGCATTTATTTGCTGTTTCAATTACAATTTTATCTATTACGTATAATGAGATGACAATGAGTTCATATACATAATACAATCTATGGCAGTCAGGAGACCAACCAAATAAGAACAGCTAGTCTATGTTAGACCGCCTTTATGTGGCAAAACGTTAGCAATTGCTTTAAAGATATATTACAGAAACATAGGACACAAATGTGTCTCAAACCTTCCTCAGTATTAACTTTTAATACAAAAAGCCTTATATGAATGCAAAATTTTGCATCAAAGAAATTTTAGTATTGAAAAGGTAAAAAGCAAACTATGACAATACTTACATCGACAACTTCAATATTCATCTTATTGATATATTTCACTAAATAGAAATTTAAAACTAATATTAAGCGATTAGGTAAATGTCTAATACAACACCTTTTAATGGGAGTTAAAAGCACTGAAAGAAAAAAGAATGTTTGCAAACATTTCATGCAAAGAGAGTTTTATTGCCCTGGCTGTTGGTTGAAGAGCGCGTAGACACATTTCTCCTCTACTTCAAAACAACATGTATTTCTTAAACTTTATTATCCCAAGTAAAAATTTCATATGTCTACAAGCTCTTCTTGACAACCTGCACCACGAGAAGGTAGCCAATGGGACTAAGCAGGTCATACCTAAAATAAAGGACAGATTTATGTTGCAATTAACATTTTAATTAAAAAAGAGTTACCTCATTTTGGTGATGTAATCGTTTACTTGATGTTAAATAACTTACAGTAACTGAGGTGTGATGGCTGGTAGGTTGATTGTTGTAAGTTGTAATGGTAGGGTGATTGGGCTGTGATGATCGGCAGGGTACGGATGAGACTGAATGTCTAATTTTTTTGCAATCGTAACAAGCATAATGCTGTAATAGTAATGCACCTTGTTTAGGTTGCATTTGGCCCGGTATGTTAATAAGCAGCATAATGCTGTAATAGTTGCACCTTGTTTAGGTTGCATTTGGCCCGGTATGTTAATAAGCAGCATAATGTTGTAATAGTAATGCACCTTGTTTAGGTTACATTTGGCCCGGTATGTTAATAAGCAGCATAATGCTTTAATAGTAATGCACCTTGTTTAGGTTTTGAATTTGGATCTGTATGTTAATACACAATTTTTTTCTATAAGCAACTCATTTTTTAAGCAACTGAACTGGATTTTTTAAGCAATTTTAGTTCTGTACAAATATAAGCACAAGCAAGAAAATTTTTTTTGCACACTTCAGTTTATTTTTAAGAAATTTCTTTTTTACCCAAAATATGACTTCATTTCTTTTTCCCCTGTTTTTTATATATATGTTTAAAATTGAATGTATTTGAAAATAAGTTAAAAGTACGTAACTGTCAGTTTCACGCTGAACGATTATCAAATGTACAGTGATAAACTACTTCAACAAATTTTAAAAAAACTGTGTAAATCCGGTGGGAATATGTACAAGTTGTAGACATAAAAGTGTAATACAATTGATAAAAACAGTTAAAGGAAAGACGTATAAAATTCTTTGTCCGGAGGGACAGATTTAAAATTGTTCAAATAAAACTTGTTACTATGACGACACTTCGATATTAATTCTGTTCTTTTGTTTAGCAATTTCAGTTTGGATGTTATTATATGGTATTTTTCAGTGATGCACGAATTACACGTTTTGCTACCGTTTTTGTACGCAGGGGCGTGGTCAATGATTTCCCATTTCAAGATTGGCACTGTTCCTGCTTTTTTCAAATTCCAGATATGTTTCGACAGTTCTGTCGATTTTTCTTTTGATTCGTTTCTGAAATCGTGGCAATGGGTGTACCACCGTTTTTGTAAGGCCAATATAATGAACACCATCGTCTTGTGGGTTCGATTTGACATTAACCATTACCCCAGTCTCCCAAAACGACGAGAGAATCATTTACCATTCACGC
Source organism: Hydractinia echinata (assembly GCA_030067915.1). Classification (NCBI taxonomy): domain Eukaryota; kingdom Metazoa; phylum Cnidaria; class Hydrozoa; order Anthoathecata; family Hydractiniidae; genus Hydractinia; species Hydractinia echinata. The sequence continues at coordinate 1,397,399 of JASGCC010000051.1, read as the reverse complement.
AAATCTCTATTATTTACAAACGAAAATGCCTGGGTGAAAAACTCAAACGACCCTAACTTTGACGTAAAAATGGGATCATTTGATGGCGCAGAAATATGTGAACTAGTGGGGCTATACATTCTGAACACAATAAGCCATAATTACGGTATCGATGCAAGTGGATTGTATAGAGACGATGCTCTTAACTACTTCGTTGATCCTAATGGGGGCACACATCTGATAGGATTAGAAAGGAACTTATAAAGTTGTTCAGAGAGGAGTTTGGCTTAAAAATCACAATTGAGATAAACCTCACAACAGTTAATTTTCTGGACGTAACATTCGACTTGAAGAGAGGAGCTTATCAACCTTACTCGAAACCAAATGACACCTTGATGTTTATTAACGTCAACTCGAACCACCCTCCAAATATCATCAAAGGTATCCCAAAAATGACCGGATTTCAAAAATTTCTTCAAATGAAACTGTTTTCAAAAGAGCTTGTCGTCCCTTCAATGAGGCTCTGAAATCAAGTGGTTACAAGGAAGGGTAAAAGTTTGAAAAACGAAACAAAAAGGAAAACAAATCAAGATCGAGAAAAATAATATGGTTCAATCCACCGTTTAGTCTAAACGTTAATACAAACGTTGCAAAGCGATTTTTATCCATTGTCAGCAAAAACGTTCCTAAAACACATAAATTCCACAGAATTCTGAATAGAAACACTTAAAAGGTTAGCTATAGCTGTTCACCAAACATTTCGTCAATCGTATCAGCACACACCAAAAAAATTTTAAGAGGAGAACCACAAAACCAAGAAGTCAAATGTAATTGCAGAGTTAAAACCGACTGCCCACTCGATGGAAAATGTCTCGATAAGAGTGTTATTTACAAATGTCATTAACATCGCTCTACTTCATCGTTGGTATTGAGCACTTTCTCACCAGAAATAACTTTTGAAAAACTATATATATGTTTAACAAAAATTAGACGTAGATATTGGCTAAAAAATAACTTGAGATCTGACCAAAATCCAAGTTGCTTATAAAAAAAAATTGTGCAATCAGCTCAATGCTGTAATGCACCTTGTTCGGGTTGCAATTGGCCTACGACGCCATTAATAATCAGCACAAAGCTGTAATGTTAATGCACCTTGTTCAGGTTGCAATTGGCCTACAACGCCATTAATAATCAGCACAAAGCTGTAATGTTAATGCACCTTGTTCAGGTTTTATTCTGTCATGCGCCTCCTCCTTCGCACACTCCATATGTTGATTGCGATAAGTCAAAATGACATGGTAATTGTGCTGTGATGATCGGTAAGGTACAGACAATATGTTCATTGCAATAACTTGAAACGATATGGTAATTGTGGTATGATGATCAGTGGGGTACAGAAGATATGTTGATTGCGAGAAGTCGAAACAGTATAGTAATTGTGGTATGATGAGCAGTAAGGTATAGACGATATGTTAATTGCGATAAGTCAAAACAGTATGGTAATTGTGGTATGATGATCGGTAGGGTACAGAAGATTTGTTGATTGTGATAAGTCAAAACGGTATAGTAATTGTAGTATGATGATCGATGGGGTGCGGACGAAATAGATATGCAACTGGATATCAAATGTATCCATGGTTAATGTAACAATCACAGACCTTTGTAAGGCTGTGTTATGACCGTCCACCTCCACCTACAACAACACCATTAATAATCAGCATATTGCTCTAATGTTAATGCACCTTGTTATGGTTGCATTTTCACCTTGTTCAGAGTGGAATGGGTTTTAATGTCCAAGATTGTGATTGTCTACAAAATAGGTAAATTTAGGTTGTAATTATCATTAGAAATGAGATAGGCATATTATACATGTGCAATCTACAGATAGTGAAGAACAAACTGCATCTTCAATACCATCATCACAAAACTCGTCAAGTTCTTTCAACAAGTGAATATACTTTCCCATAGTGATATTGAACTTTTTGACGGTTTCATTTGATAATGCTTTCAGCCGTTTCTCTTCCTCTTGTCTAGCTTTCATACGGGGATGTGTATTAATGTACAACAGTCGTTCTTGTGTAATTGGTTCAACAAGTGCCCAATTTCTTTCTTTTTCGCATCTTGAGAATGCAGTGTAAGCTGTACCAAGGTTATTTTTTTCCATCTGAATTGATTGTTGTAACTTGATACGCATGTGGGTGGCAGTTTTACCATCTCCAATCGACATACCCTGACTTTTGGCAATTGTTATCGCATATCCTGGCATCAATGGCAGGCCATTTCTGCTACAACAATCAGACTCACATCGACCTTCAACAGCAGTAATTGGTATCCATGTTGGATGTTCTGGAATCCATAGTGGGCCTTTATAATTTGGGAAATTGACAACAACAGCTATTGGAGATTCAGGTGGTGACATATTTGGTGAATAAAGGATTGCAATTACTTTTCCCATGGCACCATTATTAAGACCGAGGCCCGTAAGACCTTTTTGGTTCTTGGTGAGTATTACAGTTGCACCAACTGCCATTAAAGATCTCAGCGGTATTTGACCCACTTGCTAATCGGTCAAAGAGTGATGTTTTCCACGGCCTCTTGATGGAATAACAGCATCTGGCACACCAAGGCTGGCTAATTTATTGTGGTTTTCTTCATTAACTTCATTCCATGTTTCCATTAATGTAAGGACGCGCCCATGAAAAAAGTTACATTTTTCGGTTTGGGGCAAAGCATTTTCGTAACGACTATTTATATCCTGCCAATCTTGTTGAGTGGTCGATCCATTACGTCTTCTAAGTAGTCGCTGTAAAAGACCCAACTGATCTGGGCCTTGGCGCATGGTCTCTGTAAGAACGATAACATCTTGAAACGAGCGATAGATTGCATAACCAGCAAAGTTGATTGTGGAATCATCGTGTTTTGATGGCTGATGTAGATCAAAAGCCCGAATTGGTCCAAGTTGACCAAGGTCCCCAAAGAAATTGACAGTTGGTACACCTCCATAATAATTATCAAAGTCTCCTGTTGCCTCACATAATCTTTGGCTGCACCAGGCCACAAGACGCTTTGACTGCATGCTACGTTCATCAATATTAAGTTGAAATAATTTCAGTTCATTGTTTTCATGCATGCCTGTATACTTTCTCAACTTTCTTAGAGATACATCACCCAACTGATAGTCAGAAAGCTGGACAGAGTTTAGATTATTATCTTTTTTCAGTTTGTGTGGTGGTGGAGTCATTGAATGTATAGTGCGACCATTAGGTATGAGGACTGATGTTGCACCAGTTGGGGCCAAGTTCATAACAGCAGAATTTCGCTTAAAAATACGACGAACGATTCTAGTGAGCGCAGTAATGATGAATGTTTTCCCGACACCAGCTGTTCCTTGTATTAATAACGTAATGGCTGGTTAACTGTTGGCAAAGTTCCTTTTGCGACATGTAATAAATGCTGCAGATTTACACCAATGACTGTTCGTTGTAATTCATTAGCATTTAAGATGTTTATTTGGGGTAAGGTACAATCTTCAGCACGCTGCAATTCATTACTTTCTGCTTCTTCAGATATAGATTGTGTCCATATCTGAAGAAGCATTAATTGTCAGCATTAATTGGCCATTGATTACCAAAACTTTGAATTGCATAATTATTCCAATCAAACGTAGGCCCTCCATTGGGAAGAACCTGTTGTACATTTGGCTCACTGATATCAGCAACATGGTGCTTAGCAATATCTCTCATTATTGATCTGCCTATGTTTATTTCTGCAATGGCAGAATTTTGGGAACATTGAGAACTTGCATCTGTGTATTGTGATGATTGATCTGAAGACTGCGTAGCGGTTTCAATATTGATTACACTAGTGTGACTTCGTGTTCTCCTGCTCTTTTTATCGAAAGATTGTTTAGCTTCTTTCAATGAATCAATTAATATTGACGGACATTCTTTAGTTTGAACAAGGGAAGCCAAAGCAGCCGCAAATGACTCATGGTGTCCCTTCAATTCTTCGGTATTATGCCACGTTCCAACAGAAAATATAATAAGCATAGCTTTTGCATTCAGTAACAGGCCAAACAGGTTTTGTAGATATTCCTGTAAAAACTGGCACGTGATCTACTTTGCAGGTACAATTACATTTCTTGCTCCAGTTCCATAATGATATTTCTGGCTCAGTTTCTCTACGCTTATCGCACAAGTATTTGTCCAATGTACTACTCATTGTAACGGTTTCATCTTCACCAGAAGTATCCAAGGCTCGGAAGCCACTGATACCAATGTATCGAAAATTCCTGGTACATCTAGTCAAACGACCACCACTATTAATGAAATCTGCGGCAGCACCTGGTACATCTACTAGACCAGCAATTTTTCGAAGTAGTCGTTGAGCTAAATTTTTTACAGTGCTTCCAACAGCAGTGTTTTCAATGAGATGCCGATAAACATGTACCAAATCTTCGTTGAAAGCAGCCCCTTTGCAAGCATAACTAGCAATGTATTTTTGTAGTGCAAGAAGGTCGATAATGGGTTGACTGTCACAATTTGCTAGCCAACTAAGTAGGCGTGTTTTTGCATGCATCATCAAGCGAGGATGATCGCGTGGTCCCTAATATCTAGGATGTTCCACTTCTGTTATGACAGCATTAAAAGGATGAATCTCTTTACCACTTGTTTTTTTGGTTTGTGGATCAAGATTGCCAAAATGAAAGCGACAATACTTCTGTGGAGCAGAATCTTTTTTATTCTTACGGCGATAACGCAAACAATTAGAATTACAATTATGGAGGCCAATTCTGTTGACAAGATGGGTATGTTGCTCTTTTATACCACCTTCATGACTAGCGACATGCAAAAGTTCCTTCGCCAATGGGTTATGGTCTGGTGGAGCTTGAGTCCCTTCCGGTCTTGCCCATTGATTTTTGTTTGGAACCCAAGTTCTAATTCCAGAAGTATCTATAATTTAATTTCCCCCGACAGGATGCAGTGAGGTGAACATGGGTGAAAAAATGTAATCACTGTCTTCATTTGTTGTTTGCAACCAATTTTTAAGTTCCTGCGCTGCAGTTTTGGATGCTGGAGAGTCTGGAAAATTATCAGAGAAGCCATCCATGATAGTTTTTACTTTTTGGGCATGTTTAGATGACGATATTATCGCGTGTCCATGTATCTCACCTCGACTTTTAGCAAATTCATATCGCAACCAATAGTCATCATATTGAAATACTTCCTTGCTGACTGTGGCAAAGTAATTTATAGACCTTGCATCGAAATACTGCGTGACGATATGAAGATTTTGTAAAATCATTTCCCGTTTAAATTTATTGTCGCTCTCCATTTGCTGCCGTACAGCATCTTCATTTAAATTGTTTATTAACGCACGATACTTAATAAGTAGTTCATGCAACTGTTTCCGATGAAATTCTGCGCAACTGTTGGTATCAAAATATGCTGGTAAATCGCCAACTTCATTTCGTCTAAAAAACAACATGGCATCCAATTTTTGTTTTTTGGTCTTTCCAGTATGGATCGGTATTTACCAGGTTTTTCGTGGAACTGAATCATCATCATTTTGTAAATTATCTCTCAGTTCAGCGATTGTGAGGTGAGCATCATTTAATTGTTGTGAAACAAGAAAGCTACCCTGCTGCAATGCTTGCATTCGCAAACGCATGTTCAATAAGAAAAATTTCAAGTACGGATGACGTGCTACACGATTATCAGAAAAATAATATATATGTTCGATGTATTCTTCAAAGTTAATTTTATTCAACCTGGGAACAGTTAAGTAACAATTTCCATTAATAAAAATAGTTGGGTATGCCATAGTAAAAAAAACAGGAGTTTTTAATTCCCGAATATGCTGTTCTTTTGTATATTCCAAATTTGCATTTGCAACAGTGCCATGTTGAAGAGCTTGATTAACCGCATCTTCGGAACCCAAGAGCTTTTCGAGTAGTGCTCGTAACTCTTTGTCAGCATCTTTAGGTTCAACGGGGCACACTAAACCAGAACGGGTTATACTCTCATCATCTTCAGGTAGGTTTTGTTGAAATTGATTTTCAGCAGGACCCTTATCTCCTTCTGGTATGATATTTGGTAATTCCACAACTGGCAAATCAGGTAGCCCAGAACGTATCTCTGGTAAATTTTGAATGCGGTCATATTTTATTGAGACATCCTTATAGTATTCATTTGGCAGGAACTGGAAGTAGCGTCCTTTTAGAGGTTTGTCAATGTGATCAGAGCCATTGTATTGATGTTTATTTTTAGTATCTTGACATTCAACACCCCCTTCTGGGTATCCAAAACACAGCCCTCGTAATGCATTTTCAACTTTTACCCTTTGCACTGTATACTGTTGAACCGAAGTTTGACTTCCCTTCTTTCTAATAACCACTATTCCAACATCCGATGGTAACGATGGCAATTCTTTAGCAATTTGCATTCTTTGAGGGAAACTGATACAATGTCCTTTTGATGCAAGCATGCCATATCTTAGGAGGTGTATATTCATGATAACAGTGATACGACAAATCAACGCTGGAAGTGAATCGGCGTCAAGTCAATGTTTTACTCTGGTTAGCCTATGGCCCATACTCATACTCAGCACAGATTTTCATTTTGCATAAAGAACATACAATATTGTTAAGCTTCTATTATTTCAAAAAACCAAAAGAATTTTCGAATAGCCCGCAGAGGAATTTATCTTAAATTAAATTTTACAAAAATGCCCAGACGTTTAGTTGTCCCCGTCTACGCGGCTATTTAACACAAAAGCTGTCTATAGGAGAAGCAACGATGGATATAGTGTATCATATACTAGAGTATTCTGTTGTATTATTACTATTTTAGTTGAGTATAACAATATGGCCTCCAGCACAGTAACGAAAAGAACACAAAAATCACAGGAGCAACTTGATATACTAGAAGCTATGTACGACAAGAGAATGACGTGTTACGGAAGAGACAACATTAATTCTTTGACTTTACTGAGGGAAGCGGTAGAACAAACAGGGCTAACAGAGATCCAAGTCAAGGTTCAGTTTCCGTTCTATCGCCATTTATCAAAAAACGGTGCGTCACGAAAATAATTTTACAAATTATCTTTATTTAGAACTGGATTGATCAAAAAAGAAGAAAAAAGCAGGAAAAAACAGAAAAACTCCGTGCACGACCGATGCGAGGATTTGATATATTTCGATCCGAGTATATTTCCTCTCTGACAGGCAATATGAGCTAGCTTTTGTAAAAAATAATAACATACTTTTTACATGTTAAGACATAAGTTTAATTTTGAATTGATATATTTTAGGTACTAACAATGATAGCGCTTTAGCATTAAAAGACGCCAATCGAGCATGGGGTGGATTGTCAGAAATTGAAAAGTCATCGTACTGTGATAAAGCTACAACTTTCAAACTTCCGGAATTCAAAGACATGAGCGCAGAGCAACAACGGCTAAAAATTCAACATACTCGCCGAAAGATTGAATCCCTGGTAAACATTATTGACTACCAGGAGAGAAATTTCTGTAAATTTATTTTAGCAAAGGTTCTTTAACAATTTTTTGCGAAACACCAACAGTTGCCTCTAAAATATATTTTTTATTTTATTAACGTAATTTAACCCAATGTTGAAAACATTCTTCTTAATTACCTTGTTATTCTAGTGCAAAGAAATGTTGTCATTTGGCATAGAAACATTGGTTATTGATGTTGATTGCGAGAGGAATAGAGGTCACACTTCTGTGTACGGCAGCCAACGAGGTGTAGACTTTGTAGAACAGCACCATGATAACGAGTGGGAGTTTTCATGTTTCGCTGCAGGTTTGAAGTTTCCGACAAAAATATGCTTTCCTCCGAACAAACGTGAATAAAAATGTTAGCTTTAGCAATTATTCCGCTATTTATAATTTTAGCTGTTTCTGAGAACAGTGCCAAAGCTTCAAAAAGTGATGAGACAAAGTTACTGAAGCGCCTAACAAAAAAATATGTCAGTATTTTTGCACTTTCATGCATCGGAGCTAATAGCGTTTTTTGATATGAGGATTATTCAAATATTTGATATAAGATATCAAAAAACGCTACAGGCCCTAAATTCGACGCTGGTATACGAGGCTTTCTGCGATATTTATGATGTTCATACAAATATTTAAATAGATTTAGCATCTTGTGGAAAATGGACGCGTGTACCGTATCGAAAGATAACTGAAGGCAAAGTAGAAGTTCTCGGAATACCACCGGCTTTCATTTTTAACAATCCGTCAAACTGTACGAAATTGGAACTATCCATATTATTGGATAACATGGAACATATAAACTTTCTAGGTATAAACATCTTTCTTTATCCATTACAGAAAAACGGTTCTTTTTTTTACATCATATCATACCTTAAGGGAATTAATTTTGCGAGAAAATGTTTCGAAAAAAAAAATTTGATTTTCGCGAAGTTAGCAAGTCCTAATATTTTTGCGAGAATGAATTCCCCTAAAAATTAATTCCCTTACGGTCAGGACAAGTGCCAAAAATAATTTACCGCAGTCTAAGTCGTTTGTTTATATTTGTCATTTAAAAAGATTTATAAAAATAATATTTCTTCAAGGAAAGAAACTTTGCGGTTTCGCGGTTTTTTGCATTTTTACTGGGAAAGTTTATGTCTGCGAAATGTTTGAATGTTCGTCATAGTTATTTGGAAAAAGTTTAGCAAATTTTTGCCAACATTTTTACAGATAAGTACATGAAATAAAACCTTATTTTGCCATAGTCATTCAGCGAAAAAACCAGTCCCACAAGGGTCACCAGATTAGTCTCCAACCTCCTACCGACGCAGTCGTAGAAAATAGTGTGGTTGTCAATGAAAATATGGAAGCTGCGGTGACAGAAATTTTGACAGATCCTGTTCCCTCAAATGTAAAGAAAAGAAAAAAAGGAAGTCATAAAAAAATGAGTCAGCTTGACGACAATTGTCAAATGCTTGAGCTGACCGATAAAGTCCCGAACTCAAGAGGCCGCGACATAACCCTTCAAGAAATAATGTCCCAAGCCAGTGTTGATGAAGGCTTTGTCGATTACATCCTGAAGGATAGAGAAAGAGAAAGTGGACATCAAAATATCACGGAATACTTAATAAAGTGGATTGGTTATGAGGTAGGAACGTGGGAGCTGGAGGAGAATGTAAATTCGGCTGATGTAAAAAGATATTTTTTGAACAAAAAGTAAAGTGTGTAATTTTATTTTAAAACAACAATTTTTTTTGCGCCTTCGCTAGTTTCTTATATTGCTTTCTGCTCAAGTAGTGAACGATAAAAATAAAACTAATCGGCCCGCAGGATCGTAGTGGCCTAGGAAGCCGGGGGGCACAGCCCTCTCAAAATATTTGTCAATCATGGTTAATATGAAGGAAAACGCAGAGGATGCGTTTTTACCCAATTTAGAAGGTAAAATCTTAAGATTTACATCCCTGTTTCTCCCTTTCAAAATAAAAAAATTAGTGTCAGTTACGGCCCTGAGTAATCGCCTGGGTAATATAATTGTACAGGGGACTTGAGATGGTAAGGGAAATTATAATTTAAGGCTAAATTGCATATGCAAAATTACACACATAATTTTTTTCTGTTTTACTTTACAATACTTTTACATAAATATAACTAATTTGGTTTATCTATCGAAATCGAAACCTTTCGCAACATGCTGACCGTGCTCCCCTGAACATCCATTCACGTGACTTATTGAAAAAATAGTCAAAACACTGACTCCAAGGCAATTGAGATGCTATAAACTATTCTTAACTTGATTTTTATTTTCGCATGTCGCAGAGTTCGAGCAAATTATAATACATGTATGCATGACTAACAATACAAAACCCTCTCAACCTTTCTAGAAGAAAAATTATGCGGGGGACGCAAACCAACATGATTATCCATGCATTTAAAAACGAAACCTTCAATGCGACCTTCAAGTAGCGCATCTTTGAAATTCAGAGGTTTTAATTCCATAATTGTCGCAATATTAAATCCAAACGCGTAAATATCGGTCATGTATGACACGCCGCTTCCCCTATACAATTCTGGTGCCACGTGATGATGATCGGTTAATTTCTTTAAAACGTCTTTAACGTTAGATTTCGCACAAGACGCTCGACATGCGAATGAAAACCCGATGATGACCTGAGTGAAGTCACTACCTTTCACCATGACATTTTCAGGAATTATGTTGTGTAACACTCCTTTATATAATAAACAAGAGAGTGCTTTAGCTAGCCCAATAATCATTTATTTCATTATGTCTTCTGTGAGAAATATTACCTTCCGATTCAGCAAAATTTTAATGCTGCTATCCCCTTCATAGCTAAGCACAGAATAAATTGTAGCAGTCGTGCTTCGTGGCTAACATAAGCTAGGTTGCGCAGAGATGTTTCCTCTTTACCAAGTGCTAAGTAACTTTTTAAAATTACAGAATCTCCATCGTCAAACACAGCACGGGTCACTTCTGCGAAATGACCAGAAAATATGACATTGGAAGCCAGGCCGGAGATTACCTCACTTGTCAAAATTGTGGGCGTTTGCTCTTGTAACAACGGATCGCCATTATTGAAGAACGATAAAAACAACGATACATCAACCATTAGTGACGATCGAGAATGTCCAAGCTGTTCAAACATCTTTAGCTTTGTGAATCCGCATATTGCAGCATCATCGAAGCATTTTTCTCTCTCAGAATGTGTATAGTCTTCTGTTGACTCGCTACGATCTGGTTATATCTTTCAACAGCTTCTTTTTGCTTTATTCAATTCCATTTTTTAACTTTTCGTTCTCCATGGGCACCGGAAAGGTAAAGGTAAGCCGTTGTTTTTTTGAGGCAACGGGAAAAATCCTAAGTAAAATAAGCGAAAAAGAAAATGAATGTTTATTACAGTAATTTTTGAGCAAGAAAAAACAACATCTATTCTGCAGACTTTTCCAACTCATTCATTTGTACTCCAGAGTGTAAATCATTATGTACCTCGGCTATGTCGTTTTCGCTTTGTAAAGAATTACATTCGGTTGAGGAATCCGCCTCTTGTGAAGGTGCCTATGTATGTTAAAATTGAAAACAAAGTGATGAGCATATTATAATTGCCATAGAAGTGGAAATGTGGAAATGAAATTTCTCCTACCAGAGTACTTCTCAATGCTGCAATACCAAGTGTTAAATGAAAGTCAACCTGAAGGTAAACATTAGTAACAGCCGAGTTATACACAAAATAATTTTCTCTTTAAAAAGCTGAACTAATATTCTCTATAGTATTGGCTTTTCAAAACTGTGTAAAACTCGATAAATTCTGTCTTTAAGCCATGTCATTTTTATATTCAACAAAAACGTTAACACATAATTTTTGCTTTAAAGATTTACAAAGTCAAAGCGTTTGGTCAAATCCTCTTCGATATGACGAAAGAAATCTTCTACCGAGCATGTCTTTAACATACATTTAGCCTTTCGCTGAAAAGAACAAATTATATATATAATAGTGTATTGCAAAAATAGTTGTTTTAAATGCGCAAGGAACGAAGTTCTTTTATTGTTGGCAAGAACTTTCCTAGAAAAGTACAGCAACCATTCTTTCTAAAAATATATAAACAAATAACTAGTGTTACAATACCTCTAGCTGTTCTCGAAGTCTTCTTAACACAGGACGCTTTTGTTTTGAATTGTCTTTAAGTACGGGAGCTACAGCTATTCTGACTTGATTCCACGTGTCTAAAAAAAAGATGAGCAGGATTAAAACCACCCAAGATAGATAAAGGAAGCCTTGTCGACTAACTCTTAATTTAATAACTTAATTTCTATAACACCTATCTTATCAGGTAATGCCAGGTCAATTCAATTATGCTTCTTACCTTACCCTACCTTACCTTAATAATTAATACATGGTTAAATATGCTTAAACTTAATTATTAATTATTTAAATAATAATTAATATATAATTAAATATTGTTAACTTCATACATGATTGTGCTTATTCGCATCAATATCAAATATATATAGTTATACACATTATTATTCAAATTTAACAAAAGGTATTCTATACTAAGGGGTTGTTAATCTCATGTTGGGATTTATTAATAATAATTTAGCTATAACAAATTTCTATGAAAATATGCCCAATCGGGATTTGAACCCGAACCTCCTGTGATCTTACTTACATGTATAAAACGGGCCTTGAAATTAAAGATACTTCATGTGAGAGCACAAATTAGGCTTAAAATTGTGTATTTTTTGGACATGCACCCACACACATAAGATTCAACAGGTGTTCTACCATTACACTATTGGGCAGCATTTCTTAAAGTCTCTTTTCAAACATTTAAATTTGAACATATTCTTTATATATATAAAGATTTTTTAGTTGGCATCATGTGTGAGAGGGAATCTTGCCCTCTGCACGTTTCGCTTATAGCATTGCAAGCACACAATACTCAATCGTTATCAAAATACAAACAATTATAAGGTCAATTTTTGTATAGGCTGTTAAATATCAGTAATTCTTGATTAGAACACCTAAATATACTTTAAAGTTCTTTAATCAAGAAGCACCAACTTTAAAATTTATTTAGTGATATATATATATATATATATATATATATATATATATATATATATATATATATATATATATATATATATATATATATATATATATATATATATATATATTGCTTATCTGGAAATGTAGAAGTTTTGGACAAAATAAATATTATTTTCTTAATTAGCACACTAATATGGACTAATTTAGATCAACTTTTTTTTCCACGAGAGGTAAGCTATAAGATCTTAACAGTAAATATCTCTTATAATAATACGGAGAGTGTGTCTGTGTGTCTGTGTGTCCGTAACAGGCAAAGTGGATGTGTTTATTTTCCTTTGATGTCGCCGAAAAGAATCTTTGATGTTGCCGTAAAATATATGTCTTCTTTGTCGTGAAAAGCTGCGAGTTTTGTGTGGTTTGTTAAATGAAGTTCTAGCACAAAGTAACGGAAATTGTGTTTGCAAAAAAGATGGCTGTTCTGTTATATATAGTTTATGGGCAAAGACTGATGTTTGTTGATTTAGAATTATTAAACACAACCGTTTTTTACATATAAACTTTTGTGCATATGGCCATATTAAATACACCAAAAGGGCTACTTTGTTGATTTCGGTTTTATATATACTCTTGGTAATTTTTTTTTTCTTCTTTTTGACATTTGGATTATATAAATTATTGTTGCAGAATATTGTATTTAAAAAAATGGAATTTTGCAAAGTTCTGTTTTACTACTCAATTTTCACATTTTATATATATATATTCTTTGGGACAGGATGGTATGAAATAGACCAACATACATGATATTGGTTGTTTCTAATTTAAAGGCTGTGCCTTATGAAACTTTAAGGTTAACATTTTGTCAGACAATGGCATAACATATACTGATAGAACTGATTTTTGTTGTTTTAGACGTTATAACTTAAACTTTTTTTGACATTACAGAAGACATACAGAAGGAGAATTACATTTTGCACATTGCAAGGTTTTTTTTATATTTTGTGTAAATTCTTACCGGGCAGGACTCTGTACAACATACCGATTCTCTATTTATAAATTTGATGCGTTCCAAATTGCAGTTTTTTGAAATTTTGGGTAATATTTAATGAGTATATATAAGATGCAAAGTATCAAAAAATACTGATTTTTGTTGAATCAGAAGTATTTCCTACAACCATTCTTTTTTTACACTTTTGTGGAGAAAAATCATATCATCAGAATAACTGATTTTGTTGCAAACTGTTTTTCTTTTTCACATTTTGGATTGAAATATTGTTTTAGAGGGCATATATCAATAGACATATATACCAAAATAATTAAATTCTGCAAACTTTGATTTTGTCGTTCACCTCTCATCTTTTATATTTTGATTAAACTTTTGAGGAAAACCATAGGAATTATTTAGAATTTGTATTTTGTGTTGCAAATTTAGTGCAAAAATTGACATAAAATGAAGTGTTAAATTGATTGTTGTTGTTTTAACATGAATTATGACTCAAACTTTGTTTTTGCATTTCTAATTTGGCTAATTAGCCTAAAAAATTTGCCAATTGGTTTTACACTCTGTTATTTTTTATATATATTTTATGTGAACATTTGTGACAGAATACTATGTGAGATTTGAAATTTCGTGTAAGACTTATTGATGGTAAAACAGCATGCAAGTTGCTAAAAGGACTGATTTTTATTACATTCGGGTTTAAAAGCTTTTTTTTTTTACATTTTGTCTAAAGTTTAGTGAGGAAGGAACGTATGCACTATATAAAAAAACGTTTTGTTGCATTATAATTTATCCTTGCAATCTATTTTTTACACCTAAATAAAAATTTCTGCCAGAGGCACAATTTATTGTTTATTTTTCACATTTTGTGTCAACGTTTGGTAGGGTTTGTAATAAACTGATTTAAACATTGACAAAGATTTGTGTTTGACATTGATCAGCTTTTTTGTATGTGACATTTTGAGTGATTTAAATTTTATGGGTGAGATGTAGTTTGAAATGCTTTGGTAAACTTCTTTCCGAATAATTTTTGCATTGTCAGAGGGTCATAGCAAGTAAGTTTAGTAGATTTAGATTTTAAATGTCACATTATAATGATTATATACATTTTCTTAATCAGCGCTTTAAGCTGTACACGATAGAGGCAACGTGAAAAAAAGGTTCTTTTTTTTTGTATGGATGACGTCATCAAAATTTCAAATGACGCTTTTTTATTTTTTTTATCCTGCCTCAGTGGATTTTTCCACGGGCCTTATCGACTAGTATCTCTATAATATGTTGACTTTGTTACACCTCATACCAATTAATTATGCGATATGTTACTGCTTAATTAAATGTATATCGATCAATTAAATAAATTTTTGTTTTTAATCTTGTAGGCGGTTGCATGGGTTGCTATTAAAACTTTTTTCCATGACAAAAGACTTAAATCGACTCAATATTTGCTTTGGTTTAACAATAAATTTCTTTTTGCACTTACTTGAGATATAAGACAAAGTTTTTTGTTCACTTACTCACCAAATTTAATTATATACACTAACATTTATAAGGTGACATACTGGAGAATGCAAATAAAAAGAAAACCTAAAATATTGCAACGTAATTGTCTGAAAAAAATAGATACATGTTTTGCAAGCTATGAATTAAATAAGATAAACTTCTTTTGTTACGGGAGCTTTGAACAGATGGATGGAAGATGCTTTTAGTTGTTTTTAACATGATATATAGTTGGCTTTGTAGGGATGCTACAGTTCCCCCTAGCTAAAATGGGAGCTTTAAACACATACCCTAGAACCGTCATTAAGGTCTCTCTTGGAAGCATTTGAGAGAGGGTAGATAGGTAGTTAGATAGCTAGCTAGCTAGCTTCTCCCTTGAGAAGGGGAGAACCTAAGAAGACAGCTAGCTAGCAAGCTAGCTATACATCACACCACCACTACCTAGGCCATTTGCCAACAATTTTATGCTTAGGCTGGTCTGCTCGTAGAATAAGGAACTCGCAAATTAAGTTAATCTTCCATCATAAAGATAACGCTCCATATTAACCTGAAAAATTACTTTTCAAGAAGCGTGTTGAATCACTTGCATCTACAGTCGCCATTTTGTTTTTAGCCTAACAGGCTGAGACCGATAGCCAGCGTTATCAGCTATCTCCAGAGATACAGACATACGGCTGTATCCGATAAACAACGCGTCACAGTGCACAACTGTTGCCGATCTAAATCGCATACAGTTAACAGAAACGGGTGATAATCGAAAAGTTGGTATTATAATCTGGGGCTTAATAAGGTATGATATGCAACTCTTCACTTTTTAGAAACAAAACATGGAATAAAGCGAGGGTTATTCCCTCCAGTTTTACAATTTGGAACATAAAATTTAAATTATCCAGTAAGGACAGTTCAATAAGAATAGTCGAATCTGAAATAACAACAAAATTTTGGTTAAAAAATAGCGGGACATGAAATAACAACAATTACCGGTTGGAAACATAGCGGGACACGCTATAGCTACATGTTTTATCATTCTTTATGCTGAAAACTGGTTTTGTTCGTAATTGCAAACAGACCACTGCATAGTTATTTAAGTATCTTGAACAGAAAATGTGTCCCGCTATGTGTTTGAAAAACACATCACACATTATGTCCCGCTATGTTTTCCCGTTGTATTTGTAGCTGTTCCAGCCGTTGTTGCAAGTGTTTTTGAATCCAGACATTTTTAGGTAGCCTAAAAGCAAAAATATTTAAATGAAGTTGCATGAATATCAAGCATGATACGGCAACCCTGGCTTTAACTGGATAACTGGACGAAGTGCATTTAGTGGAATTCAGTTATTTAAATTAGGAAGGGCTGCAAAAATTTTATTTTGTATTTGTAAATCATTTTTTGTCTTTGAAATTAAACTTCTGTTTATGTAATTATGAGTTCAAAAAGTATGTTTTTTTATAAAGCAACGGGCTGCACCACGAGAAGGTGAGCCATTGGCTTTTATACCCCACCGATATAGGATATAGAGGTTATTTTAAGAGGATGTACAATTTAGTTCAGCAAAACCGCGTGCGACAACTGTGTGCCACATAAAAGAGAAATATGGAAAATTATAATACTTGTGAAAAACAATATTTTTCGTAAAACACCTATCTCCTACATAACCTTGCATAAAAGTATTAACAACCTGTACCTTAACTGCTCGAAATCAGCTAGCACGTGAAAATGCAACAAAAAGTTGACCATGACTAAAGCAAGGTCTACGTAAAAATATACCAAATTTTTTATAGTTTGGCCACCCTTATTTATCGTCAATGTGTAAGACAATCTAGAAGGAAATTGAGTGCGTTCAATTTAAAAGGGTAGATTTGTATCATTCGGACAGAGGGACACTCTCGGAGTTAACACAGGATCGGGTAAGAATTTCACAAGCGATGGCATTTGCACGCAGATAACGAATCAGTAACCTTGTACCAAACACATCCATTTAATTGATGTGGTGGCATAGCACTTGGAGTTCACGAATTAATAAACTCCATTGGATATATATCAATTTCTTTTCGGTCATCCAAAACAACAGAGTCGATACTGTAATATGTATGGGTATCGCCAGGAATCAAAGTTCTCTTCGTTGGTTGGAGTTAAAATGACACAAAAATGAAAATTTAGCCTCATCAAATTCACTAAAGATAGAAGTAACCATATTTTAATTAGGTTGTAAAACAAATTCATGGGGAATTTCAATAGAACCTTAATTTGGATCATCTTGTTTTTGTGGCAGCCGACCACAACCAAGGTTTAAAATAAATTCAGCAAAGACCTGCTGTCCATCTCCAGCCTTCACGTTCGTGTAGACGTGGAAAATTTTAGTCAAGGGTCAGATTTCTGAGCTTTTTAAACAAACTTTGTGCGGGACCAGCTCTTCTAACAACAGGGAGTACATGACGAAAATCTCCTCCCAAAACAATAATTTTACCTGCAAAGGGAATTTCACTATTACATATATCCCTAAACATTTTGCCAATTGCTTCCAACTTATATTTAGGTATCATGCTGGCTTCATCAAATATAATGCTGTCGTGCCTTCTTTAAAATGATGCATGGTCACTATTGAGTTTGATATTACATGTACAGCTGTCTGAAACAGGGACTGGTAACCTCAAAAGAGAGTGGACAGTCTTACCATTGTGGAATAATGTAGCAGCAATACCTGTCCAAGCACAAGTAGCATCACACACATTTCTTGCAATAACTTCCTTAATAATGTAATTATATGTAAAATGTTTTACCTGTACCACCTGACCCATCCAGGAAGAAAATATTGGCATCATTATTGTGATCATGGACGGAGTTTAGAATAGAATCAGCTACATAAAGTTGCTTAGCATTTACCAAAGACTTGATAGTCAGAGCCTCTTGCCTAATTTCTTCAGCATTTGGCACCAAAGTCAGAAAGATTCTTACAAAATTACTGAATAACACCTTGCATTTTACCTAGAACCATTTGTTCTGCCTTTATTTCAGGGTGGTGACGTAAGTAATCCTCCATCATTGCAGCGCGGAAGGTTTCCCACAACTAATGTTGGTTATTCGGTTCACTGTGAATCATTAAAAAAGAAAACGCTTTTCTTATTTTAGATGGAGAAGCATATTCCACCAACTCATTCATAATGCGAGTCCAAAGATTGTCATCAGCTAGCAATCCTCGTGGTAAGCATGCATCCCTAAAAGAAGAATAAAGAGTTTCTTCGAAATGTCTTAAATCCTCCAAAAAAGCACCTTTTATCTTCGCGGATGCTGGCATTATACATTCTACTATCTTTTTAGCACCACGTTGCCTTACTACCCACCGTTTTTGTTGTTGTGTAGGAAAAAATCTTTAAACATGCTCGTCCTGTGTTGTTAATGTTTGTTAACATTGTCTTAGAATTTTCAACCCTGTCAGCAGCAACAGCCTCATAGCCTTCCCTAAAAAGCACTTGTTGGTGATTTGAAAGATGAACAGAAAATCTTACGTAGGAATGACTTTAAGTATGCATAGGAAATTCACAGAGATGCCAAGTTGCTTCAGGTGCAGATTTAATTCGCACGCTTCCAAGTTGATGTCCCATAAT
Source organism: Hydractinia echinata (assembly GCA_030067915.1). Lineage (NCBI taxonomy): Eukaryota > Metazoa > Cnidaria > Hydrozoa > Anthoathecata > Hydractiniidae > Hydractinia > Hydractinia echinata. The sequence goes on along the minus strand of JASGCC010000051.1, from coordinate 1,378,760 downwards.
GTTTTTACATAGGAAAGAGTTATAAGGCACAACCCACCTATTATCCATCATCCAAGTACATCCGTCTACAATGGTAATGGTCCCATCATTAAACTGCTTAGGAAAATACTTAGTACACTCAACCCCTTTCATGAGGTTGTAGATGTATTAAACAAAGGCAACACTTGCTATGCAAATGCCATCCTACAAGCTTTAAGTGTGTATGATGTTCGCTGGTCTAACTTTGATAACACTGTCTCGACTATTTTGTCTGGCAAATTTCCTTTCTGTGATTCTTTGTCAGAAATGGTTCAAGTTCTCGAGGAAACAATATTCCACGAGGGAGCACACACTTTCGACCATCCCAGCACCAAAAGTGGTATAAATATTTCCGGGGAAAATCGAAGGACCAAATCCCCTGTCCACACAAATTAAATTTTCTTCTGACTTTAACCAGCGGCAGCAATTACAACAACTTCTCTTTGATATAAAGGCAAAATGACCTTAATGCGGCGAGCAGAAAGAACTATTAAAAAGCGTCTGAAATTCAAAAAGACTCAAACTGCATTTAGGAACAACCCTTACAAGGCAGGTAAGGATCTGCTCGACCCTAAGTGCCACACTATGTTAAAATTTGATCAAGGCACCGTGGACTCTTTTAAGTCTCTTTCTGTCGGCGACAACTTTTACTATAGGATTACACATGTACTGTTTTTTTTCATTATGCATTATATTTTTTTTACTAAAAAACAGGAAATTTAACCAAAATCTGTTCACCATTTCGGTTGCCAGAAATGGTACATACCCTAACTATAATTCCCAAAGGAATTTCCCTGACATAACTAAGCATATTCAAAAAACATTGTTTCTGACATTTTAATTGTCTTAATTAGTTCTCATTAACGGGAAAGTCTTGTCCACTCATCACAAAAAAATACCCCGAGCATGGAGAATATATATAGCTTATATTAATTTAATACAGATAAACCTAATACAATAATGCAATTAAAAGGCATATAAACGCAAAAGGGTAGCTGTCGAAAAGATGACAAATGATGCATATCTTTCTCACGGAGAAAAAATAATGCAATTTAATCATAGCTACAATTTCTGTTACGCTTAACGTTCTCTCAAAGTAGGAAATGTTAAAGTTGTAAAGATCTTTTTTTGTTTACGTACTTCTTTCCCGTTCAACAATGGTGTCATAAAGTTATTCTATTCGCTACCCTTTCTTTATTGTACTCTATATAGGCTAATGGTTTCATATATAACATTTTGCATTATAGTACTAAATGTTCAGCTAGACTTAAAGGTAACAAAACGAGCTAGATATCAAGGATTTTTTTTCCTTTTTTGTCCCTTGACGACAGTGACGAACGAACACGCAAATAAACAAACAAACAGACAAGCAAATATTTTGATAAAACTGTTTTTTGACGATCTTCGCTTAGCTTTGTTTTTATTTAACGCTTGTAGTTTTTAAGAACAATCTTTTCGCTATTCTGGTTAATGGGCATGCTTTTATTTCACTTTATGTACCAATCTGAGAGCCTAATTTTTTCTTTGTACAAGGTAAAAAATTCATATTTAGCGACACTAAAAATTTTCCTGAATTGTTCTTAGCAATTAATATGTGAAAAAAAACTGTTTTTAATATTCCTAAAATTCTTGTTTAACCGTAGAACTTTAACGTCTGGTGACGTAAAGAGTGCCTGTTGTAAACTTGTGCGCTGTCTAATTTTTAAGACAATCATGGAAAGGTAATAGGTCTCAAAAATCGACTCAAAAACGAGTACTATAATGACGTTTTGCAGGACTTTCAAAAACGGCCAAAATAACTTTGGAAAACCCTAAAAAAACAGGTTCCTGATAAGTCAGGCAATACTACCTCGATAAAACGAGTAGTCCAAAACGATGGTACAGAAACTTCTCACCCAAAAGAAATTTCCAACACATTCAATTCATTTTTTGTCAGTGTTGGTGCCAAACTAGCCTCTAAATTTTCTTCTGACACTACTAATGTTTTTCGGTGGGCTCGTATTGAGACCAAAAGTGTCGAAAAAAAAATTAGTTCACTAAAACTTAATAAAGCTACAGGCTTGGACGGAATTGGTTCACGACTGCTAAAAGCAGGTTCGTCAGTTTTAAGTATTTATTTATCAAGTCTTTTCAACAAATCTTTATTTACTGGTTATGTACCTAGGGTCTCGCCTATTTTTAAAAGTGGCAATAAAACAGATAATACTAATTATCGGCCTATCTCCATTTTGCCAATTCCTATGAAATTTTTTGAAAAGTTAGTGCATGAGCAAATGTCTCATTTTATTTCTGAGCACAACTTCCTGAATGACAGACAGTCCGAATTTCGAAAACTCTTTTCCACAGAAACTGCAGTAGCTGTGCTCATTGACCTTAAAAAAGCTTTTGACACTGTTGATCATAAAATTTTGTTAAAAAAACTATGGTGTTTTGGCATCAGAGATGCTGCCTTTGACTGGTTCGAGTTCTACTTAACGGGCCGAATGCAGCTGACTCTTGTAAACGACACAGGATCAGATCTGCTTCATGAAGACGCTTTTGGGGTGCCGCAGGGATCTGTGTTGGGACCCCTGCTCTTTCTTTTGTATATTGATGACTTAAAATCTGTCATCAATTCAAACTACCACCATCTATATGCAGATGATACAATAATTATTTCGTCCCATAAAAACTTGGATACCCTTGTCTCCCAGGTCGAGTTAGAACTTTCGCAAGTCGACCTCTGGCTGAATAATAACAAAATGACTATTAATACGGACAAAACTGAAACAATCTTTTTCGGCAACCACAGCCAGTTAAAAAAAGTTGAGAACAAAACTATCAACTATATGGGTATTCCTTTGAAGAGGAGCGAAAAAGTTAAATATCTTGGGTAACATTTGATCAAAAAATGCAATGGGAAGAGCACATTAATGACATAAATAGAAAAATACTAATTAAATATTCTAAAATTAGAACCATTGCATCCTATTTAACACCTCACATAATAAAAAACCTTTTAATTAATGCACTTGTCATGCCATATTTCAACTACTGCTCCTCGGCATGGGCTTGTGCCACCCAAGGTAGATTGGGAAAACTAGAAAAACGATTAAAATGTGTCCGTACCTTTCTTGGGAAAGAGAGGGAATATTCAATGAATAATTTACTCATCAAAAACGATGCCATATTAGTTTTCAAAGCCATGAATCACATTGCTCCTGGTTACATGCGCTCAAAATTCCTTTTGACAAAAAACTGTCATAATCATCAAACAAGAGGAGCTTCAAAAAAACAGGTTCACACTTCCCTTGGTCAACACGGAATTTGGCAAAAAAGCCTTCCCATTTAGAGCTGCAAAAGTGTGGAATAATCTTCCAGACCAAGTGACCTGTGATGGAAGTCTGCTTTCGTTTAAGACTTCCATCTCTAATGTATTTGGCAAATTCTAATGGAGATCACTTTTTAACTTTTTAATTTTTGTTTTTATTCTTTTCTTTTCAATTTTCACAGATTATAAATGTTACTATGTTTGATTGAGCTGAGGCAGTCTAAGGTTTATCAGTTTTTGTTTTCTTTTTTGTTCTAGTGGCCCCCAGTGGAAACAATCCACTAACTATAGGTTTTTTGTGATTTCTGGGCTAGCCACTTTAAATATTTATTATTATTATTATTATTATTATTGTTATTATTATTATTGTTATTATTATTATTGTTATTATTATTATTGTTATTATTATTATTATTTATTATTATTTATTATATATTATTATTATTATTATATTATTATTATTATTATTATTATTATTATTATTATTATTATTATTATTATTATTATATTATTATTATTATTATTATTATTATTATTATTATTATTATTATTATTTTTATTATTATTATTATTATTATTATTATATTATTATTATTATTATTATTATTATTATTATTATTATTATTATTATTATTATTATTATTATTATTATTATTATTATTATTATATTATTATTATTATTATTATTTATTATTATTATTATTATTATTATTATTATTATTATTATTATTATTATTATTATTATTATATTATATTATTATTATTATTATTTTATTATTATTTTATTATTATTATTATCTATTATTATTATTATTATTTATTATTATTATTATTATTATTTATTATTATTATTATTATTATTATTATTATTATTGATTATTATTATTATTATTATTATTATTATTATTATTATTATTGATTATTATTATTATTCATTATTATTATTATTATTTTATTATTATTATTATATTATTATTATTATTATTATTATTATTATTATTATTATTATTATTATTATTATTTATTATTATTATTATTATTATTATTATTATTATTATTATTATTATTATTATTATTATTATTATTATTATTATTATTATTATTATTATTATTATTATTATTATTATTATTATTATTATTATTATTATTATTGATTAACCACATAACAAAGTTTTCAGCTGAAATTACTGATGGTGAAAACCTACTTAATATATAAAAGCGACTTTAAGTTTTTTAGCCAAAAATTGTCTTCATGGGTGAAGCGAATTATAAAAACTGATCTACGTATGGTTAAAGACTTTCGGCAACCTTTAGTTCTTGTAATTAAACATTTCACATTTTTTTATCTGCAAATTTCCCTTCTAACTATTTGTCTCATTCAAATTTTTTTAACTCGCACGTTCAATTCGCACTTGGAAATTATAACTGGCAGTTTTAATTGCTTAACTTGCTCTTAAGTCATGCATCATAGGTGTAGAAACTTGTAACTCTTTAACAAAACTGAATTACTCTGTTTGCAAAAATACCAGAGACAGCGATAAAGTGAACTCTAACTAGGAAGTTTAAAGAAAGCTAATTGCCCAAAGAATACATAATTGCGAGTAAATTGATGTTAATTAAAAAAAATTACAATGGTAGTAAAAATGTATAAAGTAGAAAGCTAGACTTAATAATATTCATTTAAGCATCATAAAACGAACATGAAATTTCAACGAGATGTGGGAAATGAGCAGTTTGTACAACTCACTCTCAACACTAACCAAACAAACAAAGGTTAACACAGGTTGTAAAAACAACATCACTGGAGTACAAAAAGAAGTAATTCAAAGAAAATTATTAGATGCTGTTGATAAGGATTTAATTTATCTAACAAGAAAGTTATATCACGTCAATGAGTTATTGGATTCTCTTATTGGTGGAACAACTTTACTATGTTCAGCTGTGCAGAAAAATAAATATGGCATTGTTAAATTGCTTTTATTTAATGGAGCGAACCCAAACAAAACGGATGACAGCCATACAAGTCCACTTCATTATGCAGTAACAACACCGAGTAATTATATAACAGCTACCTTATTGCGCTATGGAGCAAATCCTTTGCAGAAAGACAGTAATAACAAATCAGCGTTAGATTTATCCTCAAATGATACAACATTCACTGAATGTTTAAAACACTTGCCAGATTTAAATGCTCTACCCTCAAATTTTCTAACTAAAGATCTTGAACAATCTGAGAAATTAGCCTTTAGGAGGGCTCTAAGAGAAGGAAACATTGCTGCCTTAAACATACTAAAATCAAGAAGCGTAATAGGGGATTCCATTAACGAACAAGATATAAACGGCGACACAAAACTTCATCTTGCTTTAAAAAGTCGTGATTATAAGCTTGCGTATATACTAATTGGATTCAATGCTAGATGTGATCTACATAACAGTTTAGGGGACACTGCCATTCATATCATGGTAAGGCAGCAAAAATTTCAAATTTTAATGCATTTATTTAAATTGTCGTTTGTGGCTACTGATGATTCCAGGAATAAGTGGTTGGAAATTTTGAAAATCCGAAACAATGTAGGCAGTACGTCATTACACGAAGCTGTTCATGTAAATAACGTTAAGTTCGTTTATCACATCTTACATGAGTTGTGTTCATGTAAAGATCAGAAGCTGTTAACAATCGAGAATGACCAAGGAGAAAGTCCAGTTCATTTAGCACTAAAAACACAAAACAAGAAATTGACTGTGGCCTTATTTAAGGCCTTTGTTGAGATTAAAAACTTTGATGAGTATTCTAAGAAAACCATGAAAAGCATTCTCAATTTGATTCCATTTTGGAGGTCGACGCCTATTTATTTTCAGTATATAGAGAAGGTAAATGATCAACATATGCAGTACGCTATCTGTGAACATGCTATTTTTAACAAGTACTCCTGTGCACTTGACTATCTTTTGAAAAACGGAATTCGCTATGACATTAAAGATAACAGTGGAAAAAACTTATTGCATGTTGCAGCGCAGTATGGTAGTCTCGAAGAAATTGAAGTACTTTTGAAAAACGGAGGCAATGTTAGAGAGAGGAATCAAAAGACAGGAGATTTACCCTTACATTACGCTGCATCAACAAATACACTAGACGTTGTGACATTTCTCTCCCAACTTACTATTGACATTTGCTTTGCAAACCTTGTAAATCACACACCGTTACACAAAGCCTTAATTCTAAAGCGAGATGCTGTTGCGTCTATTTTAATAGATGCTATGCCTTATATGTGGTTTGAAGATCTTGATGGAAACTCTCCCTTGCATCTTGTTCTTTTAAATTTTACATCAATCAGAAACATACGCCAACTTATCGCAAAAGTTACTTCAATCCGGTTACTTACCGTAGAAAATAAAAAAGGAGAATCACCATTACTGCTGGCATTAAGACTTAAGAACATTGATCTTATGAAATACATTTTCGATAAAATTCCAGGTTCTATGAACACAAAGTACATAACTGATAGTATGTGTTCAAAGCTTTTACAAAACCAAAATCCGAGCGAAAACACCATAGAATTTTTTAGGTTGCTATTTCAAGAATTTAGAAGTAAAGAATATGAATCTGGGATTTTTGAAATTTCTATTAAACTTATCTATCAATCATATGAATACGGCTTTAATGACCTTGCCCAATTCCTCATTCAGGAAAATTCTTCCTTCACCAGTTTTATGCATAGAGCAGTTTTTCATAAACTGGATAAAAATTTTATTAATTTTTTGGCGGTAAATAGTGAGGATGGTGGTTCCCAATATAACCAAAACGAAAGAGCCTTAAACATGGCAATAGTAGCCAAGGAAGAAAAAGCAGTCAGATTGCTGTTGAGAATTTTCACCGATATAAATGTTTCTAAAGAAGATAAGATTACTTGTCTGGTTATGGCACTTGAATATAATACTCTCAGGGACGGATTTTTGAAACATGAAATTCTGAATGAAATTTCCAAACTCCTGATTGAAACTCTGCGCTCTAATTTTTACAATGCTACTAATTGTTTTCTTGATTTTTTGGAAAATAATTTAATAAGCGCTGACACTCTCACACTTACTGAAGCAATTAGAGCTTATGATGGCACAGAAGAAAGCAAAAATCAACTAAATCGATTATTAAAGCTTGTCAATGTTAACGTACTTGACAAAAATGGGGAACTACCTTTAAACATTGCAGTTAAGTTGAATAAGAAGCAGGTTGTTGATATGCTGCGTGAAAATTATGCCGCTATAAATATATCTGATAGTGATGGATTAAATCCTATTGATTACGCTATCCAGAGAAAAGATTATGAGCTAACTAATCTCTTCTTGTTAATTTGTGAAAATAATTCAATAGCTGTTGACACTTCCAATCTTGCTCAGGCAATTAAAGCTTATGATGGCACAGAAGAAAGCAAAAACCAACTAAAGAGATTATTAAATCTTGTCGATGTTAACGTACTTGACAAAAATGAGGAGCTGCCTTTAAACGTTGCAGTTAAGTTGAATAAAAACCAGGTTGATGATATGTTGTGTAAGAGTTATGCCTCTATAAATATATCTGATAGTGATGGATTCAATCCTATTTATTACGCTATCCAGGGAAGTCATTATGAGATAACTAATCTATTCTTGTTAATTTGTGAAAAGAATTCAATAGCTGTTGACACTTCCAATCTTACTGAAGCAATTAAAGTTTACGATGGCACAGAAGAAAGCAAAAACCAACTAAATCGATTATTAAAGCTTGTCGATGTTAACGTACTTGACAAAAATGGGGAGCTGGCTTTAAACGTTGCAGTTAAGTTGAATAAGAAGCAGGTGGTTGATATGCTGTGTGAGAGTTATGCCTCTATAAATATATCTGATAGTTATGGATTTAATCCTATTGATTACGCTATCCAGAGAAACGATTATGAGCTAGCAAATCTATTCTTGTTAAATTATGAAAATAATTTAATAGCTGTGGACACTTCCAATCTTACTGAAGCAATTAAAGCTTATGATGATACCAAAGAAGGCAAAAATCAACTAGATCGGTTATTAAAGCTTGTCGATGTAAACGTACTTGACAAAAATGGGGAACTGCCTTTGAATATTGCAGTCAAGTTGAATAAGAAGCATGTTATTAATATTCTATGTGACAAAATCAGTTACGATGTCTCTATAAATTTATCCGATGGAAATGGATTTAGTGCTATTGATTATGCTATTCAGAGAGACGATTATAAGCTAACTAGGATATTATTGTCATTGTTGGAAGAAGGAGATAGACGTGTTAATTCAAGAGGTAATACATTATTGCATTCAATTATCGAACAGAGTAGTAACCGAATAATTTCACAACTATATCGTCAACCTGAATATTTTCAGCGTTGCAGCCATATTAATGTGAACGCCACAAATTTTGACGGAAATACACCTCTTGATTTAGCCTTACTGGTGGGGAATGAAGTTGCGTTAGATTATCTTTAAATTTTCGAAGCAGATTTAAGTATATCAACCAGGAACGAACAAAAACTTATAGAAATATTTCAGCAGTCTCCTAATAAAATTTTAAGAATGATAGATTTGTTAGTAGAAAAAAAAATTCCTGAAGAAATTGAGTGTCCTATTTGCACTGAGATTTCTCAACAGATGTTTACATGCGTGAACGGGCATTCTATTTGTGGACAATGCGCAAAACACCCGAGTATAGAAGACTGCCCGATGTGTCGAGTTCGCTTTAAAGGAAACTGCACATGTAGAATTAAGAACGAGATGTGGTTTAGAGCCATGTTGACGCAACTTGAAAGACAAAGATCTTATCATGACATTCCATCTTGCTCTCGTTGTGATTTTTAATTTTCTAGCATGACTGGAATATTTTGTATTCTACTGACTACTTAATATTAGTATTACTACAATTCATTTGTTGTTTGCGTCCTAACATAATCAATGCCTCAACTCATTGTTATACGTTTTGGTGAAAAACAATCTTCCTTCATTGTTTGTATCTAAAACCCCTACAATAGTGGGACAGTTCACTTTTTTTAGGTAAGCAGAGTTTAAATTGCGCTTGTCACACTTTCTTACACGTTTGCCTTAACGAATAAATTTGTGAAAAAGACCACGCTGCCGTCAGCCACAATTAGCTCATTTAGCAAATTTAGGGTGTAGCCAAAAAACATGAGACCCGATGTCCCAAGTCTGCTGTGAATATTGACAAGTTTAAATTGCGTGTACCTAGTATATACTTGCGAAAACAAAATTCGAAATTTGCCTACTTGTCTTTAGGCTCCATCAAAAGTTAGAATAATCAGTTTTGGCAATACAAGCTGATAAAGCTCACCGCGCCTTATTGGTTGGTTCTTTTTTTGTGATGCTTTTTTTTCAATGCCAATCGGTTCAAATATACTCGGAATTGTGTACATGAAAGTTGTGTGACTTGTTGTGATGTTGCTGTTTAAGAAAGGTATAATTTGCGTCCTATGCACGAAATTGAAAAAACAAAGTTTTTTTTATTACGTAAAGCCTGTTTGCAAAATTTAGCTTGTCGTGATACAATATAATTTTTCTTGGCACCGTCTCTGTAATAATAGCCGTATTCCGTCTGTTTGTCCGCGAAAGGCACGTCCTGTTACAGAAACACGAAATGCGATATATAAAGGACGGGCGACCCCGTGGGTTTTTCCACGGGTTAACCACTAGTATATATATAATAGGTTACTTAGAATGAGTTACAGTTGTGCTTAGTATGTGGGAAATAGTAAAAAAACAAATGTCAACTGTGCCATTAAATTGGGTAATAGAAAATGTTTTGTACTGCCAAAATCAGTAAACAACTGCAAGATGCATTAAACACGAGCTGAACCGTCACGAAATTGAGAGCAGGTACCCGTGTCAAAAAAATCTCTCTTCCCTGGTATGCTTACATTACCTGGTACTTTCTTCGTCTACATTAGAGTATACCGGACGGGCTCGGGATTTACGGGAAACCTGCGCATTTTCGGTTTCCGGCGATTAAACTGCTTTCATTCAGCGTCTAATCAAAAATGATACCATTTTTAAAAACTATAAGTCTCATGCGTTTTAGTGGTGAAACCCACATTTACAATTTCCTACAACGTCTAAATGCAAATAAAATATTTTATGTGGATATTTGGCAACTGAATTTTTTTTTATATTTCTATATAAATATATATTTATATAGTCGCTGGTTCAAATCCGCTCGGTCCAAGGTTTCACTTTCGACGACAGCGATTCCCTCCACTACTGAATATCAAATATTTATGAAGTGAGTGCATTAAAAAAGAGGCTACAAAACTTGGAATAAATTTTCCCTTGTAGCTAAAGAAATAAACAAAATGAACAATTTAAACTTTAATAACTTTAATTTCATTCTTGTATAGAGAAACAGGTGAAACGTTACTTTGAAAGGTTAAAAATTAAAATAGGTTCTTCTAGTGGGGATCGCTACACGCAAATCACACATAGGATCATAGGATCGACACATTTACCCGCAATCGATGACCGATAGGATAAAACTTTTAATTAAAAACTAAATAAAGACAGAAATTGTTAATTTGCATATTATTCCCTCCTTTATCACAACAGCCAGCTGTTTTGTTTATCATCATCATCATCATCATCATCATTTTTGGGAAAGTCCCAAATAATACAAATAAATACAAAATAATTAAAAGCAACAAGAAAAATTAATTGATTATCATAAACAATTAATGAGCAGTGATCAGTTGTTAAGGAGCAATTTATTTCAGTAATCCTTCACTCGGCTATTATGATAACCACACAATTGTTACCTATCTACTGTAATCCATAGATTGTAGATTAGCCATGAGTAAGATATTTGATAGGACAGGGACATAATAGTCCCTACAATCAACTTTTACGCTCTCTTGATTGGCTGTTGGTAGCCATACATACAGCGCAGCAACGAATGTTGTCAAAGCGTACACAGAAAGTTGGATATAGTTGAAATAAACTTTACAATGAGTTGTCATCTTATAAACTTTACTGTTTACACTATTCTAACTGAGATTATGACTTTTACTAATTAATAATCTATAATGAAGCTAAGAACATTTTTAATTAATGCATTGCATCACGGGATGCATAATGCCTATTTATGGCTATGTTTGACGAATATGAAAAGCAGCGTCTGCGAAGAAGAACAAATTAAAACGACTCTCCAGAGTTTTTTGTCTCTAGTTTGCGCTGAGCTTATTACCAAACCTTACAAAAAAGACAAAGAGTGAGGCTAAGTTATACATAAGATTACATGTCTTCCTGTTGCCATGAATTCAGACCAAAAAACATCACTCCTGTGCTGCTAGTTTACAACAATTTTGTGAGTTTATTATAAATAACTACACAAGTCGTACTAAAACCACAACGAAATCATCTTCATTTATTTCTTATACTATTTTGATACTTTTAGCAGAGACTGATGGTCATCTGTAATTTTTGCTTGCGGGTGTCAAAGGTCTGTGTTACACATCTGATGTTTGTAGCATCCATAATCTCAAATTGCGCTCTTGTATTTGCAGTACTAGTGACGTTGAAAAGGATAGCGATGGTGGTCATAACAATAACAGTGCTTATTAGAAAAAATAGTTTGGTCATCCTGCGAAAATGTTTAATGTAATAAATTTTCAAGCCTTAAAAACAACAACAGGACCTTAACGCATTTTTTAGATCTATATTAAAAGGGAATTTCGACTGAATGGGATTTTCATCTTGACGATAAGAAATTCACTTCCCTCAGAACGCCATCAGTACTTATTTTCTTGCTGGTACAGTCCCACAAGAAAATTCAGAAATTGCAACAAATGTTGTTTAAATAACTTATGAAGAAGAATTCCACTTAAAAAGTTTAAATTGCCTTAAATTTGTTTTTTTTTATTTTTATTTTTTAAATAACAATAGTTATATAGGAATTTATAACTGATCGAAAGTTTTTAACGCAAAAAAAGTGTACTTGAAAGGTAGGATACATTATCGTCCTGCACTTCGTCGATTCTGAATTTCCTTCAAGTTAACTTTCCTCATCAACAAAAGAATTAGACAGATAAATAATTCGAGCCGTTTTCACATTTTGGCCATTGATTTTTAAAATACCAATAGGTATTTGCAGTCAGATATCTTTTGACACTAACAAAGGAATTAAGTGCAAATTTTGGAGAGATTTTATATCGTTTAATTACCCAGAAACTGATTTTATCTTGCGTGAAAGAGAGAATAAAAAGAATGCATAATATTTTGTTCTTGCCAAGGTTTGTTTTCTGAAAGTATACAAAGGGTCAATTTCTAAAGCGTTTCTATAAAATTTGCTTTCCAAAATATTTAGAACTAGTCGGTGGCCTGTGGATAAATCCACGGATTCGCCCGTCCTTTATTTGCCGAATTTCGTGTGTCTCGCTACTGCGGTTACCATTTTGCGTGACAGATAGACGTATAAAGGTATTATAATATAGACTCACAAGTAATCAAGTATTGATTACTGGTGGCTTAGGTGGAGGTAAACATGCGGTTTTTCGTAAAGATAACGATAACGCCGGATTGAGAGACACAAAGATGAAAAAATACGCGAAATAAATGAAACTTTACCTTAAAGTAGAGCAAGAATAAAGTTTCCAACATAAAAGTTCATTTATTAACTCAGTTTTTTAATCTTTCTAGAAAAAATGAAAAAATTAACACATGGTAATATAAAAATATAACAGGTTCAGGCTTGCTGGTCCCCGGAACATTTTATAGTGTTCGTATTAACTGCTTCCTACAGGGGTGTCAGTTTTGCCAAAAGGTTATCAAAAGGCCAAAGTATTGGATAATCTTTAACCTCATTGTAGCCAGCTTTGAACCGAAGCATTAAATTTATTAAACAGGCAACGCACTACAGAGTTTTGTTGACTATAATGTTTTTAAAATTAACTATTAAACCAGGAAAAGTGAGCATTGTAAACTATTATGTAAGAATTATTTAAATGCTGGCGAAATTGTTTACTAAATCTAAATGAGTTAACCCTTGTGGTGCGGATCCCGCATATATACGGGATAGCCACGGGCGTTTTACAGGCCCGCCCAACTGCGTCACAAGCAATTTCAACAAACTGGTTTTGCTCAGATCTGGTAGTAAGACCAAAACACTGCCCTTTGAAAAGAAAGTCGGGGTCTAAAAGCGCTTTGTTGTGAAATTTCGGCCCTACGAAATCAATAATTCATTCAAAAAATCTCTCTGCAAATTTTGCCAAGTCCGAGATTGTTGGTCATGTTACGAGCCACCAAAGCAGCGCAAATTCACCCAAACACAGTTTTGTGTCACGGCACACCTACTTAGCGTGCGCCCAATGCATTTGCTACACATCTAATGCTCGCAATCCGTTCTTACGTTAAACTAAAGTCAACAGGCCCGGGGGGTCCAGGGCAGCAGCGCCCCCCCTGGCGGGAGGCGACGGACGCCAAGACGCAAATTTCTGGATGCCAAAAAAAAGGTTTAGGTCTTTTTCTATCAAATAAGCCTGAAGTGAGCATCTAGTTCCTTTTTGTTCTTGAGTTATAGTCAATTGAAGTAGGAATAAAAGTTGTGTCAAAATTGGGCTTTTTGACAAACGGACCGCACTAATACTAACTAACTATATATAAACTAATTACTTATATCTTAGAAAGTATAACGTGAGGAAAGGAGCATATTTGAAAAGTACCTATGTAAGCCAAAATAACATTTTGGTTAACCTTACGTTACCTTGGTTAACCTTACGTTGATTTTCAAAAAATTATTTTTTAAATGTACAGTCGACGCTCGTTATCTCGAACTCCCAAGGGACCGAAAGAAAAGTTCGAGATAGCGAGCGTTCGAGATAGCGGAGGTTCGACATAACGAGCGTATTTCATGAAAAGTTCGAGATAACGAGTTTTTCGAAATTTTTTGAAATTTTCAGAAAAGGGCAAGGGTCAGTAGTTCGGTCATAAGTATCTGTGGGCAAGCTTTTAAAATTAAAATTCACCTGAATTAAGGGTACTTGAAGGAACTGTTTGGTCAAGAAAGGGAAATGGATAATAAAGAAAACAGCATTTTGCGTACATGTATACTTATTGTTGATTACAATTACATACATTATTTTTGATCGAAAAAGCTCAAAATACTAGTTTGCTTCTTGTTTTTCATTTCACTTTTAAGAAACAAATCTTCAAAGCGAAGCAGGAGGCGTTGCATGTCATTTCCATCATCAGTGAATAGACAAGCATTTTGTAAAGTCTCCACTGCAGTGTTTATTTCTGATTTTGTTGGCTTGCTCACTGGCTCATCAAACACCTCGATGACATCGGCATTTTCATCATGCTCCTCGTCATTCTCATCTGTACTTGGCCGTACCGACTCAAGGATTTCTTCATCAGTCACGGGATTTTCGATTGTGGTCAAATCTTGGTCAATATCGACAACATCACGGGCCGAGAGATCAGCAGGAATAATGGTATCGTCAATGGCACGCAGTTGTGTGAGATCTTTCTCCAGTTGTTTAAATGGATCATCAATATCATCAGTTGCATTCTGTTGAGCTTTCTTGGAAATCTTTGATTTCTTGAAGCAATTTACGATGGTTTCTTTCTTCACTTTGTCCCACGACGAAACAAGTATTTGAAGAGCACGCAGAATTGAAACTTTTGGAAGATCTTTGCCTTTTTCTAGGTTTTGAATCATCATGTTGACCAATTTTTGGCGATAAAGAGACTTAAGACATCTTATGACACCTTGGTCCATCGGTTGTGACACAGAAGTTGTATTTGGAGGTAAGAAAATCAATTTAATGTTGGACAGTCCACCGACATCAGGGTGAGCGGGACAATTATCGATGATCAAGACTATCTTTCGACCTTCTTTTAGAAACATTGCATTGATTTCTCGCACCCACTCTTCAAAAAGAGAGCTGTCCATCCAACTCTTCTTCTGCGCTCTGTACCTGCAGGGTAGGGATGTTACATTTTTGAAGCACCTTGGTTTCTTCGATTTACCAATCACAAACATTGGTAGTTTATCTCCGACAGCATTGGCAGCTGCAAGCCCGGTAATTCGGACTTTGCTATTTTTACCCCCAGAGCATTTTTCGGATTTGTAGTGATGCGTTTTATTTGGCAAGCATTGGTAGAAGAGACCGAATTCGTCGGCATTGTAAATATCTTCTAGTTTGTAGTTAGTTAATAATGTTGGTAAGGTGGTTTCAAACCAAGATGCTTTCATATCAGGTTGAACAGAATTGCTTTCACCAACGACCGTCTTGAACGTTACATTGTGCCTGAAATAGAAAATAAAACAAATACCGACTTGTATAAAAGATTTATTGTTAACCTGTTCGTGCATTTTTTCGAATACGAATGTTCGAATTTCAATTCGAATGTTTTTAAAAATTCTTGTGTGAACACCCTGTGAACATTATCATTATTACTTGTGCATGGCAACAAGGAAAAGCAAACCAGGAGAAAAAGGAGAAGATGGATCTTGCAAAAATGATAATTGATCAAAATTTAATCAATGTTGTAATGATAAAAGAATTTGAATTGGCTTCACATGTTAAGGGGTTCCACGTTTATAAAGCATTGTGGACTCCAAAAAATGGGGAGACTTTACAATGCGAAGGAGAGCCTAATAATCCCGTTGACAAATATGCTGTGTGTGTCAAGAAAGAAAACAAGATAGTTGGACATTTACCACTTGGAAAATCTGGAAAATTTGCTAAAACAATATTTTATTTCCTCAGAGCTGATGAATTAAGCTCGTGCAAAGTAACTGTGACTGGAAAACCAGTTAATTTGGGAGATGGTGAAGGCATGCAAGTGTCATGCAATTTGACATTTATTGGAACGGAAAAGTGCATCGAGATACTCAAGAAACATATTTAGTTTATGTTAGTCTTTTTAAGATTTTAGTATCAAAATAAAACCAATTCGAAAAAAAGAGATTTAATATTCTTACCTTTTTTTCCATTTACCAAGCCAACCGTCTGAAGCTTTGAAATCTTCTACTCCAAGCTCCTGTGCATAGCGTTTAGCTTTCTCCTTTAGTATTGTCCCATCGATTGGTATGTTTTTGCTTCGTTGTGAAACAAACCATTTGAACACGACAAGATCTACTTCTGAGAATTTACCATCTCTGATCTTTCTTTTCTTGCTCGAAGATTTTTCGAGAGCAGAAAAAAGTTTTTCCTTATTGGCTAGCCAAGTTGATATCGTGTTTTTAGGCACCCCGTACTTTTTAGCGATATCTTTATTTGGAATACCTTTTTCCAATTCTTTTAATGCTTGGCATTTTTCTGCCAAAGTTTTTACAACGAGCTTTCTTTTCGGTGGCATTCTGACAAAGGAAATCACAAAAAAACCATTGCAAAATCTACCTGTTTTACAATGGAATGTCTTCTTTTTATTGCAACATTTTGTGACTTTAAAACAAGCAGTGCAAGGTCTTCTTTTTTCAAAATTCCTCTTCAAGAGTTCGAGATAACGAGCGTAAATCAGTCCAAGGGACTGAGAAAAAAGTTCGAGATAGTGAAAGTTCGAGATAACGGAGGTTCGAGATACCGAACGTTTTTTTGCCTACTATTGCTTACAGAACTCAAGGGACCGAAGAAAAAGTTCGACATAGAGAAAGTTCGAGATAACGGAGGTTCGAGATAATGAGCGTCGACTGTATTTTAATTATTTAAAATACATCTTATCACCTTAAACTTTTGTATATAATTTTTCGTGATGCTTTTTTTTTTTTTCGTTTTTTCTTTCGTTTTTATTCTTCCACACAAAACTGTCCTTGTCCTTTCCTCCATTTTTTGTTAAAATTGATAGGACCGGTTTGAACCCGGTCCTTTATGTACATTCCGGTACTCTCTGTACCGAGCATAGGTTAGTTCCTAAATATAAAATGTTGTGACAGTAAGAATAAACTGTAAGATAGGTAATTTAAATCTTGCATTTGGAGATTTAAAAACTTTTGATGTATGGTTACAATGGATTACTTACATCTATACAACCTGCTTTCTCTACAACATTTTCCTCTTCTACAACGCTTTCGTTCACACTTCCCTCCTGGACCCCGCCCTCTACTCCACCACACTATCCTCTACTACGTGTTGCGCCATTGTAATTTTGTATTGTTTGACAGGGTGAGCAGTCATCATGTTTTCCAATACAGCAGTAGTACAGCAAAAACATGGTTTTTTACCCCCGTTTTTGTCTTCATTTTTTGCAAGTAGACAAAATTGTTGTATTTTTAAGTGAAGTAAAGAAGTAGAAAACATATTTTGACCGTGGCTTTTAGTTTGAATTTTCAACATTACTTTATTCGTACACAACAGACAGGACCACCTTAGTACAGAACTTAGAGATTTATGGGTAATAATGTCTATAGATATATTTCAGTAATCTATGTCTTGAATAAATGTGGAGTGTGGAGTGAATAGAAACTTGAGGTAATAACATTAATTTTTGTGGTTATTTTTTTAAGAGAGATCCACAAAATGGCTGTTGTTTAAAAAGTAAATTTCAGAAAGAAAAAAATTGTTAGGACTGTGTGTAATTCTTAAAAGATTTTTTTAAATAAAAACAAAGTATATAAGAACGAATTGGTATTTCAATTACCTTGATTCTGCAGACTATCCTTTAAAAAGGGAGATCTTGCACTGAATATAGATTTCTAGAGGGTGTAACCTCTACAATTCAAAAACAAAAGAGTCAGTAGACTAGTTCCATCATTACAGCTTGCTGTTTTGTTATCTCACAATCAATAATGTTTGATAAAAATAAACATAAACATGTAAATAAAAGATACAATTATAAGTAAACACAAAATGACATGTGCTACACAGTTGTAGGAAATTATATGAAAGAATTACCTGGAAAGTTCTATGGGTTTAGTTTTGAAAAAGGTAGGCCCATTATAATACTTTCTTTAATTTCGTGTACTAATAAAGTAAAATTAAAAATACGTAACAGGGTGCACCACAAGAAGGTAAGCCACAGGATTTTGCACCCCGCCCTCACAAAAGTGGCAACAATACACAGTAATGAAAAAAAAACATGGCGAAGCAGGGAGTAGAACTGTTTTTAACAGTAAAATGATTTTTATGTGACAATTAATTTGAACAGGACAATTAATCACTGAACATGGCATACATACCTTTAAAAAGGTCCTCAGTAACTTGCCTGAAACGCAACACACATACCTTTTAAGAGGTACACAATAACTTGCTGCAGTACAGCCCACATACCTTTCAAGAGGTAAACAGTAACTTGCTGTCAAACATTGTATCAGTAATTGGCAATTAAAATATTTACAACACTTGTGGAAAAACAAGATTCTTTGTGAAACATCTATTCCCTACATAACCTTGTTGATAAGTATTGACAACCGTTACCTTTACTGCATGAAATGACCGTGATCGTGAAAAAGAAACATACAATTGTCCATAAGTAAAGCAAGGTCTACGCAAGTATATACCAACCTTCTCAAAAGTTTGACCCTCATCAAATTGGCTAAAAATAGAGGTGATAATATTTTCATTAGATTGTAGAACACATTCATTGGGAATTTCAATACAATCTTTGTATGGATCATCTGTCCTTTGGGACAAGAGACCTCCACCAAGGTTTATAAGAAATTCTAAAAACACTTGTTCTCCTTCTCCAGCTCTCATGTTAGTATGTAGGTGGAAAATGCGTGTCAAGGGCGCTAGAGTGGAACTCTTTAAGCAAACTTTTACAATTTGTGCTTGTCCAGCTGTCTTTACAACTGGAAGTACTTGAAAATCCCCTCCTAAAACAATAACTTTACCAGCGAAAGGAATGTTACTATTACATATATCCCCAAAAATGTTGTCAATGGCTTCAAGAGCTTATTTAGGTATCATACTGGCTTCATCAAATATAATGATATGTTGCCTTCTGAAAAATGCTTCATGGTCACTATTGGGTTTAACATTACATGTAGAGCCGTCTAAAACAGAGACTGGTAACTTGAAAAGTGAGTGAACGGTCTTACCATTCTGTAATAATGTAGCAGCAATATCTTTCCACGCACAAGTAGCAACACACAGATTTCTTGCAATAACTTCCATAATAATATAATTATATGTAAAAGTTTTACCTGTACCACCTGGCCCATCTAGGAAAAACTCATTTGTAAAATTATTGTTATTATTAGTCAAAGCATTCAGAATGGAATCTGCTACAGCAAGTTTTTCTGCGTTTTTCTTATTTGAGATGGAGAGGCATATTCCACTAACTCATTCATAGTGCGAATCCAAAAATTGTCATCAGCTAACAATCCTCGTGCTGAGCATGCATCCCTATAAGAAGCATTTGTTTCTTCAAAATGTCTTAAGTAGTCAAAAGAAGTAGCACCAGGGACATGCAATAAAAGAAAACGCAAAAAATACCTTTCACCTTCGCGGATGCTGGCGTTATACATTCTACTTACTATCTTTTCAGCACTGCGTTGCCTAACTACCCAACGTTTTTGTTGTTGTGTATTCCGAAATACAAAGTGGTAAGTGTACAAAAATTGTTGAGCATGCTCGTCCTGCTGATTTAACTGAGACCAGACTGTTAACATCGTCTTAGAGTTTTCAGCCCTTTTAGCAGCAACAGCCTCATTGCCTTCCCTAAAAAACACTTG
Source organism: Hydractinia echinata (assembly GCA_030067915.1). Taxonomy (NCBI): domain Eukaryota; kingdom Metazoa; phylum Cnidaria; class Hydrozoa; order Anthoathecata; family Hydractiniidae; genus Hydractinia; species Hydractinia echinata. Next base: position 1,358,760 of record JASGCC010000051.1, on the reverse strand, counting down.
TTCGTGATTTGGAAGGTCTCATGATGGAATGACTCTGAGTATGCATAGGAAGTTCACAGGAAATTCACAGAGACGCCAAGTTGCATGCAGATACATATCTAGCATCTAAGAATGTTGTTACTTTATCATGATCAATGCGCTCATTGATTTCTATGTGCGCAGTATCATAACCTTTGTAAATATATTTATACAAATACTTTACACTTTTTATTGATACACACGCTTCCAAGTTGATATGTGCCATATATTTTTTACATAGGAAGGGGTTATAAGGCACTACCCACCTATCATCAACATCCAAATTTCGAATTCTTACCGTTTTTCCATTATCAGGGCGATAATACATGGGATATCCGTCTACATTGATAACGGTTCCGTCATTAAACTGCTTAGGAAAATGCTTAGTACACTCACCCTCTTTCATGCACGGAGATGTATTATTAAGGTAGCCACATGGCCCATGGATCATACATGACTTTATTATATCATACAATTCAGCATCTTGGTTTTGATCGGGGATCTGTGCACAAATTAATGAGTCAATATCATCAGCATTTTGTAACTTAAACACATTGTGTAGATGTAAAAGCATATCAACATACGGTAAACCTCTTTTGTGAAATTCAATAACATCTACATGCGCACACAGAACACCTAATACACCCTTTTTTAAATATTTTTTCAAAGGAAGTAATTTTAATTTAAACACCCTTGCAACCAAGTCTGGTCTATCAGAAGCAGATTGACCAGGTAACAAATTAGTAACAATTTCTGGCCATTTTGGATTGCAAGTAAAAGTCAAGAACAAATCCGGCTTACCTTTCTTTGAAACCAATGCCATTGCATCAAGGTACAACTGATGCATGTTACAGGGTGAGCCGGAAAAGGTAGAAGGCAAGACAACAACATTACCTGCATGTAAGTTACGTTGATCTGCACATTTTTGGAGGTAATCCAGAAGTCCTTGGTAGGGCTTTGCTCGAAGCTGGTTTTGATTTCGGCGAATAAATGCAAGCTGTTGGCCTTTGACTTTTACATATGCATCTACTAAAAATTGCTGAAATAATTTGCCTGCTAAATGAAGGACAGAAAATTCTCTCCTAATAGCAATGCGGTAAATATAATATTCTAACTGTGTAAGCCTATTTCTAACCGCAGTTGCATGCTCCCCGGCATGGGCCATGTTTTGGTCCCAACCAGGCTCATCACGTGGAAATAAAATGGGATACATCATAGGATCAATATTATATGATGTATTAGAAATTTGCAGCAAAGGTTGATTACGTGGATAAACAACGATATCTCTTGCAGCAGGAGGTGCCCCATCATTACCAACAAAGATGGCAGCAACATTCTGATGCAAGGATGCATTATACCTTCTGCGATCATTACCCTCGCGCATTACCATACTTACAACAGAAGGCTGTCTGTTTTCCACTGCTGCTCTGGCTTTTTCTTCACGTTCCACTTCAGCCAAATTTCTATAAGCTGCAGCATATGGAGAATCCCTGTGGAGAACATTTTGAATTATTTGCATTGTTTCACGATTACAATCAGCGTGTGTTGGATTCTCGATGCGCATATTTAATGCATTGGCAGCCTCTACAATGTATAATTGACTAAAATGAGGCACTTCATTTTGACCGGGTAGTAAAGCACCATACCTGTGGAATAACTAAACACATATTCTAAAACAGGGGGGTCCATGACCTGGTGGTGGTCTGATGTTTGCTGACAAAAAGCAAAACTAAATGCATTATTGTATACCCTAATATACTTACGAAAGTGTTTTGCTTGGGCAGAATCGCTGTTTAACAATTCACGTATTTCGACAGGAAATTCTAATAAGGCAGGAAGAGCCACCTTGCGAGCATGACAACATTTAAAATGATTTTTCTTATAAACATTTTCCACAATGCTGACAAATTATTAAACTGACCTGCAGAATGCATAGGAGGTAACACATTATTATTAATTCTAGCTAAATTTAAAAATCGTGGATGCCTAGCTCGATGACGCAATAGGTCTGCCCTACGTCGTGCATTTGCCTGTTCAATATCTTCGTTGGCTCTCCTTTCACCAAGGTCAGCATGCTGCTGTACTTGTCTTTCAGCATGCTCCATCCTCGCTATAGCAATACCTACATTATTATGTAAGCGAGGAATACGGTTTGCATAATTATGCTCCATATCAACAACATTATCATTCACAATTTCAGGAGGTGCATATGCATAGTTATGCTGAAATAAAAAAATATAATTTGCTTGCGGAAACTCCATGTTAGCTAGCTAGCTATAGGTCTTATAATATTTTTCACAAATAAAAAAATGAAAATTTTATCTTGCTGACGTCAGCAGTCTTTTGAAAATCGCAAAAAATGCCGAAAAACATTTTTTTTCCAAAAATATTGACTTTCACAGACTCTATTTAGAGAACTAGATGTGATAGGGGCTGAAACTTTCCGAAAATGGTACTAATCATATAATAAAATGCTGCTGAAGATTTGAAGGCAATAGCCCAACATGAATAGAAAATATGAATAAAAGAGTAAATCACCAAATTTATATGTTACAAGAAAAAACAATAACGGTATAAATAACACAACGTGAATGTCAAAACATTACTTACAAATAAATCTTTCACATTTTGAACAGTAACAAGAGGGTTTTTTTTCTTGACTGAGTCCCGTCCGCCCGTTGGACATAGGTGCAAGCTGCACAACATTTGCCTACTGGGTGTTTGCTTGAAGGAAAATGCTTCCCTTTCAACCTGTGTTCACCTGAAGAAGGTCTTTTTGTTCGACCAGAAGTCGAACTTTTCAGAAGAACGCAAATAAGAACATTTGAGGCAAAAAAGAGCGCATCCGGCCTCAGCTGAAATTTAAAGGTTCTTATAAAAAACATGTAAATATACATTGGACCTAAAGACTTAACAGTTGCAATTTTTTTTTAGTTAAATTCAAATTAAGAATGAATTACTCACCTAATCAAGCTGTCTTTTGAGTCTTGCTTTTTCTGTTGTTCGAACATTGTTTTATTCAGTTTTTATGTTTTTTAACCTGGAAAATGAAGCACAAATTTTATCAACCTGCGAAAATCTAAAACAGAATAAAAAAGGTTTTTCGTAAAATAGATGTATAAATATACATTATGTTGTACTAAAATATATGTACATTAAGCACCTGATAAAAAGAAGACATAAAACATAGTCTAAATGTATAAAAAAATAAGCCTTGTAAATAATTTTTTTTTTTAAAAAACGTTTGAGGCTCAAAATTTTAAAAACTCCAGGCTCAACCAAATACTTGCTGCAAGCACGTTTTAGCATTATAAACACAATGGATGTTATATTGAACAAAAAACAATGCAAAATTTTCCTTGTCGACAAAAATATGTACAAAAAATGAAGACATTAGTCGTTAAAATATCTGTGAATAACAAAAAATTAATATTACAATGACTTAGAAGGCAAACTTATGCAAATTTTAACAATATCAACATGTTGCTTGCTTATTTTTATCTGTTCCTTTAACATCAATATACGTCCATGCACAAACTTTAGTGGTATAAACGATCTTTTATCGATTTCATTGCACCATACTTTCATGGGAGAGTTCACACCAAAAAAGTTATACTGCGCGTGTTTCTTGAACTAGCTCACATCAACAACAACATGATTCACAACATGATCAGAAAAAACAACTTTAATATAGCATTAACAACGGTTGGCCTTATTTCTTTTGTCTCAAAGTCAAAATCATCACCATGATTATATCTTGCCTTTAAAAATGATCCATGTCCATTGCTCCGAATGTAATGCTTTGAACAAATAACTTCGTTGCCCAGCATGAATCTTTATTTGCACAATGAATCGTGACACTCCTTTGATATCCATATGTGGATAAAGAGATGAAAACAACTTGGTTAACTCATCTATTTGATGTCCTGGGAAACTGAACTGAGTGGCTTTGCTGAGTTTTACTTCACAGCCTGCAAACTTAAGTTCAGTGAAATATCAGGCAGACACTGGCTCATATGTTTTTTGAATACACCTATAGAGATAGAAAATGAAATTGATAAGAAAAAAATTATCTACTAAAAAGGGTAAGAGGAACTACTAAAGTACTAGGTACTACTAATTATATATACATATATCAACTGAAAAACTAGGAAATGATAATCAGTCCCCCTTTCTCTAAATCGATAAGAAGAGGGAAGTTCCATGTCTCATCTTCTCCTTCGTACTGCAGAGTATACGTTGACTTTTAAGAATTTGACAAAACTAATGACATAACGGTTCCTCTACACCGAAAAACATCATTGCACTCTTCCTGACGTACTTTGTGCTAAATTAACTTTTTAAGTAAATACTGTGGGTTTTCCAAGTACTTTTTGAAGCTGTGCACGTTGCGTATCAATAACAAGGCGTAAGCGACCCTCCTTCAATTTCTTCCCAACTTTACTTTCTGCTCCGTGCCATTTTCTAACCTTGTATTCTTGTCCATTAATACTGACTTCGGTGCAATAGGTCTTTCACATGCTAACTATAATTTACAACTTCTTTAAAATTCTCACTCAATTCTTCCCACAACAACTTTTTACGTTTCCAGGAATCAACCTTTGTGACATAGTAAAATTTCACTGGACATTTCACAAACAATGCAAACCTATAAAAATTTTACTGTGCAATCAAAACCATTTCTTTAGTAACATCCTCCTCAATACATTTTAACCCATTCAGAAATGTCTCTTTCAGACAACCTGTGAATGAATTAGCTGATGTTATATTTTTCATTGTTTCCTTTTCCTCAATTTCTTTTTTTAAATTTTGGCTAGCAACTGTTGTTTTTTCCTTCAGAACAGCTTTTCTTTCAGCATACTTCAATTTTCTTGCTCGGCCTAAAATAAACTCTCTAACCTCATCTGATTGTTGGGCAAGCCAAAAACCAGTGCCATTCCTTATCCACATAGTGAGAGCTTGAATTCTTTGGATGTTTGAATTTGGTTTTGATCCGACCAACATGTCTAATATCGCAAAATCAGATTCACTTGCTTTGTTAGTGGTAGGTACAACAGAACCGGTTTTTATCATATTGACATCAGCATTCCAATATTTCCCACCTGGAAGTTGATCAACACATTGTCTTTTTGATATGACAAGAACTCCTAGTAAAATGATCTTTAAAGCTTATGTCATAACATCAAAATCATTATCTTCAACCAGTTTCTCGTAAAGGCAATCAGTATGAATAGGTAATTCAGAAAGTATCAACTGTTGATTTAGTAATGGTGATGCATCTTTTCCAACTTCTTCAATTTTTATTTTTAAGTGAAAAAGATACACATTTAAGTCAAGAATACTTTTTTGCTTTCAATTAAACGCCACAATGGTCCAGTTAAAATTTTATCAAACAATGTCGAGAGCTCTCAATTTAGCAGTGAACAACTCATTACCCAGGTCTTTCTTCACAGCTTTCAATAAATTAATTGGATTTAGCCAACCATTGAGGAATGCCAACATTGATTCTCGATGGTAGTATACAGCTGCTGCATTATAATATAAAACATTTATTTAAACGATTGCCAATGAAGGGTGTGAGCATACCTTTTCACCTTTTCCACGAAGGTAAGAGTTAAAGTAAGATGCAACACCTGCTTCATCACTACCTCTTGAAAGAAATACTTTGCATGCAGTACGTACAAGACAGGCAACACTAGATTCTTTTGTAGTGAATGCGTACTCTATCACAGATATCACCTAATGAATTTCTAAATGTGTCAAGTGTTGCAGACGCATTCTCTTGGGCCATCTCATCTAAGCCAAATGACAGTAACTTTCCACTGGCTGTAGTGATTTGAAGATTCTGGTAATGACAGTGATATTTAGTTGTTCCATCACTATGAAGACAATTACCGTCTAAACTGTTAGTTGATTGCAACATTGCTTTTCCTACTTGTGCCGGGGATAACAATAATGCTTCACTTATTAGCCTTGATTTCACGCCAGTTGAAGGTAGTCTGATATCATCCTTTTTTGCCAATGTTCTTAATACACATTGTATTACATAATATTACATACACTAGCTCCATAATACATTCTCTAATATCATTCGTGAATTTCCCATCTGCAAATGAGACTACAATGTCGTCTCTCAAAAGTTCCACAAGGTTTTCTAAGTCATTATTTTCAGCTTCAAATATGTTTACTTTCTGTCTTAATGACTTCAACTCTTTTTTAATTTCTTCAAGGTCGCCGTGATTAGTCTAGTACACTTTCATTCAGATTAATATTTAAATACCATGCTTTCTTTTTTAACGATTTCATTCTCCTTTTCTTCTTTCGCATTCAACTCTTTACTAACTGAATCTATCTTTTTTTCAAGTTCATTTTTTCAGAATGTTTTCATCGCTGCGTTTTATTTTTTTATTTAAGTTTCTTATTCTCTCACTACCATACTTTTCAACAAAACAACTGAATTTTCTTTCTGACTTCTATATTTCCTTTCGAGAACATGTCTATCATGGGAAGTATCCAAAGCTACCGATTTCAACTTTTTATTTACTTCTTCTAAAGCTATTATTTTGCTAGCATTCGTATGAGCTACTTTTTTACACCTTCAAGTTCACTTAACTTTCTTTTTAAACCCCTTCCTTCTACTTTAAGTACGTTTACTTTCTGCATTAATGTTCTTTCTTTATTTGTAGCAAAAGGAGAAATGTTTAAGACTGTGTGGCAATAAGAGGCAACAAAAAAGCAGTATCACCAAATTCTTTAAAATTACCATTTTTCCTTCGTTGACTCTCCTAATCTTATTGAAGAGTGTTTTATCACTGAACATTGTCCAATCTTTCTAAAAATTGCTACAAAGTTGTTTACATACCTTTTGAACACACCTGTCAGTTAATGTCTTAAACCACTCAATTACATCTCTGTTTGTCAAACTCATGATTTGTTATATTCTGTGTCTAAAAAGTTATTCATAAACTAGTTAAGATCTAGCTAGCTAAATACTTGCTAAGCTAAAATTTAAAAAAATTCTTTACTTAGCTTAGCTAGTTATAGCTAGCTACATATAAAACAGCTTTACCAAATAAGATTAATATAACTAGCTAAAGTAATATAAGTCCTAAAGTAAAGTAACAAACCTAAAATGGCGGTTGATCTTTACTAAATATGCGTTTTAGGAGAAAGTAAATACATAGTTTTTATAAACACGAAACTGCTGCACCAAGAAAAGTCTAGAGCACATAAAATAACAAATACTAGGTAAACAGATAGTTGAAAATACATTTGAAAGGGTAGCCAACTTCATAAATTTTGTTTTACATACGAATATCAGCTTTTTCTCTTCTCTTCAGCCCCACAACAACACTATATCTGATTCTCCAATATTGCCTCAGGTCGTTTTGTAAACTCGTATGTGTCTAGTTTCATTATCTGCCCAGGTTTATAATTCGAGGGGTATAGAAAGTGTCCAAATGTTTATTTTAAAATGTGGTACCAAAAATAAATCAGAGAAAATTTCCCGTCAGAATTTCCCGTGAAATTGCGCAATTTTTTATCAACGGGAATTGTCACGTGACTTGAAGTGCCTATGTATATTAATACTTATCCTATGTTATTTCCTAACCTGAAAAATAATAAATTTTTAAAATTAAAAAAGTATTTTGGTGGATACTATTGTTACACAATAAAAAGGGTACTTACTTCTCTTCTCAAGATTGTCTTTAATCAACACGTCCTCGTTCAGTTCTTCCATCTCCAATTGCAACCTTTATGACATAATTGTTTATATACCTACAAAGTAAATTGTTAAATTACTTGCAAATTACATCGCGATTTTCTCAGTTACTTTTAGTTTACGAAAAGTACTTTATTGTGATAAATTATAGAGGAAAATCATAAAAATAGGAGATCTTGTAAATTGATTTAGTTATGTGAAAATATTGTCATGAAGAAAACACTTCATTGGTATTAATTTTAAAATAAAAGCATTTTTCTTCAAGGACCTAACATGAAAATAAAATAAGTGTCTATTAAATCCCATTTTTAACAAAAGTGCTTTTCAAACCCACCCAATTTTAAAGTAAATGTTAATCTACAGCATTCTTTTTGCAAGAATCATCTATCCTGCACAGGAATCTTGTCATCCTGTCTGGTGCTGTGAATTAACATGACTTTATTTACGAAAAAAAAGAAAGAGAAAATTTCACAAAGTTCTAACACTGAATTTTTTATAATTAATTTTGACGAATTGCGAAAATTTTACGCATACTAATCTTTGTGATCTGATAATGTGAAAGTGTAATCAATTGAAAGAGGGAAAAATACTAATGATTCTTTTATTTCATTTGTCAATGCAAAAAGTAAATTTCATGCCTCAAAAATGGAGAGTAATTTGTACAAGTGAATAACATTTATGTATCTTGAAAAGGAAATCTATTGAAAGAGTGCTCAATACGAAAAGTGTAGAGCTAATATTCATTCGTTTATTTACAAGATAAAAATTAAAATATGTTCATAACTCCGAGTTTCACGCTGAGCGATCATCAGACGTACACTAACTTAAAAAACTATATTAATGTCTTTTACGAAAAAATAAAATAAAATGTAATTAAGTCAAGTCCGGTGGGATCGTTTTAATGTTTTTCAGGAAATACTTTTTAACATGTCGGCAAGTAAAAGCCAGTTCCGTTCTTTTATTTAATAGTTTCAAGTTAGATGTGATGATATGGTACTTCTCCGTAAGACAAAGGTTGCATGTGTTTCCACCATTTTTGTAAGGAGAGGCATGGTCGATTATTCGAGACAGTTCTGCGTAGTTTGCCTTGTTTTCGTATCTAAATGTGTGTATATGTTGGTTGTAACGGGACTTGAATGTATTTTCCGTCAGGCCTATATAATCTTCGTTGTTAATATATATGTATGAATTTTTAACAAAGTTTGTTTATCATTGTTTTCTCTGATTAAAGGATATAAATAGCAGGCAATAAAAATTATATAATACTAACCAGATATGCAACCAATTAGTACAACACTTGAATGTAAACAATGTTTGATGTGTAGCATTTATGTGCGACATACCCTTGTGTTTCTGTTTGATGAATCTTCACTTTGACATCCTTAAAAGAACGTGCACGTGAAAATGCATAATGAGAGAAACATGTACAAAGGTAAATCCCAACCTTATTAAATGTTTGTCCTTGAGACTTATTAATTGTAACGGATAGGAAACTCTCGTCTTCGTTTGCGAAAAGGCAGACCGGTGTCAGAAGGTGTGAATTGAACTCTTGGTATCAGCACTCTTTTACCGATAGCAAAACCAGTGATGATCTCTGCATCAATTACATTTTGCCTTAATTGTTGTACTATTAATCTAGTGCCATTACATAATCCATGTTTCTAATCTAGATTTCGATGAAGCATTATAACCGCACCCACTTTTAATTGCAAGTTGTGTGGTGGCATTCAAGAAGGTGTAATTGAATTAAGAAACTCAACTGGATAAAGTGCAATTTCTTCAGGGTCATCTGAGACAACAGAGTCAGCACTGTTATATGCTTATACTTGCCCTGGAATCTTATCTAATATCTTATTGTTAATATCAAGGGCAACATCATTTGTGGGTGTCAGAATAACTCTACTTGCAGAGTCATTAATGCTTTCATCTCTAAATACTGCATCAATATGTGATTGTTCGTTGTGCTCACGTGTGATGCAAGTATCTGGTATTTCAATGCTATTTCTAAATGGCGCTGATGTTTTGCAGGTAGAATGCCAATGCCAAGTTGTAACAGCTAGTTTGAAAATATGTGCTGATTCTGTCCAGCTCTCATATTATTTGCAAGCTTGAATACCTGAACCATGGACCAAATATGAGAGCTTTTAAGACATGTTTCTACAATTTCAGCAGGTCTGGCTCTCTTTAGTTGCAAAATGACCTTTTCTGCAATAAGGGTATCAACATTAGATATATCCCTAAACCTGCTCTTAGTAGCTTTAAGGGCATACTTTGGGATCATTGATGCTTTATCAAATATATATAGATCTTGTTGCATTAGAAAAGTGGCTGCTGGTAGCAGGGACATTGCATGTACTTGTCTCTAAAATTGGTACAGGTAGCTTAAAAAGACTGTGAATAGTCCTTCCTCCATCTAAAAGTGTTGTTGCAATGCCAATCCAGGCAGACGTACCAATTTTCATGCCTCTACGCTTTAACTTCTTTATGATGTAATTATACGTATATGTTTTTCCTGTTCCACCAGGTCCATCAAGAAAAAATAAACGATTATTTTGGGGTGTGTTATCATGAACATTATCAACAGCATTTATTATTTAGCTGCCTGTAATTGTTTCGAATTCAATGTTGGCGGAATATTATCAGCTTCAAGAAGTCCCCTAGCTAAGCGTGCTTCAGGGAAGGTTGGAAATAGCTGTCTGTTAAATGTTCTTAATGACTCTAAGGGGGTGGCGCCAGGAAAACGTGAAGAAGTTATATTCTCAAGTAGAACCGCTCACCCTCACTGGGTTGGGCAGAATATAATCTACTGACAATTTTTGCGCCACCTCGTTGTAGACCTAGTAGACCACGCATTATCATGATACACAAAATAAAGATGCTCCCGAGCAGCAACATTATCTTGATATAATTTAAACCAAGCAGTTAGGTGGGTATCCTATTCCCGTGCCCTAACAATTGCGGCGGCTTCATTGCCAGCCCTAAAATATACTCGTTGTCGCTCAGGAAGGTGCATTGATAAGCGAAAAATAGTGTGTGACTGCTTATGGATCGTGAAAGGGAAAGACGGCTTCAGGAGCCGAAACATACCTTTCATCTAAAAATGTGTTAATTTCATCATGCCCTTTAAAAATATACTTATAGAAATATACTTATAGAGATACTACTAGAGATACAGATTTTATAGAAACACATACATCAACATTAATATGTGCCTGATATTTTCCTGTCAAGTAGGCATTGTATGAAACAATCCACCTATTATCAAGTTCTGTGTTACGAACTAAAAAAGTTTTGACATTATTCCTTCTACGATATAGTGGATACTCATAAGCATTCTCTGAGGAGGTGTGAAGTGCATTTGCTGGGCGCTGCATGACAAACCTGCCAAGCCCATTAAAACAACTATAAATTCAAATGACATTTTATGAAATAATGAAAATAACAATAACGGTCCTTTAAAAAATAAACCAATGTGATTAACCAATAAACCAATCTGTTTATGCTGTATTGTCCAATAGATGGCTCTGGTTATTTTTGCAGCAATAACTTCAGATTGACGAGGTGAAAGCCTAATATGCGCAGGTTCCCGGGGGTAAATTAACAATTAAGGGTGGTGGTATGCTTTAATTACATACGGAAAAATTCTAAAACAACGTTTAAAAATAAAACATATTTTTTAGTTTTAACAAAATTGAAAAAAATGAGTTTTATTTTTTAAAGTAATTAGAAAAAAAAATTAAATGGTAAATAGTAACCCCCTGTTTTGCAATTTTGAAGTTTTTTTTAAAAATAAAACAACAAAAACAAAAATGGTTATAGGTGTATAAAAAAGTTTAGTCAATTTCAATAACAGTCTTTTCATTTTGGTCTTTCTCTTTCGTCTCTTCCTGACTCTTCTTTTCTTCTTGTTCAGTTTGTCCTGGCTCCACTTGTTCTTCTTCTTGTTATTCTACTTCGATAAACTTGTTCATCTATCCACTCTTCACCGTCATCGTCAATATCTATTACAAGTTCACTTGGTATATATTTAACCGCCTGAAGAATCTTAGAAGAATCAATGGTCGATGCATCACTACCCTCTTCCAACATCAACAACATCATCAACACATGTTGTTCTCAAAATTTTCGCGAGGATTTATTTTGGCGAATGAGCCCTTTTCAAAATTTTCGCGATTCGCGAAAATTAATCCTCGCGAAAATTAATCCACTTAAGGTAGCAGTGACGCGAGATTTATCTAGGTATGCCCTACAGTGATCCAATTATCAAAAAATCGATTTTTTATTTTTATAGCACATGCATAAGGATCAATAGATTTTTACGTAGCACGCGTCTCTTTTTCTACTTTTATTCTCTGACCAGCTGTTGCATTTTTCCATATCGAATTTCGATACTCATGGTATCCTCTGGAAGCTATTTTTTCGTCAAAGGAAAACATTGTTATTATGATTCACAATCAACGAAGTTTCTTTGTTGTGTTGCACGCGAGTGAAAATCATTCATCCGCATCGAGATTTGAATGTAACAAAAGCGACATAATTAATTGCTTTTAGCCGTTGGAAATAGACAAATAAAAAATTCGTTCGAAAGGTACACTCTCCATCCCAGTGCTGAAATTTTATTCGAACATTGACAAACTTTTGATTATTTTTTTCATATGTAAACAACGAAGGAGATTCGTTTCGTTGTTTCTTGATGAGGAAAAGTTAACATTTCAAAGAAATATCTCCAACATTATCGAAGATCATGATATTCCTAAAGATTTGATATTGAATCTCGATCAAACACCATTATCATATGTTTCCCCTGGTAAATACACCTTCAACCCCAAAGGAGCAAAGACGGTGCCGATAAAAGGTTTTCATGATATGAAACAGATCACGGCAACTTTTACTATCAGCTTGACTGGCCTATTTCTACCAATACAACTCATATCACACGAAAAACCAAAACATGTCTTCCTAACTACGACTTTCCCAAAAGGTTTCAACGTCACTTATTCCCCCAATCATTAGTCAAACACCGAAAATTCGGTTGAGCTGTTCCAGAAAGTCATATTTCCTTACTTGAAGAATGTTAAATAAAGTACCCAAGAGAGCAGATGTCACTGATAAGCATGGACACGTCCAAAGGGCAAGATAATGATGTTGTCCTAAATCTTTGTGCGAAGCATTCTTTCCAAGTTGTGATCGTACCACATAGTCTCACAAACAAGTTCCAGCCACTGGACATCACTGTGAAGAAACCAGCCAAATTTTTTATCTCAAATTTGTACAACGAATGGTACGCTGAACAGGTTGCTAAGCAACTTCAAAAAGGGACACCGACAAAAGACATCTAAATATCTTTGAACCTGGTTCAGTTGAAAATTATGCATGTCAGTTGGATATCTGCGTTGTATGATTACCTTTGCAATCAAAAAGAAATTATACTCAACGAATTCAAAGCAGCTGGCATCACAAAAGCTGTAGAATCAGCTAATACTGTGCTGCAATGGGTAGAGAATCCGTTTGAAAAATAAAACAAATAATCCCTTTGAACTAATATAACGTGACATGTTTTTTAATTTTTCTTTTTTAAAGGAAAAATGTTTGTATTATGATTATTATTTCTTTATGCTAATATTGGTTTAGTACCTTTTTGTCAAGATTTGTTTGACATTTTGCACTTAACTGTACACTTTTGTTATACCTGTTCCCTTTACTGGAAATTTTGATATAGTTCTGTCTGTCTGTGACTTTTGAAAAGTGGATTATATTTTTCACCATTTTCTATGATAAAGTCAGTAAAACATCGCCCATAAAATTGTTCTGTAATTTACCAAACTTTTAACGTTAAAGTAATATTAACGTCAAAGGAAGGTATATTAGATTAATGAAGCCATTACAGTGCACTTAAAACTTTGAGGCAAAAAAACTTGGAAACGAGGTGGTGACGTCAATGATTTTTCACCGCGTAGGTAACTAGGGACCACCTGGGACCAATTTGGGTAAGTTTCCCAAACCTGGGTCCCCGAATCCGTTTCGGAATGGACGGGTTGACGACGTCACCAAAAAACCTTCAAACCCTAATATCTCTGCAACCGTTTGTCAAAAGTACACGATCCTATACATTTCCTTGATCAGCGTTTCAAGATCTATACAATGAAGACAGCAGGTATACAAATTTCTAAAAAAAAATTTGGGGTTTTAACGGGCCAAACGTCAGCAAAATTATTTAATTTTATTGACTTTTATTTTATTTGATGACTGTTGAAACAAAAGAAATTTTCGAATCATAATTTATGTATATTTGTGAAAATAAATTCACCGACAAGTTTTCGTTTTTAAGAACATAATAGGTTTTCCCTACGAATTTTCAGCCAATCAAAGGAAGAATATAAGCTTTTTGCACGCTAAATCAGCCAACCAAAGGAAGAATATAAGCTTTTTGCACTCTGTATAAGTAAAAATTGAACTCGTTTCTCGGTTGAAAAACAAAATACAGCATATATTTCGTGCAGATTAGCCAATCAAGTTGCGAGAAAAACTCAAAGAATATGATAATCTTTTTTATTTCTATCCATTTATAGTTTCTATTCAGTTTGGTATATTATTATTTATTTTCATGTTGGAGTCGTGGCTATCTAGCTAGCTCTTTATTAGTTATCTCCTAGGTAAAGAGTGAAAGTAGGAATGTGCAGTTTGGCTAAACAAAATTTTTAATCAGCAATTCTTAGACAGCTTTTATTATTGTCATGAAAACTTATTCTACAAAATATAATCGCTAAGTGAATTTTTAGCTGAACGTGGTAACGTGGTGTGTTTTTATTTAAACCAAAGTTGGGATAAAGTTTTTTTGCAAAAGAGTACTACGCCTATACGCATGTGCGACACGGTTACCTGTAGTAAGCGCTCAGTCCAGTGTTAACAACGGACTGTTCCCTGTGTTTTAATTTTAAAACGTTTTTTAAAAAAAAGGTAGTATTACGCCTATACGCATATGCGACATGGTTTACCTGTACTAAGTGCTCAGCTCGGTTTAATTTCTTAAACTTACGGAAATTTATTCCGCAAAATATAATAATATTGATCGATTGTTTTTGCTATGATAGGGTAACAACGGGTTGTAAACTGTGTTTTTTATTTCAGCTAAAGTTGCAGTAAAGTTATTTTTTGAAAAATATATTACACTCGAAACACTATAATGTTGTGCGTGCTTTATTCTATCCACGACACACTGTATAACTGTACTAAAGCGTTCTACCTGGATGTGTAGCACAGTTTACTCTCATTAATCACTCCACAGACCAGTAGGGCACACAGTTACTTGTGGCTTAACCCGGCGTTTGCACACCGGGTCCCCCGGCTAGTCCCTAAAATAATAGCTGTCGTCTGTCTGTCTATGTGCAAAATGGTACCGCAGTAGGGGGAGACACGAACTGCGGTACATAAAAAACGGGCGAAACCGTGCATTTATCCACGGGCCACCAACCATAATGCCATAATAGTATTTAGTTTGACCTAGTTAGAAATATTTTTTGCAACTTCTGTGGGGTAGGGGAGGATATGCCTATGCGGTTTGCTGTTATAACAAAAAAACCATCCGGTTTGATCACACATGCGAATAATTACAAGATAGCGGAGAATTTAAAACTATTTGTTAATACGCCAAACTTAACATATCATATGGTGTTTTCTTAACTTTAAACGTACGTGGGGTACATGAAGTTTCGGAGGATGGCAAGAACCAAGTCACCAAAAAGCGGGACGAGATTTATGCGCAGCATTAAGCATACAATGGGCGCTCCCCTGCTGTGGTTCCTTTACTGTACTACTCTGCGAACTCATACACTGAATATAACATGATAAAAAATGGACAGGTGAAACTGATTTAAAGAATTTTAAAATGATTCTGTTGTCAGCTGTAATTTTTATCAGATAGCAGTTTTAGTAACCCAATATATCGATTGCCATGTGTAAGGGACATTCTTGGGGGGGCTATTTTGCTTTGATATTTGTCTGGTGTACGACCTGGATGCGTTAAAAGGCAAATGCAAGGCGAATATCTGGGAGTTTTCGCGAATTTGTTTCCTGTACCTCGAATAAAATTTTTGATCCTGAAGATCTGCAGGTAATTATTATTATTATTTCGAATATTTATACAGGATATAGCCACTTCAGTGTTGGAAACACTGTTATCAATGTGGGTCCTGTGTTCGGAATGTACACATTAAGTATACACCGGCATTACCTACCCAATTCCCTCACATGACATGGGTTGACTCGTAGCTGTGGTAAAGACACTTGCTAAACATGCCCGCGCTGTGGACTGAACCACGGACCTTGTGATTACGAAGCGAACTCCATAACCACAAGGCCACGCGCGAATGCCCTGTTTAGTAGATCGCAACAGGCTGGACTTACAAATTTTTGAATTATTGCGCGAGAATTATATAAGGCGATGTCTACGTTAATAAACATAAACTACTTGGAACCGGAACCCATTTTTTGTAGGTTCTTTTAGCAATGCGCAAATCAAAAAGGCAAAATCGAACTACCAAAAGTCTCTTATAACTAAGCATGAGACAAACCCACGTAAATTCTGGGACATTGTGAAAAGTATATTCGAATAAGGCTAAAAGGATTTCCACAACTACACGAGATTCACATAAGTGAAAAAGTTTAGTACGTTCTTTAAGTCATCTGTTAGCACCATCAAGCAATCAGCCTTCCCTCTCATCGACTGTACATGGAGGCGTCCTGAACTAAAATACGCATCCTACCACACAAAATTTTAAATGCATTTTGTCTCTAATTTTTTTGTAGAGAAAATTCTGCGCTCTCTTAACAGGCAAAAAGCTACAGCATTAGATAACCTTCCGCCTGGACTTTTGCAAGATGTAGGAAATTTATATCAAAACCGTTAGCGCACATTATAAACCTTTCGATTAGAACATCGACTGTGCCGACGATATAAAAAGGTGCCAAAATAACACCCATATACAAATCTGGTGATGCTTCCGTTCCTGGAAACTATAGCCCAATATCTGTGTTGCCCGTTGCCTCGAAGATTCTCGAGAAAGCAGTACACCAAGCTCTTATGGAATTTATAGAAAACGAACAGTTACTAGTTAATAGACAATATGGTTTCCGCGGCAAACGATCATCCAAAATGGCTGCAACATTATTGTGTGACAACATACGCCGCTTTATTAACAAAAGAAAATTGTTGGAGTTGCTTACTTGGACTTAACTAAAGCGTTTGATACAATCGGTCATAACGACTTGCTAAACAAGCTTTCTTTCTATGGAATACAAGATCGAGAATTGATGTGGTTCACGGACTATTTATTTAACAGAACGCAATCAGTAGAAATCCATGGCGTAAAATCTAAAACTGAAGCTATAACGAGCGATGTGCCACAGGGCACGATTCTAGGCCCCTTCTTTATTATGTTTTATATTGACTTGTCTAGAGCCGTGTATCACTCAGACATCTTGATGTACGCGGACGACACTGTTGTCTACTTTGCCGATAAAGACCCGTCAAAAATGGAAACAATACTATATGAAGAAATGACATCCATTGAAAAATACTGCAAATTAAACGAACTTATCATCAATACTAACTAGGGTAAGACTGAAGTCATGTTATTCGAGACAGCTGAAAGACTGAAAACATCTGGAAAGAAGCTGGAAGATTACTTACAATGGTTGTCCAATAAATTTCGTTACAAAATATAGGTACATTGGCATAATTGTGGACAATAAATTGTCGATGTTAGAAAAATTTGATCGTAGCTACAAGTGAGCCAGTTCACGTTTACGTCTTTTAAATCAAATAATTCTTTATCTCACATCTTCGGCCTGCCTCAAATTTTATAATGCAATGATTGTGCCTTTGCTCAACCTACAGTTATCCGAATCATTCAAGTTACACAAACACTCAATTCTCACAGCTAAAACGATTAGTGAGACGAGCGAAGCAGATAATCCCTGGGTAACAAGTTTCAAAAATCGACCAACAACTTAAATGTTTTGTAATTGTAGAAACAGGGGTTTAAATAACAATAATTTAACAACAACTGCTTCTGTTGAATCTATATCTTCCGTAACAAAAAGAGAGAAAGCACGCAATGAAAGCATGCTCGCAAACTAATATATACAAGGTGCATTGTATACATAATGCATTGCGACAAGTTTTACAGTTTATACGTAACCGAAAAATAAATATATACAAAATATGGTTCGTATTTTTACATCCTCCCACCAGTGATTGACATATAATCACTTATAAAATCTTTGTCTCAACTTTCTCAATGTCTCACCATCTTTCGCAGCTTTTCGACTAGGTCTATTACTTTTTGTGTGCGTTTCGTCGTGAATCTCCACTTGAGCAGTGTCTAAAGGAATTGGTTTTTCGTTATTCACATTCTCTGTGACTATTTAAAAGGTATTAATTTTTGAATTGGCCGGAAACAGAGTGTTCTTCTTCCCTGCTTGGAAATAACAGCTAATTTTGCACCACGAGTATATCCATCTGGGCCAACGATAACCTCTTCCACCTTACCCATTCTCCAGTCACTTCTTGGTACGGGCATGTCGTCACGAATTATAACTACGTCTCCAATCACCACTGACTTTTCTCCTGTTTTCTTCTTTCGATATAAGTGTGTTTCTCGAAGTTGATTAAGATAGACTGAACGAAATCTTTTCCAAAAGTGATTTAGCACTGTGCGTACATGTTGAACACGTTTTGAGCAATCTTCGTATCCGGGTTCGCAACGTAACGTTTGAGGTATAGAAATATCTCTGCCATAAATTAAATGTGAGGGAGTTAACGTTTCCTCCAAGTCGTCTTCCTTGGTGTAAGTTAACGGTCTTGTATTTATAATTAATTCAATATCACATAATACTGTCTGAAGTTCTTCAAACGTTAAAAAGGATTTTCCCAACACTTTTTTCAGAGTTGTTTTAACAGAACGAACGAGCCTTTCATAAAAGCCACCCCACCAAGGTGAAGCAGGTAATATAAATTTCTGAGATATGCCACGTTTTAACAGGTACTTCTTTACTTCAGTTGAATGAAATGTTTTAAAGTTGTCATGTACAATAAGTGATGGTACTCCTCTTCTTGCTGTAAACCTTCTAAAGCCTTTTAGGAAACCTGGTACTGTCATGTTAGACACTAACTCCAAATGGATAGCACGACTTGACGCACACGTAAGTAACAAAATGTAAGCCTTAAAACTGTTCTTACTGAAATCGTCTCTTTTAACAATTAACGGTCCAGCAAAGTCCTAACCAGTTGCTTGGAATGCACTAATCATGTGATCAACGCGGAAATCTGGAAGGTCAGGACTAGGTGGTGGTAACAAGGTCCTGCCTTGAAACCGTTTACATGTAATACAAGCTCGTAAAATATCCTTCACTGTTTTTCTTCCTCTGTTTATCCAAAACCTTCTGCGAATGTGTGATAAAGTCGAATCGACACCATGATGTAAAACATTGTGATGGGCGTCCATCACTATAAGTTTCGTAAAATGACTACCACAACGTAATAAAATTGGGTATTTCTCATCATATGTCCAGTTTGTATTTCCAAATCGTCCCTTTAAACGTAATATACCACAATCTTCAAACAAATTTAAAGATGATTTTAACTTAGGAAACTTTTGAAGCATTTTTAACTTTTGTTGGTCGTCCTTAATCCAAAGAATTAATGCATTATTATATTCTTTCACAGTTAAAGAATCGTTCATCACTGCTTCTCCATCTTTCCGTATACGTTTAATCATATTATTCACAAATCTGATCACAAAACCAGTTACCACAATTAATTTGTACAACGAGTTATACCGTTCGCAATCCATGAAATCACTCAAGCAAATTTGTGTTGTGTCAGTTGTGTCAGTTGTGTTAGTTTGTTTGTCACTACCTGTAGGAACGTCAAGTTCTTTTATTACATTTGTCAAAACAGAGTTAGAGAAAACATCAACCTTCATACTGTCAATTTCTTTAAACTTATTTCTTTTTGCTTCTTGGAGTACCTCATTCAAATTAAAAGCCTTAGTGTTTTCATTTTCTTTCTTAATAGTAGGAAGAGACAAAAACGACGGTCCTTTAAACCACGGACCATTGAAATAGTTTTCAAAGTTGTCTATCATGCGAGTGGGTATATCTGCAGGATTTGACACCCCTGATACATGAAACCAACACTCCCGAGGTACCACACTTCTCACGTTCACCACACGGTTCTCTACCCATGGCTTCCAGGTTTTCTCCTCACCCTTAATCCAGCACAATACTACAGTAGAATCAGTCCAACAATATACATTGTTTATTAACACACGAGTATTATTATTATTATTATTATTATTCATCTTTATACAGGTTTATCTACGTCAGTAAATATATACAGGATATATGTAAATGTTACTGTTATCAATGAGAGACCTGTGTAAAACAAAAAATAACAAAATATAAAATTTTCGATATTGAAAAATTTAAGAGAATGAACATTGAGAACCATATATGAGAAAATTAAAAATATTGTGAAAGACTTTGTGCGAAAAATTTTCAAGTATATCAAGAAACACGATGTAAGAAACGACGGACGACGTCATCACACAATCCATACATTGGCAGTGAGAGGACGTGGAAATTGTGTTGTTTGTGTCGTTGGCGTCAACCGTTCCTTCCCACATCGTGGATGAACCAGAAAAGTTTAAAAATCATAATTGTTTACTAGTTTTTTAAATAAATTAAAATTAGTTTCTTTCCTAATACTAACAGGTAGGGAGTTAAAAATAACTGCTCCCTGATAATATGATAATTTCCTCCCAGCTTCAGATTTAATTGATGGGAGCCGAAGTGAACAGTTCTTTCCTCGAGTGTTTATCGAGTGGTTGATCATAACATATTTCCCATCAGTTTCGAAATGTAACGATTTGAAGACGTCAATAACAATTTTTCTTTTCAGCAGGGGGTCGGTAGCATGAAGAAATGAGCAACGGTTTCGATTTTTTGGGGAAGAATTCAATCCATAGAAATTCAATTCCTTCAATTTCTAAATCATCTCTCCTGTTGTAGTTCAGATCGTCCCGAATATAGAGTGAAACTCCTCCATGGCCTTCAATTACACGGTCTTTTCGTTCGAGTGTGTACCCCGGAATCTTTAATTGTGCATCTGTAACAGTGTTGTTTGTGTGAGTTTCGGAGAAAATACTTAACGCATTTTTTATATCTTTTAAAAGCTTAGTAAGAATCACACTACCTAATAGTTCTAACCTTGGAATTGACAATGTCTTTAATGGAGCTACCTTAGTTTTTGAAGCCAGAAGAGAAACCTTAACACCAGTATTGGTAACAACGCGTACATACACAACACCACTATATACATGACATGAACTGTCGCAAAAACCATGAAGTTCCACTGACTCTACTACCTCTTGAATTTCAACAAACACAAACCTAGGGATTCTTATAATAGGTAGATTTTCAATAGCAACTAAGAATTTATTCCATATGACTAAAACTTCAGAAGAAACATTATCATCCCATTTCTCTTTTCTTTACACAACAATTGAAAAATTACTTTTATTTGAGCAGTAATTGGTGAAATTAAACCTAAAGGATCATAAATAGATGCAGAAACGCTTAAAATATTTCGCTTTGTTATGCTCATGGACTTACATCTAGATAGAAATTCCTTAAATTGAAACACAAATTCATCCGTATTTTTGTCCCACTCAAGACCCAACACATGTAGATACGTTGTTTTGCAAGAAAGCATTTGTGACTCAAAATATGACAAATCATCAATATTCCCCGGACACCTCAATGACCCTTCCCTTTTATCAAAATAATCTTGCAATATAGGACTGTTTGTAACCCACTTTCTTAAACAAAATCCTCCCTTTGCCATAATTGATAAAGCTTTATCATAAAATAACATTCCTTCTTCATTTGTATTACAGCCAGATATGGTATCATCTATACATATAGGTCTTCCAGAAACCTATCAATAAATTTATTATCATCAAATTTGTTTAGGTGATACCTAATAGTGCCATTCAGAAGGACAGGACTACTGGTGATACCAAAAACCACACGTAAGAAACGGTAAATAACAAGCTTAACATCATCGGGGCAGTCTACATCATACCAAAGGAATCGAACAAAATCTTTATGTTCAGGATTAATTCCAACATTCAAAAAGGCTTGTTTTATATCTGCCAAAATCACATACTTATTAAATCGAAAGCGTAACAAAATATCAAATATTTTTGCAAGTAAGTTGGGTCCAGAATAGAGACATTGATTTAAGGATGGACCATTAACACTGCAGGATGCATCAAAAACAGCTCTGATTTTTGTTGTTTCTCTGTCCTCACGTACAATAGGTCTGTGTGGAATGTAATGTACACTACCTATATCTTTAGTTACCTCATCTCTAGAAACCTTTTCTATAATACCATTTTGTAGATAATCTTTGAAGACATTATTGTAATCATACAAAATTTTCTTCTGTTCAAGTCGTTTTCTCAAAGAAGATAACCGTTTTTCGCAAACATTATAATTATCTGGTAAAATATCATGCCTAGGTTTAAAAGGTAATTTCGTAATATAACGTTCTCCATCAAATTTTATATCTTTCTCAAACTGAGTTGTAACACATTCACTAGGATGACTTACATCTTCTATTTCCCAAAATTTACTTAATTCGTCTTGCACAGAATTTTCTTTTTCTTCAACTACACAACGCATTAGGTGAGTTTCAAAACAATGTTGAAAAGAAGTGTTTTCATTAGCAGAATTAATCTGACCACTAAGAACCCATCCTAAAATTGATTCAGATGCCACTGGACCTTCATTAGCTTTGATTATCTTACCCGTGATAAAATTATGGTAAAAATCAACTCCAACTAGTATGCCAATAGAAAAATCAGATGACTGGATATCATCATCTGCAAGTTCTAAATTTGTAATGTGTTCATAATTATTTTGTGAAAGTGAAATACTTTGACGTGTTAAAGGACTACAAATAGAAGGCACACACAACGCTTCTACAAATACAAAGGAATTTTTAAACTTATTTTTCACCCTAAATTGCACCACATCTAAATTTTGAAAAGAGGCCTCGTTTTTTCCAAATGTTTTTATGATTACCCTCTCTGTTCTATTTGTTTCCAAACACAGTTTTTCACGAATGTTTTGAGTTATGTAAGTCCTTTGACTACCACTATCAAAGAGCATACGAGTACGTATACTAATATCATTTTCTAGGTTACACACTTCAGCCTGAGCGGTTTGTAATAGAATACTACCATTGGAGTTAACATGAACATTTAAACTTTCATTATCCTTATCACCTGACCCCTTATCTGAAGAATCCTTCTTATTTTCAGGTGCTGTACATATGGAAATGTTATGTTTACCTTGACACTTATGACACAAGTAGTTGACAGTACAGTTCCTAGCAATATGATCTGAACTTAAACAAACAAAACATTTGCCTTTTTTCCTGATTAAGTCCTTTCTAGTTTTCACATTAGTTACATTACGACACTGGGAAGAACTATGACCATTTTTGTTGCAAAAGACACAAGCAAAGTTTCGTGTATCACCATGACTAAGTAAATTACTAGCTGAATATACACCTTTCCTGTATAAATTTAATTCGCATTTTTCTGCTCTCTCAATTTTCTTACGAGCTACACAGTTCTCACACGCTCTCAACTCATCGTGAATGTACTTAAGTAATAATTCTAATGACCAAACGTCACTTCCAAATCTTCTGGCAACAATCATGTTTAATTCATCTGGCAACTTCTCTTTCAGTAATGGAATAAGTAAACAACCATATCCAGATGTATCTAATTTTAAAATTTTTAAATTCCTTATACAATTTTCAACCTCATCATATAATTTACGTAATCCCATAACATCATCCTTATTCTTAATTTTGTTTGTTTTAATCAAGGAATCCATATGTGCTGAAATTAAAACTTGTGGGTTTCCATACCGTTCATTTAAAATTCCTATAGCTTCATTATAATTCTGGAAAGTTAAAGTTAAACCAGACACTGCATCTAACGCCTGTCCACCTAAATACCGTTTCAAATAGTTGAACTTATCAATATCTGAGAGACTGTCATTGTCTTGAATTGAAGTTTTAAACTGATCCCAAAAGCTCTGCCAATTTAAAGGATTTCCTCGAAAAACAGGTAACTCTAATTTGGGAAGTTTACAACGCACTGTATTGCTACTTACAGTACTAGCAGAAGGGTTACTTATAGTGACTGATTCAACCTTAATGTCTACTTCAGCTAATAACTTATGAGTGGGTTCAATAATTTTTAAACCTTCCAGTACATCACTTTCTACATCATCAGGATCTAGAAGACCTAGGATTTCATCATCCAAGACACTTATCTGTTCCAATGACTTATTTAAACCATTTTTTAAACCAATTAAAACTGATCGAGATCTCGACTCTTCAGTCAAAGCCTGTGAAAGCTGATCTATCACATAGCCTAAGTTAATTCTTAAAGCTTTTCTACGATTAATTTTTCGAACAAGAGACATAATTGCAAACCACACTGCTTAGAAATAATTCTACTCAAGTTAAACACAAGCATATCAAACAAAAAACAATCAAAACAAAGTACACAAAATCTAAAATATAAAGACTCTAGCCATATCATAGTTTCGAAACCAAGCCATCTTTTAAAAGTAAACAAATAATGGAGTAACTTATGCACGAAACAAAATTCATGTAAAACACACACGAATTGTCTAATCCTAGGTAAAGTCTCGCTCCTTCCCCACGTGTCACGCACGTTAAGTCAAAATCTTTTTTGAGAGTGTCGAAAAATAAAAATAATAAAACGCGGAAAACGTTCTTGTCGATAAAGAAAAACGAAATATAGAGGAACTCTTAATTAACCATTGTGATTTTTTATAATGAAAATTTCTGTAGTTAGTCCATATATCAGTAAAATCGTATTAGTCTACAGTCAGTCTTATCTGCTAGAGATATCACGTTATGCTAGGGTAATTTACGGTATACCTTTCACCACTGTTAATCATACAATCTTGAAATATTACTCGAGTCCCTCATCGGGCGCCATGTAGAAACAGGGGTTTAAATAACAATAATTTGAATCTATATCTTCCGTAACAAAAAGAGAGAGAGCACATGCTCGCAAACTAATGTATACAAGGTGCGCAATGCATTGTATACATAATGCATTGCGACAAGTTTTACAGTTTATACGTAACCGAAAAATAAATATATACAAAATATGGTTCGTATTTTTATAGTAATGGTGAAAAAATGTCTGAACGGTAAACTTGGTTGCAATATATTTAACACTTACTTTCAACTCTCTTATGATAAAAAGAACACTAGAAACAATATGTTGATTGTCAAATTACCTTCAGTAAAATTAGAAACTTCAAAACGCGGATTCTTTTTTACTAGTATGTACAATTCACTGCCATTAGAAATAAAAAAAAATCCAAGAAACCAAAGCTTTGGCAGTGAAGTTTCAGAATATTCATTTTAGATTTTATTTTCAACCCTTTTTTTCTTTCTTTATTACTTATGATACCAAAATTGGCTTATAATTCTAGTAATTTTTAACTTTTGTTTAAACACGACGAACATTAATAACAGTTACATTGTATATATGTTAATACTTTATATAATGACTGAAGTTCTTATCGTGTATAAATATTCCAAAATAAAATAAATTAGCAATGTTTTTAACATTCAAATTCAAAATGTAGGAGCGGGTCCTACCTTCATCATGGTTTCATGGTTTATTATCAGAAAAAACCCTGCGAAGCTTTGAAAATAAATCAACTTTCTTGCATGTTTTAGATTTCGCAAAAGAAAGCTCTCTTATCTAAAAATAGATTCTTAAAACTTGATAAGTTTTTTTAATAAAAAAACACGTAAGTATCACCTACATTTGAGCATTGTTCAAATCAATTTTGATAGAAGTTCCAATAATAATTTTGTGGCTAACCGATTTTAAAAAATTGAATATTTGGAAAAAGAAAAAACAACCCTTTTCAGTTTTAAATGTAACACGCCGATGCAAGTGGTTGGTGACCAAGTGGAGTATTTTTCTGCTTAGAAAGTAGAAAGGTCCTGGTTCAAACCCCATGGTTGACATTTTTTTCTACTTTTCCAAATTTTATTTTTATTTTCATTTATTTCTGTCTGCTTGACTATTTCTTGGCAATAAATAGTTTCTTTTTCCATGTTATAAATACAAAAGAGTAGATACTTTGCTTAACAGCTGCACTGTGGTATGGTAGCCAGTCAAACGAGAGTGATGCTGCCATTAAATCCGCCATTTTAAATTTGTGAATACACCGGTAGACGAAAACTCGCATATTATTTTATCAGGCTGCCACGACGAACGCAGACGTAATCAAACACGCATTTCTAGCGCAGGTGTGAAAGATGGTAAAATATAGAGAGTACTCTTTGTGATATGAGGTACAGCCGAATATAATTAACACTGACAGCGCACGTCTTCTAATGGCGATTTAACTTCACATTAAAAAAAACATTATTAAAAGAGTTCACAATATCATTACAAAATTGCGTCATGGTTTAATTTGTGCTGCGTCATATATGACGTCAAATTAATTTGCGTAATATAAGGTAGACAAAACAGTTTAGAAATGCCAAGCGAGGATAAAGAACCGATGCGTTCAAACTACGGTTTACACACCTGAAGAAACGAAAAACCAATGGAAAGAAACAGTTAATCCTATTTTACCCGGGTCAGATTAGGCCTCAATGGCCCGGCTCGTACAGATCTGTACGAGCCCTGACAAAAAGAGAACGACAAGTCCTTTTGGTCTCAAATTTGTTTGGAAGTAACTTAGCCTCAATGGAATGTATGAAGCATAAAAAATCACAGTATTAATGCTTTCAACATAAATCTATCTATTAACACAAAAAATTACCAAGCATAATTTATAAAAATGACTATTCGGTTCAAAAATTTGACAAAAATGATAATAAAAATATTTTTAGTTAATTTTTTTTTCATATTATACCTAACACTATATTGTGGAACCGATTACAAACAGAAAGAAGTTGTGTAATTATGTACAATAACGTTTTTGACCCTTCAAAATATCAACAAAATCTTGAAAAAAATTACAAAGTGTAATTTATAAAAATGACTATCCGTTCAAAAATTTGACAAAAATGATAATAAAAAATTTTTAGTTAATTTTTGTTTCATATTATACCTAACACTATATTGAGGAACCAATTACAAACAGAAAAAAGTTGTGTAACTATGTACAATAACGTTTTTGACCCTTCAAAATATCAACAAAATGTTGGAAAAATTTACCAAGCGTAATTTATAAAAATGACTGTCCGTTCAAAAATTTGACAAAAATGCTAATGAAAAATACTTTTAGTAAATTTTCTTTCATAAAAGACCTAACACTGAATTGAAGGACCAATTACAACCAGAAAAATTGTAAAAAAAAAGGTATATACAAGTTTTTTCCCATTCAAATGCCATTACAATTGTTGCACTTGTTGGTGGAGCGATTTCGACATACATGAATTCCACACATCTGACAAGTGAAGTATACACCGCATATGGAATTCTGACTTTCACCGGTTTTGAGATTATTGATACACATTTTGCATCGCCTCCTTTTTTTACTTGATGAAGGGTAAATATCCTGGTTATCATGATTGGCGGCAAGGTTTTCGTGATCTGTATCAGCTTTCATGGTCATAAGTGTTATCGCTATCTTCGTTTTCACAACTGGTGATAACCTCGCTTGATTTCTTTGTTGTAGAAATGGTTTCACAAGATAAAATGCAACATCCATGCCATATTCAAAAGAATTTTGCTTCAGTGGACACAGTTCTTTGTTCAATGCGTACAAAGTCGATGAATTCACCCGAGCCATGTCTAGAATATAGGCAAATGCAACCATGGACCACTTACGAGATTTCACCTTGCATGTGTAAAAGCCCATCCGTTGATCTACAATATCGGTCCCGCCTTTGGCGAAATCATACAGTTTATAAAGTGCCGCTTTGTTCTTGTCGTCGTCAATGGTTGTACCAAGAATGGGATTTACTGTCGAAAGCATGAGAACATTTTTCTTTTTCTTCGTAGCCGTACTCACCACATAAGAACCCAAAACAAGATCTCCTTCTTTTTCCCAATAAAATTCAGTGGAAAGTGCCTTTCTGTGGTCAACTTTCTTCAAGTCAGCTGGTATACCTTTCCTATTAGCCATTAGTGTACCAATACACGTGACATGAATCTCTTTCAAGAGGCACGTTGCAAGTGAGAAGGAAGTGTAGAGGCGGTCAAATGATATGTTTCGACCATCGAGGGGTTGATGTTTATGCAATGTCGAAACAAGTTGTTTTGTTATGGTTTCTGTTCCAGGAAAGTAAAATTTTTCTCCCTCTTCTTGAGGCTTTCCAGCATATGGTGCGGTGATGTACGTATACGCGTATCTAGCTGCGTTTATCGATTTAAAAAGTAAACCGTATTTGGCTGGCTTATTTGGGTTATACTGTTTGAATGCAATTTGTGTTCGCATTGGATAAAGTGTTTCGTCCAAGGAAAGATAATCACACGCTCGAAGACATGTCATGCATTGTTTGTTGAACATTTTCGTCGTCAAATGTCAAGTTTGCGATCAGAAAATAGAATCTGTGTCGCGACATGGTTGCACTAAATATTGGAGGTCCATATCTATCTGAAAAAAGTTTCCTCACAGTTAAAGTATTGAGTTTATAAAGACCACGATATAACATCAATCCAATAAACGCACGGATTTCTAACGGTGTTGTTTTTTTCACAAATGGACATTTATTTATTGTTTCTTCTGATGCGCTAGAAATTATTGTGTCAATTTTCTCATTTGTACGTTTTATTATTACGTCTATCATACATGTAAATACATGTAAAACGCATCAACGGGTGTAGCTGTGTTCTTTGATTTCGCTGCTGGTCCCGGTTTTCCATGCAAAATATTCACACGCCTTTGTCGCCCTTGTAGATTTTTGGTCGGCTGGTTGATAAAATGATACCGAACAAACACAAACATGTAACTTTGATGTGCTTATAAACAGAAAAGCGACTTAGCGTAAAGGCGCTGAAAATCATAAATTGAGAATATTCCGATTAGCCGTGACGGAATCTTCATAATCTTGGCACCGGTCATTTTTTTGTTATTTTTTTTTCGGGAACCGCAGCGATATACCCAAAAAATAAAAGTCATGCGACACCAACTTCCAATATAAACCGAAATAAAAAGGGCAGCCGCTTAAAGTCAGCTCGTACACTGGTTGTACGACCCGGGTAAAATAGGGTTAATGTAAGTTTTTTGTGACAGCCTAATTTCAATTTTCTTTTAAATAATTGAGTTTGAACACTATAATCATTCTGCGGTAAAGTAGTGAGGCTTATTTATATGTCGGCAAAAACCTTAGTGGAAACAGATGGAGTTATACGGTTATATTACTTATGTTAAGAAGAGAATATGGCATACAGAGTATGGCATACGGAGTGTGCTATATGAAAGTGTGCCAAACGGAACGTGCCATACAGAGTATGATAAACGGAGTGTTCCATAAGGTGTGTGGTATAAGGAGTGTGTCCCACGGATTATGGTACACAGAGTATGGTATACAGAGTATGATAAACGCAGAACGAAAGGTGAATAAACATAAAGGCTTTGATAATTAAATATTAAGATCGGGTGAAGGGGATTTATAGAATATTGGTTTGTTAGTAATTTTAGACCCACATGATCTTGTAAGAACGATTATTTACATACATATATGTTTTCACAATAAATTTACTTCAACATCATCTGCCTTAAGTTGATTAAATTTAGCGAAGATAATTTTGGCGAATGAACAATTTAATGTGTTTTGCGTAGAGTTATTTTTATCAATCTGGTTTTTTTTCCCCAATATTTATTGATTCCAGGCCTATTTACGGCGATAAGGAGGTAGCCTTTAATTGAACTTACGCGTATCACAGATGCTGACTATTATTTTTAATTTACTACAAAAGAAAATTTACAGAGAAAAATAGAGAAGACAATTGGAAAAACTTTTGTTTTAACCAAAAGTTTCGTGAAGTCTATTTTAGCGGTTAGGTCATTTCTTAGCGAATTGACCTTTTCGAGAATTCTCACGCAGACAAATTTTCGCAAATATAAATAAAATTTGCGAAATTTGCAAAAATTAATCTGTGCGAAAATTAATCAACTTAATTACACGCTTTTTTATAAGACCAATCTCACAAGAACTAGATTTTGCCAAGAAATAAGAACCAAATAAGAAGAACAGGCTTCAATTCTTTTTTTCATAGCTAAAAGCAACCGGAGTCTTAATTTGTGCCATTAAACAAGAACAATTCAGGATTTGAAATTTTTTCCAATACTATGTTAAGTTAAAGATGGCTTTGTGTCGTGTCTTTTCTCTGGTTCAGTTGTTTATAGCAAAATTATAGAGCTCCATATTAGTAACAAAAACATCTACTTTTCAAAGACATTTGAGAAACTTAAATGTTAAACTCTAAAAAAAATCTTGAAAGTCGAGTTTTATATCCTTTAGAAAATATGAGAAATATGAAAAATATATGCGAAAGCTGTGTTTCGTTCCTTCCGTACTGTATTGCGCATTCAAAGAACTTCGCACATTTATTTTATTGTTTCTAACTATACAGAGTAGACGTGTGGCTAAGCGACGTTATACTCCGTATAGATGCACACTCCGAATGGAACACACATTCGTACACATTTACCACGCTCTTCTTCTTCTACATGCATGTACTTCCACTAACTTTTTGTTTGTGTTTCTTTGATCACGGTATTTTTTATTTTTACTTGTTTCTTATTCATTTCAGAGACAACGTTTGATTCATATGAATCATAAATGTGCAGAAAAGGAGAGGAAAGAAATAGAAGAATTCAAACTGGGTAACGTGAAGAATTTATCGTACTTTAATAACAACAAAGAGGTAATAACTTGCAATAATTAAAAATACAAAAGTATTCCCTGATAAAGATTCTGTACGAATGTGTATTAAGCCTAAAGGCCCGTTTAGACTCAAGGAAATTTCCCGCGGAACAGAAAATTTTCCACGGAAAAATTTCCGATACTAATAAAACTTAAATAAAAAAATAAAAAATAAAAAAATTCTCGCAAAAACATGGCTGCTCTAAATAGGAGAAAGTTGTTGCTTCTTTTTTTGCTCAGAAGAAGAAGAGCAAGAAGAGCAGCCATGAAAAGAAATAGACGAACTTGGGTGAGAAAAATATTCTCTGAACGATCGAGCAAAGGGGAATATAATATTCTGGCAAATAAATTGCGAATACACGATCACGAATATGTTTTAAACAGTTCCGAATGTTACCAGCTAAATTTGATCATTTATTATCGTTGATAGCATGGAGAATTGTTAAATGCCCACTGAAACGTGAAGTTATCAGCCCAGCCGAGCGATTGTGTATTACTTACAATATTTGGTGAGTGACGATTCAAAGGTCTCTATAGCAAGCAGCTACAGAGTGAGTCCCAGTTCAATTGGTTTAATGATTGACGAAACATGCAACGCAATCCGGGAGGAATTAACTCACCATGGTTATTTAAAACCACCAAGCAATCGTCGCGAATGGGAAAATATTGCTAAAATGGTTGAAGAACTTTGGGATTTCCCAAATTGTATCGGAGCACTAGATAGAAAACACATCGTCATGCAATTTTCTGCTAGGGCAGGTTCGTCTTTTTTTAATTATAAGAAGACTCATAGTATAGTTTTAATGGCGATATGTAACGCTACGTACTAGTTTATAATGGTCGATATAGGTTATTCTGGCCGTAATAGCGACGGAGGAGTGTTTGCTAATAGCAATATGGGGATTGCGATTGATGAGGACAAATTGGAAATACCACTAGCAAGGAAACTTCCACATACTAATGTAGTTTGTCCATGTGTTCGTAGCAGATGAGGCTTTTGCGTTAAAAACTTATATGATCAAAACCATACGCTAGAGCAACGCTGACGGATGAAAGAAAAATTTGTAATTATCGCATATCAAGAGCACGAAGAGTGATAGAAAACTGTTTTGGAATCTGTGCGTCAAGGTTTAGAATATTATTCAGCAAGCCTATAATTCGAAATGTTCACACAGTTGTGGGAATTACAAAAGCTGTTGTGGCTCTTCACAATTATTTAATGCGCCACGAGTCACAATATTGTCCACCTGGGTATACAGATACGAGCACAACCTCAGGATTTCGTGGTGGTGATTGGAGAGTTGAAGCCCAAGCTAATCTACAACCATCCACATAATCTTTGAGACAAAGTAGAAATTCTATCAAAAAAACAGAAATGGCCGTTGACGCAAATGTCCATTTTTCCAACTGAGACGGTTTAAACATGTAAAAAGCTATAATTCGCCTATAGCAGCACTGTAAGGCTTCGGTCTAGTGAACTTTTCGGTTTCACTAGTTGAATTCAGAATTCTTAAGTCGAAGCTAAAGCTGAAGTTCCGTGAGCCTGGAGGCAGTACGTCGAGTTTGAGAAGACTTGTGGTGCGAGTTTGTGCAATTTTTTTTGTCAAAAATCGAAAAGTCTCAATATATTATGTGGGTGCTTGTAGGACTTATTCCTATTAACCACCAAGGTTCAAATAATTTTACAAGGTCGGCACAAAAGTAAGGGAAAGTTTTTGCAGTTATTTCAATTCTGATATCGGTGCAGTATCATGGCAAAACGAATTGGTCTTCAGAGCAAGGTAGATTTCATAAAAGTTGTACATGATCGTTTTTACTTATTATCAACAAGACATCATTCCAGTTGGTAAATTTTTTGTTCAGTCAGTAAAATAAAGTTAAAGCAACATCCAGTTGCTCTAAGGTTATTTTACTGACTTTTGCACACTGACTTACATAATTTTATACCTCCTATGATTGAGTTTATTTTCTATATAATTTCAATTTGCAATCTGAAAATTGTACAGTAATTCACTCATCCACAGGCAATAGTTGGCAGTCAGGCTTTCATTTTTAGAGATTATATTTTTCAGATTATATTTTCAGTCAAATTAGCTCCACCCCTACTAAAAAATGAAGAATAGAGAAACAAATGCCATATAACTCTGTCTATAAAAGCCTCACATGTAAGTTCACCAAACAAGCCTTAGACCTTAATATAAGCCCTGCAACCATAGTCAGAGTTTCATGTGATTAAAAAAATTAAAAATAACATAAATGTGATACTGTTGCTGTAAGATCATCTTTGGTAGGAAATTCTGATGTAACAAGAACAAAATTAAGAACAAATGAGCCTAAGATAAACAAGCTCTAAAAACTAATATATATATACTGTACGTACTGTACTTTTTTAACTGTCTTCAGAAAGTTCATAAACAGACTTTCAATTTTCATCCGAGCATAACGTTTTTTCTTTTTCAGCAAAGTTTTAAGCTTTCCAACCAGACTTAAACAAAATAATTCATCCTCATCATTAGATGAATTGCGGTTTACTTTATTTTCTTCAGAAGTTTCTTCATTAGACAGTGCTTTTACTATCATGGCATCAATGCCCAGTTCAATATCTGAATGATTCTTTATTCTTTTATTTCGTTTTGCTGGGTTTACTGGTGTTACAGGTGACACGTCCATGGAATCTACATCATTTAAACTGATGTTTGTTGTGTTACTGGTTTTTTTATATGTTGATGTATCTCTTAAAAAAGACAATATTATAAAAGTTGCATACAGGTAATTTTGTCGACCCACTTCCTGATTTTTGCATTCTTTCACGTAATTGTCTTTGAGCTTCTCCCACTCTTTCTTGAGAAATTCAACTAGAAAACAACAACAACAAAATACATGTAAAAGTTGGTATAAATAAAGTATGTGTACACACTTTTTTATATAAGAAACATGCAGGTATAAGAAATAGGATGCTCAAACACCCTAAAAATTAGAAAACAACTAAGAAACATTACCAGGCATAGACAGAAGGATAAACAGTGAAAAACAATAAAACAAAGACAATGTTTGGATGTTACAAAAAGACAGATATTATTTAGTAATGTTAGTAAGCAACATCCAAAAAACATATCTCTGCTCCTAGGTTCTTAGCATAAGAAAATGTTAATATGAACGACTTGAAAAAGCTCGTTATTGTTTTGTGCGCACTATATGTGGGAGGGTGGATCAAAAATTGAGAACTATAGCATTCAATCCAGCAACTTCATTAAAAAATGTAATATTTACCTTCTTGACCAAGAGCATCATTGATTTCAACCCATGCTCTTTGACGCATGTTTTTATCTTTAAAATGGGTACCACTTACTAGCCATAAACATTCATAGTTCACTATCAATCAACACACCATGAAATGAAGTTTGTTCACTAGGCTCCACCTCATTCAGTTCATCTATACGAGAACTAGACAATGTTGGGGGTGCTATCTGATGTTGATGATGAGATGATAAATCATCTTCTTCTTCAATAACTTGGCTTTGATTGGAAATAACAAAGTCTGACTTGTTAGCTGTTGTTGCTGTAGTAGAGTTACTTGCTGGTTGTGGTGCAGGTTTATTTAGAATCGATATTGGTTGGTGTGGAATTGTTCTCACCAAAACTTTTCTTTTTCCGAGACCTGCTGGAGCTCTTGTTATTGTGCCTGCAGCAGCAGTTTTGTTCGCCATAACTGTTGATTTTTTCAACTGATTAAAAATCATCATGTTACCTGCTGGAGCTGTTGTTTTGGCTGTTGTGGCAGCAGTTTTGTTCGCCACAGCAGATAGCTTCGAAAACACTTTATTTTCTTCATTTTAACACAGTAAAATTTTACAAATGAATAGCGTCTTAAATTTTTAAAAAATTCTAAAGCAACCTCGCATATGGTGGGACCTTCTTACGCACTATAGTGGCCCCACCATTAAAAAAAAATATTTACCAAAATAAAAAATGTGGCCTAACATTATAATACACCTCTTCACAGTTTAAATTGTTCACTCATTTTGGGGGAATATTTATTTTTTGAACAAAATGTTTCACAAAAAAATTATTTTACTTTTCTTCATGGTCAGAACCTTCTTAACACGTTTCCCAAATTGCATGTTTTTAAAAAAATTAGAATATTGATGTTTTGACTTTAAGATCATATTCAGCATCATTGAATTGGTGTGTGTATAATTTTTTAACTTAATCCGACCTGTGAAAATGCTGTTTTGGTGGTGCTAATGTTACGGTTAAAGTCTTCTTAATTTTCAACTTGTACTAATAAGCTTCTGTTTCAAGCAACGGTCAATTAGTACAAAATTAAAAAAAATATTTTAACGGGTTGTTTGTTCGCTGTATGAATTCAAAGCTTTAACATTTTACCAAATTTTAGGTGAGGTTTCTAAAATCACATTCACATAAAAAGTAGCGGTACATCAAAGAAAACTAATTCGGGAAAGTGTATTCATAACAGTTTACTTCCTTTGTTAAATTCTCAATAAGATTAAAGATTTATTTAAACGATGGTTAGCTGAAACTGTGAACTCGTTTAATTATTTTTTTTCGAATTTTCCAAGCTATTAAATTTTTATTTTAGCATGGTTTGGTTTCTGCATACGATCGTCAATTTCATGCAGAGGAGGGTTACCATAGCAAACTAACACGTGACGATCGGAAACATATGCTTGGATTGAATGTTAATTTTGAGGTATGATCTAACAAATATGTTTTACAAGCATTATAGCACTCGCAGTTACCTCGTCTGCCTAAACTTTGTCAGTCTCAAGTGACAAAGTTATGAACAAAATATTGGACTTTGTTACTAATTAACAAAATGCCACAAAACCTTAATAAAGTCTGAAACGCATTGGAATTGTTTTTGTGTTCTGTTCAGGCATGAAAGAAAAATCACGGGCCGTTCATTTTAACCTATTTTCAAAGATTACGCCGAAAAGATGTTGAAGTGAGGCTCGCTCATTATATTTATTATCTTCCAATTTATTTCATACCTTTCTTGTCCTCTGTATTCTTTTGTCTTACTTTTCGACCCACCCAGAATCATCCATTTTTGCCACTACACCAAACGTGATTATTTCGTCGCGTTTAAAGATGTATTATCAAATTGAGAAAAACAAGAATAACTATGTTTTTATTACAATTGAAATTAATCTTAGGTTATTAAATCTTGGCGGTCGCATTAAGGTACAAAACATTCTTTCACTTGGTTCCTAGTCTTAAAATAATCAAGATTTTAATTAAAAAAATTATAAAAAATATCTTTGGCCGGAAAAGAACGATCTTATTGGGGTAAAACGACTTGCACATCTCTTACATACCCACCCACCCACCCACCCACCTACCCTTTTCTCGTCCGCTGGTCATCCTTTTCGTTTAGATGACTGAATGTTACAATAAAGTAGATTTTGAAAACACGTGGATACCTGAATTTGAAGGAGAACTGCTTTGCGCATCTTTAAAGAGAATAAACACGCGGACGAGCCATGATAAAGATTCGCCTATATAATCCGGATAATCTGTGTGTTTTGTTAAAATATCGCCGCTCGTAGTGTAGCGCGGATCGAATTCCACTCACTGTCAGGCAGAATGATAGTGATTCGCAAAGTCATTCTCCTTTTTTCTTAAATTTACGCTGAATATACTTGCCGTCATGGTCGAAGGTCCAATGGAGGTGAGATATTCTCGAAAGAGAAAAATCGCATGGGTGGGCCATGATAAAGATTCACCTATATGTAGATGCCTTTTAATCTTGATTCGACTATGTTCTTTTGATACAAGAGATGTTAGTTACTACACAAGCATATCAACATTGATGATTTTTTTCTCTCTTTAGGAAAGACCAAAGAAAGTTCCAATTTTATCATCTTCGGCTTATGGCCATCGCAAACCATTGGAACACGCTCAACGTAAATTCTGCAGAGTAGCTCTAGTAGAAGAGATTTTTATCGAGATTGCGGAACGAACATTCCACCAGGACAAGAATAAATTATTCTTAAACTTTCTTGTTCCTCTAATAGACTTATGATGTTATGTTATTTAGTGTTTTTCCCAAACAACCTTTTAAACTTAAAATAGCTAATCCCGGTTGAAATGCCCAGTTGAAATATCAAGCATGTTCCACTTGAGGTAACGCAATATTTCACAAGGCGCAGACCACTGGAATATCGTCATACCAGGTGTGAATAAGTTTAATATGCAACCCAATTCCCTGCCCTGCAAAAAGTAGTCAATCAGAAAGTAGCAGTTGCATTTCCTACAGTAGGTTATTCCTGTCTCTCTTTTCTGCGGTAGCGCGCTACAAAACGCAGGTTTACAAAAGCAGGACAAACATCGAAGCGTGAGAGCAGAAAAGAGAGACAGGTAACCTGACTATAAACCTTGATCTAGCCATTTCAGAAATAAAAAAGCGTTTATGTTCACAAAGTTTTCACCTCAATTTTTTTAGATTACTTTTACCCAATCAGGTATGGTAATTAAGTTCAAAACAAAAGAAACCAACGTTTAAGCATTTGAATAATTAAAATCAACATGAAATTATCACAAATAAAAACAAAAGTTTAACAAGCGTCAAAAGGGCATATAATGAATTAATCAACAGACGGTTTAGCCTACGGGTATATAATAATACATTTATATCTAATTCAAGGGTCAATTCTTTTCAAGAATTGACCCTTGAAAGATAAATTCTTTTAAATTCCACAAAATTTACAATATTTTCGGCATGATAATTCCATGTAGCGTCTCCACAATGCACCAATCTCACAATAGGACTTAGGTAAGTCCTCACAGTTGCCCAGTCTGTCTTTGCATGGCTTTCTTGTTGCTAAAACAAAACAAACAAACAGTTAATCAGATCGTGAATGAGTTTAGAACGCATCTTCGTTTCCAGAGATACGTATGCTTTGTAGAACCTGATTGAAACAACGTGATTTATAATCTCGAAAGACATACTCACTGACTACAATTCCAGACATGTTTTTTTTGCGAAGAACTGTTTTTTTCGCTATTTTCCGAAATGAAAGAACGGTATCACTTGGCCAGGTTGCTTCTAAGTCCGCTGTAAACATTGTCAAATGCGTGTTACTTATATAGAAACAGCTTTTTCGATTGCTCGTGGCTATATCATAAATTGATTTAAAGCACCAAAGCCGAAACATCCACGAGGCGTAAATGTAGAGTCTGCCGATATTTTTTAAGGTGCTTTTTATGGAGCAGCATAATATTGCACAATATGCTTGAAGAAAATTAGAACAATTAACCAACCAATCAACACGTAGGGAATTGTAAACAAACTTATTCTATAGCTCCTTTTTAAAATTTATTGGAAGATGGTGTGGAATGAGACAATTATTGAATTTCGTGTATATAACAAAGAATTAAATCTTTAACTGCTTTAAAGCATTCTCATATTTGTTTCAAGCGTTGTAATAAGATTTTTTCGCTGTGTACCACATCGACTTTTACAACAAGAGATTAAAATGCAAATTGATCAGCCTTTTTGACTTTTTCACCTCATCTTTTTTTTTATTCGCGCATCAAATGTAAAATTGCGCAGCTTTTCTAGTGAAGATTATAACTATGATAGCAGCCACAAAAATCGTCGGTCTCTATATAAACGCCTCGTGGATACTTGGCTTTTCGGTTTTAATTATATTTTGCTTTTCTTCCAATTTGTATAAGTCTGTTTAAAAGCAACTTAGTACTAGAACAACCAACATTTGGGAAACTTATGGAACCAGAAAAATAAAGAGTTTTGGTGATTATTGGCTGTTACTGTTTTGGTTTTTCTGGAAAACACATTTGCAAATAAAGCAAAGAACGTTGTTTTTGAAGCAGTTTTTTTTTCTTGCTAAAAATGCAGGCTTATTTAAGTAATCCGCTAAGAATTATGTAAAGCTAAAAAGGCGATAAAAAATAACTTTTTAAACAAGATCCCTGGCCAGGTTGTTTACAAACGATGCGTAACTTAAAAACACAAAGTTACTCACTCCAAGTGGGATATGTTCGAGGTGTTGGTCGAGTAGTTGGTGCTTTCTTTTTTGTTGTTGTCGATGATGTAGTGGTGGATGTTGTGGATGCTGGGGTAGTCACTGTCGTCGTTGTAGAGCTTGTCGTGGTTGATGCTGTTGTTGATGTAGTGGTTGTAGTTGTTTTTGTCGTTGTTGTCGGCTTTGTTGTCGTGGTTGTTGTTGGTGTAGTCGTCGTTGTAGAAGTTGTCGGTTTAGTTGTCGTTGTTGATCTTGTTGTTGGTGTAGTTGTTGTTGTTGTGGAGGTTGTCGGTTTAGTTGTCGATGGTGATGTTGTTGTTGGTGTAGTCGTTGTTGTCGTTGTACAGGTTGTCGGTTTAGTTGTCGTGGTTGATGTTGTTGATGGTGTAGTCGTAGTTGAAGTTGTTGTCGGCTTAGTTGTTGTAGTTGTTGTCGTGGGATGAGTAATTATAGTTGTAGTACAACAGGGAGTAGGAGCCTTTGTTGAAGGCGTTTTGTCGGTACAATATCCACATGTTTTTCGGCATACTTGCTGCATCACCCAACGAGAATGAACGAGTTTGCAGTCACGTATGTTTCGTTTACACACTGGACTTTTGTCGTAACAATCTAAATATAACATTCTCCGAATGTATAATTAACAAACTACATTTCGCAACAAAACACATTGAGACAAGGTGGCCCACTCAACTGCAAAAGTAGCACCTTTGATACCAGTTAAGTAAATTATTAGCGAGATATTGCTTTTTATTTTGTCTTTACTGCTGGTGTTTTAATGTGTTAGAAGGGATGTAGGAAAAGATTCGATTCGATAAAGCCTTGCCTCACTTTTCTGAGAATGACTACGATTTTCTTGTTCTCACGCTAACAAGTATTTAGGCATGACTCCATAAGAGTTAAAAACGTTATGAGTTCTGTTGCAGGAAAGTAAAAGCAAGCAAACATGGTAATATTTCAATAAGTATATAGTGAGACTACACCCCTCACCAAAATATTGAGACAATAGTACTTTCTCGGTAACTATATAAAGTTAGCAAAAAGCATCAACTCGCTAATTCTCTGCAGGCGGTAGGTTGCGGAAGTGGCACCTTTCAGATGGGTAGGTAAAAAGAGTTTAAATTGCGCCGGTCGCGTTTTCTAAATCGTTTGCTTTACGGAATAGAACAAATTACTAACCTCCCGGTTTCTCATCCCAACTAGCAACAATAACAATACCAAAGCAAGCCAATAACATCCATGAAAAGGAAGCCATGTTTTCTTATGTTACACCTTCTTTCAAGGATAGATAACTGAGCAAAGAAGATATTGAGATATTACGTGTACAAATGTTTGATGTTTACACAGCTTTGTTTATTCATTTGTTTGTTTGTCCAACAAATTCTACTTTGTTCTCTACGTTACCATCTTGATTTATTTTCTAACTTGTACCTGAAACTAAAATAACTTTATTTATTATTAACTTTTCACTATTATTTTTCACTATTATCTCTATAATAATACGCCAGTTCTGTCTGTCTGTGACTGTTACAAAGACGATATTTTTTACCACCCGAATGCGCGAGTTTTTCGAGTTTTTTTGTTTTGTTTACATTTGTCTCGCAACCGTTAGAAACAACGTGATAGAAAATAAGCAGTATGATTCGCTCAAATACGTACTTTCGAACGGGACGGCATTCGAATAGAAAGTTTCCTTGGCGTAAAAACAAACAAACATAAAAATCTCTCGACAAAGTTCTCGACAAAAGGCGAACTAAAGAAGAGGA
The DNA here is from genome assembly GCA_030067915.1 of Hydractinia echinata. NCBI lineage: Eukaryota > Metazoa > Cnidaria > Hydrozoa > Anthoathecata > Hydractiniidae > Hydractinia > Hydractinia echinata. The sequence goes on along the minus strand of JASGCC010000051.1, from coordinate 1,318,218 downwards.
TAAAAAATGTCTTATTTTCGACGATCCCTTAGTCATAAAAAAGTGCAGATATTAAGAGCAAGGAAAGTCAAAGTGAAGAAGTGGAGTGGATTAAAAAAGCATATAATTTGGAACAGAGCTAACATCGACACACAAAACAACAACAAAAGAAAGGTCCCTTCGTCTTCAAAAAAGTGCAAAAAGTAAAGTAGTTCAAAAAAACATATATAAAAAAGAAAAAAGAGACCAAGTGAAGAAGTAGAAGTAGAAAAGTGAATTGGAAGCCGCAATAAGTTACTTCGGAAGTGAAGAGTGGAGCTAGAAGTAGTAAAGTAAAGTTAGAAGTACAAAATGAATGCTAGAGTTTCAAGTGAATTGGAATTGAGAAAAAGTAAGAACTTTGATATTTTTAGACGTTCCGTTTTTATATGTAGCACACTTAAAATTGTCAAGGAGAATCGCATTCTCAAAAAAAATCCTATGGAGCTTCAAATTCTTTAAGTTTTATGTTTTTCCGCGTTTTTTATAAAAAAGCTAGCATATTTTTACTTTTTTTTGCATAATTAATGTGTCACCTGGTGCGTAACTAATGTATTTGTCCTAAAATTCAAAATGCTGCATAAAGCTGTTAGCTGGCTACCAAACAAATGTGCCAGCGAAATAGAAAGTTTTGGTTTGTTGAACTAACTGCAAATGTCATAATTTTTACATTGCTATTGTTTTCCTTTATATGTGTTTTACTAAGCATAAATAGCTAGCTAAGTCTCCCCAACTTAAGTATATTTAACTGGGTGTCTTAGGTACTGTTTTGTTAGCTAGCTAGCTAATGTTAGCCTCAAGGCTCCATCCCATAGCTAGCTCTAATCTATGAGTTTTGTTGTTATTCCTCTATTTTTAGGTATTTATAGCTACCTTAGTAGTCAAACTTCTCTTCTTTTTTGAACACGAATTATGATGTAACAAGCTAGCTACAAAATCTTTCTTAAACTTTTAGGATACTGTGACACATTTTTATGCCCATAGAGAATAATTTTTTCACATTTCCTGTAAACTTTACAAGGGGACCACAATATGACAAGTGGAACGAATTTTATAGAATTTAAAGTGTGTGTGTTAAGTTATTTTTTATTGTTTTGTTTCCTCATCCTGTTAAACTTTTGTCAGCCTACATGTAAAATGCCAGGTTTTTTTACAGGGGTTTTTGACATTTGATTGGAAATTTATTTACGTGGGTTTATGACTTTGGGTTAAAAAAATTTATGAGAGGATGGTGTAGTTGTCAGTTCACATTGTTCGTGTTGCAAAATGCTGTTTTTTGAAATTTTGTGTAAACTTTTGTGGAAATAGACCACATGCAATATATATACTGAGAGAACAAATCTTTGTAGAATCAGACTTCACTGTAAGCTGTTGTAAAGCTGATGTCTTTATCGGTAAAAATAACAGCCATACTTTACTAATTAAGAAAAAAATAAAACGAGTTTGAAAGTTAAAAAGTATTTATTTGTTAAGCTTTTCGTACATTAAGTACATCTTCAGACTATATAAACAACTTTGTCTTTATATTTCGTATTATAAACTATTGTTTGGGAGAACTAACTGTATGTGATGTAATTTTTGCTGGAAGAAAATTCCATGGTTTCACGTTTTTGTTTTTCTTGAGAATTTTACAAAATTTTGTAGGGATAAATGTTTGCTGATGATAAAAAAATTACTTAATGTTCTGACTGAAACTGTTTTTGTTTTTTATATTTTGTAATCTAAACGCGAGGACTGTGTGCACTGAAATGACTGATTTTTTTAGATTTTGATGTGTTTCATAACCTTTTTGTGGAAGATTAATGGGTAATGGCAATATACGACATGCTGAATGAAATTATTTTTGTTGATTTAGATGTGTTTCTCAAAAAACGATCTGTTTTACATTTTGTGTAAACTTTTGTTTATGAACCGTATACAATGTTTGTTGATTCAAGTTTATTCTTTGCTTATTGGTTTTTTGACATCTAGGTTTAAAATTGTTGGTAAAGGGCAGTATGGATCATCATACTAAAAAAGAAAATTTTTGTGTTCTTAACTGGTTGATTTTTACATTTTGTGTAAATTTTTGCAGGAGAGGATGGTATGCAACCGAAATGACTGATTTTTCTAGATTTAAATTTGATGTTTTCCAAACTATGGCTTTTTCATATTTTTGTATATAAGGTTCTAAGGGAAAGACAATATTTAAAATGTGTAAAGAACTTATTTTTGTTGATTTGTGCTAACTCTTGCAGGCCTCCTTTTTGACATTTCAGAATAAAATACTGAGGGTTTTCAACATAATCACTTATTAGATGTACATATTTGAGATGCGTTATTTCTAACATTGTTATTATCCGTGTTGTAACTGTCTGTGTTCTTACTGTCGGTTTTGTGGGTGTTGTGAGTGTTGATGTTGTGAGTGTCGTTGTTGTAACTTTTTATCAACTAGATTTTGCACCTTGCAAGCTGTTCTTTTTTATTTTGTGTGAGATTTGTGTGGAGGATTTAACCCTATTCGGTCCGGGGGGGGGGCGGATTCCGCCCCCCCTGACGGTTTTTTACAAATAACTCCTTATTGCTATGTTATATGGCTATGAAACTTATTGACTTTCAATATTTATCTATTAGACACCTGCATGCCAAATTTTTAGGTCCCATACCTTTCAGAGGCTTTGATATTGGCCATTACTCGAAACTACCCCTAAAAATCTCTATGAAATCCTTATAATGGGTAAAATTTAATAACTCCTGTTAGGATTATCCTTAGAACTTGAAACTTGCAACACAACTTTGTTTTATTAAGAAGAATCATTTTGCATAATTTGGACACGTGATTAATCCGATTTCCCGATTTTGTCGGATTTTACCCGAAAATCGGGAAAAACCGGATTTTCGGGCAATTTTTGGCAATTTTTTATGCGATCCACGTAAAAACCGGAAAATATGTTAAATAACTTTTATTTAGCTTTCAGAAACTTCAAACAGAATGCAAAAATTCCATCTGGAACAAAAGTAATTAACTTTTAAGCAGATAGTGTCATTTTTAACAAATTTCAAGCTTCTGATGACGTCACAGAAAATGTGCTGACGCAAGCAAAAATTTATTGCCGCCATTTTGTTCCTTTTATGACGTACTATAAGTGTGCCAAGTTTGATTCAATTTGAACAACCCTATGAAAAGTTATTGAGGGGGGGCGGATTCCGCCCCCCCCCGGTCATAATATGTTCGAAAAACCCCGGACCGAATAGGGTTAATGCGATTTGACATTTGACATTTGGTGTAAGATTTTAAGAACATTTTTTTTTCTGTATATGCACTGCTGACGTCAGCAAAACATCTAAAGCAACCTATTTTTTCATTGGCCTTTTGCCTAAGTGGATTTTTCCACGGGCCTTATCGACTAGTAGTAGAAGAATTGTTCAAGATACAGCGAGTGTTATGCAATATCCAATAGAAAATATAACGTTTAAATTTCTTTCCTTGAGATATATTCACTACAAATATAATTCTAATCTAATTTTAAGAACGTTATCATTAGCTAATTCGATGTTTTTTATTTTCTTTATTTTTTTTTTTTTTTTACGGTGGATAAAATGGTCAAATCTATAGATTTTTGATGAGTGGCAAGACAATATGATTAAACAAAAGACAAAAACACGTACTACAAGTGTGCCTAAGAATAAAAAATTAACTCATTCGTGTTTCTACAACCTTATAAAAGCCTTGGTAAAGTTCAAGTACCCTTCAGTTTCCATCATTTCAGTTTCTACTTATTTCAATAGAAATGTGCGGCAGTTTTTTGCCAAATTCAGTGTTGTCGTCATCTAAAATTAGGCTACCAAGAGTACGACTTGAAAGCCAACTTTTAACCCTAATATCTATAATTGGCGTTCACTAACAGTTGTGACTATAGAGCCAGTCGTTAAATGTTTGTATCTGTGTAACTTTTCACATTTGTGTTTCAGGAGATCTATGCCATTAGGTGCCAGGGCCTGCGTTTTATCGAGTTAATATCTTTAGGTCAGTGTTAAAGTTTAGAAACTGTGGTGACATTTGCTTATTTTTACATTTACTTATTATCTTCATTTATTTCCTCATTAAATTATTTCAAGTTATAATTGTATTTTTTAATTGTTAGGAATGTTTTTATTAGCTGAGAAATATTATTATTGAAATATTAAAGAACGTGTTTTAACGTCCCGAGTAAGTTGTTAACTCCTTGTCTTATGTATTAATTTCTTAATTATTTTTTTAACAATGGCTTTAAATACCATAATTTCTCAGCGACACGACCCGAGGTAACTTTTCAGGCGATAGTAGCTTTTTGTTACGTACAGCATTTTTTGTTACTTACATTAATTTTGTTGCCAGTAACAAGATACAAAATCAAATCGGTTCATTTTTGTATCTTGTTACGAGTAACAATAAATGTTACTAGTAGTAGGAAACTTGTTGTTGCTAAAAATCTCTCCCTGTCGCCACTTTTAGCAACAATTCTGAGTAAATATACCGAATTATTTCCCTGTTGCGATGGAATGTGGCAACACGATAATTTTTGTGAGCGATTGAAACAAAATTAAGTATGTTACTATCACCTGAAAATATTGGGTCGTTCTTGTTCAAACTGATGCTCCGTGGAATTAGTTTATATATGAGCAGTTAAAAATTCTTAGATTGGGTGACATTAACCATGACCTTTTTCTGGAAGCAAAAATTCAATGTTGACAGTCCTGAACTTTGGATCTACTGGCCCACATTACAAAAATGAACCCTTTTCTAAAATTTCAACATGTCACTTTTATGAAAAATCGTTTTAACAAAAATAATGTGATGAGATTATTTGAAATCTTTTTTTTAGATACACGGTAAGTATAATTTGTTTACTATAATTATGAAAAGTTATATGTTTACACCGTGTATAGGTTACATTTATGAACATTTCAACTTTTCATGCATTTGCGAAAATTTCTTACAATTCCCACTTAATAGAATGTCATTGCTTTTTCTCGATTTCATACGCAACCATAATAGTTTCGAACCTCCATATGTTAGGTTTATTCTCCAAGTATATTTACAAAACCTCCAAGATGAAAATACAGCGCTCCTACTATTGGAGGCATTTGTCTAAAGAAGTGGTTCTCTCGAGACGCATATGTATACGTATCCCGTTGTCTAAAGGATAATAGGTACAATAAGATCTTCGACTGATACAATATTTATTTCATAGTTTAACAAAATCCGCAATATTTCTTACAACTCCTGCTCATATAATATTTCCAAGACTCGTTAGTGCTGTTGCAACGTTCTTTTGGAAATTGCAGGCAGTTTACACGATCTTGGCAAACAGTCTTACTGGTTGCTACAACAAAAAGAAAGATTAAACAATAATAATAATAATACATCCTCGAATTGATAAAAAGGCTAAAACTATTATGACAGAATGCACTTTTACCTCAAGAATCCACTTTATTTACTTTATCTAATTTGAATAATTAACTACAAATGCAGTGAATACTGCACTATACAGCAAACTCTTGACCTTACATGACCAGATTAATTATGTTTGCACTTTGAAAAAATCTCAACCACTGCTCATAAAAACAAACACACAAAATTAAACCACAACAACAGATAAATATATATACATACAACTGAACTTTGTCGGCTGTGTCACTCGCCCTCCTGACTTCTTTGTTGTCGTTGTTGTTTTTGTCGTTGTGGCAGCCTTTGATGATGTTGTTTTGGTGCTTCTCTGTGTGGCAGCAGTAAACGGCTTGGATGTGTTAGGATCACTTTCGCACAACTTACACGTTCTTCTACATTCTTTGCTCATAAACCATTTCCAACTAGGTTGGTTACATTTTCCTTCAAAAGCATTCTTAGCACAGAATGGACTTATATCAAAACAACCTAAGGTAACATAACATTTGCCATTTATGATATGTTATTGATAGGAGTTAGAGCAAGCACAACTTAGGAATTTAAACATAAGAAAAACGCATTTATCTGTACCGAAGAAAATTACAACCTAAATTATCAAAAGTAATACGCTGAATTGGCTACTATTACTATAGGGTAAATAGGTAAACAGAACTGCTGTAAACATGACGTAATTACCTTTGGGTGGTTTCACGTACGGTGGTAAAGTGGGGTATGTACCATCTAAAGGAAGAAAGTAATAAGAAGGTACAGGCTGTGATATGGAGGGAAAGGGGGGAACTGTAGCGCCGAAGGAAGGGGGTAAAAAAGCCCTACCCCGCAACTTCCCTTGTGTTGAGTTGCAAAATTTGGTACGAATGTGTTTCACATGGTAATTAAAAATATAATTCTCAAATAATAACACAATCAACGACAATCAGTATTTATTGGTTGGCATAAATGTTTGGTGATACTTACTTGAAAATACTCAAATTAAGTATTATTCGGATACTTTGAATGGCATTTTATCTACGTCGCGATAATCCATTAACTTTTTGAGGCACCAATTAGACACAATTATTTTTTGGTTGGAAAGATAAAAAAAATTGAGCGAGTAAATGGACGTTATTTAAAAAAAGCACTAACAGCCTCGCGTGTTAGATAGCCTCGCGTGTTAGATAGCCTCGCGTGTTAGATAGCCTTGCGTGTTAGGGTGATTTAGATTAACAGTTAAAATGATATTAACAAAAGTATGCCAGGTAGGGCATATTTCCCTATCTCCTCCACTCGCAAGGCATGAATAGGGCCGATTAAATAAACCAATCCCAAATTCTTTTCCAAGAGATATCCATATTTTCCAACCCTCCAATTGTTCTAACCCCCAATATTAACTTTTGATGCATCTCAACCACCTGTTTAATTTCATATCGCTCTCCCCCGTTTATTTCTTACTCTGGAGTAGAAGGAAAATCTGAGGTTAAGCATTCGTGATAATGTCTAACGAATGTACTTACTGCAACGATACAATAAGTTAATTTGTTGAATATCTATATGTGAGAATCCATCTCTTTGACCAATTTCATATTGATCACGTGGATCAAGTGTGCGAATGCTCATTTTTTTACTGAATGAATTCCAAGCGTAATGCATCATGGATCTTACGTCGTAAGGCGTGCCAAGTGAATTGATCATTGAATCCGGCAGTTTTTCAAATTGAGGACGTACACCTGCAAAATAATTAAAAACTATATACTTGCAACAGAACAACTTGTAACCTGTTTTAAATACAAACTTTAGCTCATCTTAAACTTATTTTCTACTAATATATGTAATATATTTTTAAATAAACAGTTGTATAACTTTTTAAGGTAAGTTTAGACTGGGTTAGGCAGGTTTTCTGGTCAATAAACTTGGATGTACAATGTAATACATTTGCAACCTGGCAATTTAGGTAGGAAGACAAAGAACGACTAACGATAATCATATTTTTGACAAAAATACTGATTGGACGACTTACTTGAATGAATATTTCCCCAAATAATCTCGACATATTTGTCTCGATCTGGTCTTGATTGTTCATGCTCAAAACCTAACATCACAAATAAATTACAAAGTTATATAAACGTGTCAATTAAACCGTCAATGCTGTCAAAAATATATAAAGATCTAAATGTACCCATCAGTCAAAATAAAGAATTTATATTGTGAAACAATATATTTTACTGACCCAGGGCGTGTCCAATTTCATGCATTATAGTCGTCCTCCACCAGCATCCTGAAGCTAAAGAAATAAGTTGCGCCCATGTTTGTTTGCCGACCATTGAGGAACAACTAAAAAGAACAAAAAGAATGGGCTCATTACATGTTTATCGGTCGGGAAGTGACTTTTCTTTGTAGGTACTTTCTTTGTATACATTTAAACGGGGATACAATGCGTTTGATCAATCGCGCTCTGTGAACCTTCAGTATGCATCGTATATCTATTACTATACTACCTTTAATATCTTTTAATTTACTTAATTAAAATTAAGTAAACTAAAATATATTAAAGATTAATAGAAAATAAAAATGGTCTTCGGGCTCTTACGATGTCTTTTTAGCTCATTCAACACGCCTACTCAATGTAAAAACATTTTTGATACAGTCATCATTAAATTCGGATAATTTAGCCATACATAATCCACTGTGGGTTTGATTGGCCTAATCTATTCGGGCTGGGAGAACCCCCCGCCCTCTTTAAGATTTTTCAAAAACTTTGGAACAAGTAAGAATTGAGTGGATTCCCTAATAAAATTCTTGATTTCGGTTACTTCGTTTTTTCTCTTCGGATTTTCAACAGCATTAAAAAGCTGCAGTTGACAACAGCATTAAAAAGCTGCAGTTGACATTCTCAAGAGAACAGTAATAAATTCAGAAATAATTATAAAAGATTTGATATCACTAGGCTTAACAACGCTCGCTTTAGGTTAGGTATTAATTGTAGGTCTACCTTAACGAAATTCACTGTCTTTTTACAACCTCACCTGTTTCCTTGATAAAATTTGATGTAATCTCTTTCTTTCTTTCTCGCGACAAAACGGATGCAGGTATACTTATGATATTGATTAAAAGCTTCTTGTATTTCACTCATAGCTTTGCTGTTTTTTTCTATAAAGGAAAATTAACTTTAACCAATATAACTATAAAACTTCATTGATTTATTGCTTTTCTTTTTCTGTATTAATAATAGCCGTTGTATTTATCGAACGGGAAATCCAGAAGCATAAAAAAATTAGGAAAACTCCACTTGTAATAAAGTGCTCCACCTGGATGTGTGATACGGTTTACCTGCAGTTGAATTTATTTAAAGTACTAATAATCGGAAAAATATAATAACTTTCGTTAGGATTATGTTTATGGGAACTTAAAACTTACAACACAACTTTATTTCGCCAATTCACAAGTCTGGACACCTGATTAACCCGATTTCCTGATCTTTTGGAATTTATTTTAAGCAAATAGTCGTATTCCGGACAAATTTCAAGCTTCTGATGACGTTAGAAAAAAGTGCCAACATAAGCAAAAATATTGCAGCTATTTTTTACCTTTCATAACGCACTATAAGCGTGCTAAGTGTTTGATTTGATTTAAAGAGGCCTATAACAGTATGGGATGCGGGGAGGCTCTAAAAAAGTCGATGATTGTATTGGTAATGCCTTTGACCCTATTCATATGTTGTCAAACGGACGGAACAGGGTCAAAGGCAATATCAATACAATCATAACTTTTTCACAGCGATAGGTATTTCAAGAATCAATCAGCGTTATTATTTCGTAGTGTCGTCGGACGGGGAACATTTCATGAATAACTAAGGCATTTTGGACCCAGAAAAATTTAACATATTTTACTTAAAGCTTACCTTAAAGCTTAGCTTAAATATTGTTTAGGAATTTGTATATTTTTTTAAAAAATCTTGATTGAATCTTAAGAATTTCGTCTTAGAAGTTCCACTAATTATGCATGACATCATGAACTAGCTCTGAGTGAGGTTCAGTATTTAACAGTTTTACAAAGGCATATAGGGTTCAAAATGGCCATGCAGTTTGGCGTTTAAAACATTTTACGTAAATTTCACCATTTAGTTACTACAATTATGCTGGAGAACAAATAAAGATTTTTTTTTACATAACTTTCAAACAAATTTCTGAGCACAACTTGTTTTTTGCGGGAGATAAGCTTTAATGGAATTTGAATAAATTAACAAACTGTTTAAGTAATTCTGTAACAGAACCACAAAAAAACGGTTGGCCTATCATTTTATCCAGGCAAAAAACATGAACCTGATGAATTGCTTTTACTGCATTTTCTCTAATAAACGCCACACTCTCTAATCAACCCAAATATGACGCTTGTTATAAACGCCTTGGTTTTTTAAAGGGGGAATTACGTAGTAGCAGTTTGATACATCGCTTTAAACTCGTCCTATACCTATTCTGACATACAGATTACCAAAAAGCCGTAGTTGTCATACGCTTCGATCAATTATATATAGGAGTAATAGGTATAAAACATACTTGACGACTGATAACCCACTTACGCAATGACGATGTTATCACATAAGGTACCACTCCTTTTGGCCATAGCTTTGTTACATCTGCAATTGATCCATACGCTTTTGATCTTCCTTTCATGAAATATTCCCTTTGAGCTGGGGATAAAATCATGTCGCCTTGGTAAAGGCTTGGATCTAAGTAATAAATTAATTAGTTAAATTAAGAGTAGTTCCTAAGTAAGAGTACGTCCTAAGGGCAACAGGTGGTAGCAAAATAGATTCGACTCTATTCTGATGCTAAAAAAAATGCGTTGAGTTATACGTGTTACGACATAAAGTAAAGTACCACAAGTCATAAGGATTAGCCTCGCATGTTTTGGTGGCTTTTCGTCCCTTGAGAACAAGGAATCTTGCATTAGCCTTAAAAATAAAATTTTAATTTATGATACTGGCAACTCGTCTCAAAATTGTTATACTTTTTACTAACAGTAATTTGGGTGGCGTGTTCAGAAAATCCAAGGCCTGACAGACACATCATATATTTACGACTTTTCGAAATTCAGGTCACAGTCTTCTTTGGGTGTTGATTAAATTTACATTAACATAGTGAAATTGATTAAAATATTTTTTGGAAATATTTTATTTTCATAAAATATTTCTGATATAGGAAACAAACAAATCCATTTTAGATTCTTATCTCAAACCCGCAAATTTTTTAAAAAGCAGGTAAGGGTTTACATTTTTAGTGGCATTTATAAAATTGTTGTTTATCAATAAATCGGGTATACCCCCAAAGAATAAGTTGTACCTACTTTCCATTGCTTTCGTCCATGCCTCAACAGAAAAAACTGCAGCAAGAAGCCATAAAGTTAATACCGCGAGTCTTCTCATTTTCTAAAAGTCAAACGGTTAAGTTACGGTAAATGTTAGTAGATAGCTCAAAATGTAAGAGAAATGTAATTAGTTGTTTAAACAGGTTGGCAAATATATTTCAAATATTAAAACGTTTTTTTAAGTGTTGGTAAAAAACTAAGTAAGCAAAAAACGTACACTTTTGACATTTTTTTTATGCTTTATGTTATGTTATTACATTATGAGTTATGTTTTACATTTCACGGTGGGTTGAAATTTTCCCTTTTTTCAGTGTCATCGTTGATTATTTGCTTGGCAATATTTGATTCCGTTACCTCTTTTTAGAAAAATATCCAACATTAATTTTGGAGGAGATGCCGTTACGCAATTGGTCTCCACAGGCACATATAATAATCGCAAACTGTTTATACTCAATCCATTATGAAGATATGGCAATGACACATCATATAAGAAAATGTTTGCTTGTAGGAGATGAACGCACCATTAACATGATTCTATGTTAAGCAGACATATTTTTCACACATAGGGCTCACTGCTAGTTACATTCTTGCCGTGCTAATTCCTGTAAAACAGCAAATTCTTCCTAATATAGGAAATAGGTTGAGTGTACTTTTGTGCTCTAAAAAAGTGGAGATAAAGCAAGTTAGGGAAAAATCGTACGATCGTCTTTCTCCACAGTAGAAGACCAGTTATTTTATAGAAGGCTAGCGAAACAAAAACCCATTTTTAAATAAATAAAAAACTGTGGATAGTCCAATACCTGTTATTCTAAGAGTTTGGGACAATAGTTGTATGGATGGACTAATTACGGGAGAGCGTAGCGTATCCCGTTTTAATTTCAGCTGCGACTCCTCCTCCTACTACGCAATATTCGGCAGGCAGTCGGGCGGTTGTAGGGCGTATGATTTTTGACGGATATTTTGCCGGCTGACGAAGATTGCAGCTTGCATGCTTGTGAACAGAATTTCACAAACTTTTCACCACCGAAGAAGAAGTCAAGACTTTTGATTTTAAAATCTTTGTCAATTTTTGTATGGAGTCAAACATAAAAGACTTTCGACCAATTGCACTTCTAAATGTCGAAGGTAAGCTTCTTTTCAGCCTTGTATCAAGGCGTTTGGAAACTCATATGATAACAAATAACAAATTTATCAATACATCTGTTCAGAAGGGATGTATGGAAAAGGTTCCAGGCTGCTGGGAACACATGTCGATGGTTTGGTCAGCACTTAAAGATGCCCGCTCTTCTAAGTCGGATCTAGCTACCATCTGGCTAGATATAGCAAGTGCTTACCCTTCAATTCCTCATCGACTTATCTTTTTTGCCCTTAAACGCTATGGTGTTCCTCCACAGTGGATTTCTTTTATTAGAAATTATTACATTGGCATCTACAGCAAATCATTCTCTCCCCTTGCACCAAGTAATTGGCATAAACATTCGCGGGGAATTTTTGCAGGCTGTACACTATCCATTATCCTTTTCCTTGCAGGCATCAATATTATTCTTGAGTATACATTACTGGCTTCCGCTCCCAGGTTTATCACATCAAGCAAAGTGTCACTCCCCTTGATTAGAGCCTTTATGGACGATATCAACCTGATGTCTTCATCAGTGTCTGGGTACCCAAACGCTTTTGTCCAGGTGTACTGCAGCACTAAAATGGGCTGGCATGGATTTTCGTGCCAACAAATCACGCAGCATCGTGATCATAAAAGGTAAGTCCCTCAATTCAACTCCTTTTGCTCTCCAAAAGCCTGCTGACCCCACAGACTTCTCTTCCTACATTCCTTCTATCCATTCCATGCCTGTGCGATTTCTAGGCCGTATTATGGATGGTTCTATCTCCGATAGGAAGGCTATTGACGAACTTGATGAGAAGTTATCTGCAGGGGTCTCTATTATTGACAAGTCGTTTTATAAAGGCCCTCAGAAGCTGTGGATTTTACAACATCTATTAATCCCGCGCATTCAGTGGTCACTGCTGATATACGAAGTCTCAATGTCTTGTGTCAGCACCCTTGAACGGAAGGTGTCAGTATTTATAAGGAAATGGCTCAATCTTCACCATTCTACCACTAATTTATGTCTTTATGCTTCCAGCTCACCTTGCTCTCTACCGATAAAAAGCCTAACTTCCATACTCAAGTCCGCTAAGATCAGTGGACACTTGCTGCTAAGGGATTCTAAGATCCATTGGTTTCGGCAGCTGTACCAACATTAAAGGCCGGTAGATGGAGCGTGTCCAATTCAGTCAGAATTGCTGAAGCAGAATTAAAGATTAAAGAAATTATGGTTCACCCCATTTCGGTAAGGGCGGTTTAGGCCTCTGTCCTAAACCTAAGGGAACTTCTCTTAGACAGTCTCATTCTTACAGGAAATTAGTATCGGTGACTGCAAAAGAAATTGATGGTGAAAAGGATATGAGCAGAGCTTTGCAACTACAGGTGCAAGGAAGTTGGACCAGATGGGACAACTACATTAAGAACGATCTCTCCTGGAAGTCTTTGCTTGCCATGCCACCAAACCTGTTGTCGTTCTGTTTAAGCTCCACCTACGATGTTCTTCCTTCTCCGAGTAATTTAAGGCGTTGGCGTATATGTACCGAATCCTTCTGTTTCTTGTGTGGAAAACAAGTCTGCACTACAGCTCACATTTTAGGGGCCTGCAAAACGGCTTTAACACAGGGTAGATTTACGTTTCGTCACGACTCTGTCTTGCGCGAACTTTCACAGTTGATCACCACGTTTTCCAAATCTATTTCCTCTCCTGTAAAGCACCTAAATAATATAAAATTTGTTAAAGCAGGTAGTCACTCATCTAGCAAAAAATCAAAAACCGGTAGGCCTTTTGCATCTTGCCACTGACTGGTTATTTCTTTCAGATTTAAATGGTGAACTTATTTTTCCTGGTCATATTGCCATAACATCGCTTAGACCAGATCTTGTCCTGTATTCCAACAACAGCAAACGTGTTATTTTAATTGAACTTACTTGCCCTTGTGAGGAAAACATGGAAACCTGGCACTCCAAAAAGCTCTCTAAATACATCCCTTTGATAAATATCATCGAGCATAATGGATGGCAAGTAAATCTGTTCGCGATCGAAGTGGGTGCACGTGGATATTGCTCTCGGTCAGTTGCAATTTGTTTAAAAAGATTGGGTTTCCCAAACAAAGAAGCTTTCCAAGCCGTCCGGAAATTAGGCGACATTTGTATGAAAGCATCCTTCTGCATTTGGCTAGCCAGGAACTCAATTACGTGGAACCAAGGCAGCTGCAATCTTGTGCCAGGCTCAACATCTGTGCCTACCCCTCTATTGCCAAAGGTTACAAGCCCGCAGCAACAACAACAGCATCAACAACGAAGGCCAACTGTGGATAAAAGTCACACACACCCGGACCCAGAACCGCCTACCAACAGCACTCCAGCAAAACCAACTCATGCTGGTCTGATTAATAAAGGGAATACATGCTATGCTAATTCTATCCTGCAAGCATTATCTGTAACTCCTGCACTTTGGTCACAAAGTGCATCGGAGTCCTCTTTTGTTTCCCCCCTCGCCAAGTCCGTCTTGCTGACTATGTCTCTGTTGTCTAAATCCACCTCAGTTGTAGACCCTTCCGCCTTCCTCCGAGCGTTACAACGTAAGATGTCCAATGCTAGGAAACAACCCATTCAATATTAACACACAGCAGGATGTTCCTGAGATTCTACCTCATGTATTAAACGAGTTGACAGGGCCATCAGTTATCGCTAACAATATTATTACCAACAAAGTAACTACAACAATATCTTGTAATTCATGCCTCTTGTCTTCCAGTAGGGAGGAAAGTATGTCCATTCTGCCACTCCCTGTTTCAAACAACATAACAGGCTCCATTAAAGCTTTTTGCAACCAGATTATATGTCTGGAAATGACAGATGGATGTGCCCACAGTGCTCTTCCCTTCAAGACAGTACCCGGGAAACTGTCTTCACCCAGTGTGGAGATATACTGATCATCCAACTGAAAAGGTTTAACTGTATCCAAGGAAGATCTGTGAAAAATAATAAATTTGTTTCTTGCCTCGCCCAAGGTCACGACACCCTAAAAGTTTATTCCCATCCTGCGGAGGATATATCATTCACAAACCAATATAAATTAACCGCCACTATTAATCATTCAGGCACACTGGCGGCTGGTCACTATTGGGCTTTCATAGAGATCCAGGGTGTTTAATACTTGGTTAAAATGTGATGATAGGGCAGTGATTAGTGTCAAGCCATCTGATCTAGATAACTCCACAGTGTATGTGTTATTTTTTGTCAAAATTTAAATAGTGTGAATTCGCACTAAAACGGGAGTACATTATATCAAAAGGGGGAGGGATCTATTTTTCCTAGCGGTTTGAAATTACCCCTGCTGTGTGTTTTACATACAGTTTACCGTTAATCACGAGTTCGCTCACTCGCCGCTTTCCTAGAAAGCAATTATAAGAAGCTTAGCAAGGGGGCTTGGCAATTGCCTTGTCTTTGGGTGTAACGACCCCACTTATAACCCCAGTTCTGTAGGGAGGCTAAGTTGGCTCACTTAGTCTACAGGGTTAACGATCCTGCTATACCTGATGTTAGGAAGAAGCTATATAAGGGGTTTTCATTTCTATCTTTCTTGTTTCCGTGACTTTACATCCACGTTGATTACTCCACTGTCTTCAGGCTGGTCCTGACCTACGGCTGGTCCGAAGCAAATGGCTGGTCCAAAGCGACAACTACCCGTGTAAGGCTGAGTGTTGGGATCCCGTAACACATGTGGAAAGCTACTGCCAGGTTCACAAGTCCTGGCGCTCGGGTGGTTGTCTACTCATATTTATAGTTTTATATTTATTTATTTATTTTTATAGTAAATTCTTTGTTGTATTGTTGTCGTTATGTCTGTCTTTTGTTTTCATGTTGTCAGTTTTTGTGTACCGACCGTTAGTTGTACGTATTGTATTGTGTAGAGAGGGTTGTTTGGTTCAATTACCTTGAATCTACAGATTACCCTTGCAAAAAGGGAGATCTTGCACTGCGTTTTGATCTTTAGAGGGTGTTACCTCTACAATTTTAACTTCAAGGGTCGTTAGACCAGTTCCATCATCACAGCTTGCTGTCTTGTTATGTCAAAATCATTACCTGTTCACTGTAACGGTTTCATGACTGCTAGGAAAGACTAGTTGACTCTAGGAAAGACTAGTGACACTAGGAAAGACTAGTGACACTGGGAAAGACTAGTTCTGTACGACTTGGTATCTACCCTGACCGTTTTTGACAACTCTTTTTGAATACGATTTTGTTTTTACTACTCCGGACCCTAATCTACGGTACGTGCCAATAGATGAATGGCTAATGGGTTAATTAGTCACTAGCGAATCCTCACAGTCGTGGCGAAGCTGTGAAAATTATAGCCTTGCCCTGTGCACCAGGCAACGCAGGGTGGTCTTTTGTCCTGTGCATATTCATTCACTGTAGTACTGAATTCCAATAACCCAAACCCCCAAAACTACTACAGTGACAAAGATGTTGATTTTGAGGTAAGCGAGACAGCTTATCCTTATCACTCAGATCAGTTTCCTCCCCTAAAAAAGTGCAGTGTCGTTCTCAATGATATTTTCTCTGAACGTGGTGCTGAAAAGTTTCAGACAGCGAGTGTATTTCTGGACAAGAACCACACGAATTACTCCTGTCACATTGATGAGAAATATCTGAAAGACCTGCATATTAAGACACCAATAAAATGGGGCAAGATGAACGATCCTCTTTGGTCGACCCTGGACAAGGCTGTTGCTACCAAGTTATCCAACAGTCTAAGTCTATGTGACTCTCTTTCAACTAAAGTCAAACTGATGGAAGACACTGTTTATGAGGAAGCTGCACAAATCTTTGGTCATCCAGCAGCAAAGAAGGTTAAAAATCTTTCTGGGAAAAATAGGAGAACCTTACACTCTATTAATTTAATAAATTTAAAAAACTCTCTTGTGACTCAAGTTTTATTTGCCGTAGAGGTTGCTCAAAAGTTAGCTCTGCAGCAGCTGCTTGCCGAAACAAGGGAAAAAATCAAGGTAATACGTCGGGCAGAGAGACGTCTAAGGAAGAAGGTTAGGTTCAAGAAGGCACAGTCTGCTTTCAGGACAAACCCGTTTGCAGCTGGTAAAGCCTTGCTTGATCCTAAGTGTGCAGCCACACTGCGTGTCGATCAACAGACCTTAGACAATTATAAATCTTTGGTTGTCAAGGATGAATTGTATGACGTTCCCTTGTGTAATCTAGAAGGTCTTCCTGCTGCCCCTTCTATTACGAAAATTTTTCCCTCACATTCTCTTAAATACAAAGACTTTTTAACTCTTTTAGCAACCAGAAGGAATGCGTCATCTCCTGGTTTAAACGCTATTCCCTATAAAGTTTGTAAAAAGTGTCCCGAAATAAATACCCTCTTGTTCAATGTTTTTAAATCGTGTATAAAAAATTGTGTCGTCCCTGTTCAATGGCGTAATGCTCGTGAAATTTATATTCCAAAAACCAAAACTCCTATGGAGTCAAACATAAAAGACTTTCGACCAATTGCACTTCTAAATGTCGAAGGTAAGCTTCTTTTCAGCCTTGTATCAAGGCGTTTGGAAACTCATATGATAACAAATAACAAATTTATCAATACATCTGTTCAGAAGGGATGTATGGAAAAGGTTCCAGGCTGCTGGGAACACATGTCGATGGTTTGGTCAGCACTTAAAGATGCCCGCTCTTCTAAGTCGGATCTAGCTACCATCTGGCTAGATATAGCAAGTGCTTACCCTTCAATTCCTCATCGACTTATCTTTTTTGCCCTTAAACGCTATGGTGTTCCTCCACAGTGGATTTCTTTTATTAGAAATTATTACATTGGCATCTACAGCAAATCATTCTCTCCCCTTGCACCAAGTAATTGGCATAAACATTCGCGGGGAATTTTTGCAGGCTGTACACTATCCATTATCCTTTTCCTTGCAGGCATCAATATTATTCTTGAGTATACATTACTGGCTTCCGCTCTCAGGTTTATCACATCAAGCAAAGTGTCACTCCCCTTGATTAGAGCCTTTATGGACGATATCAACCTGATGTCTTCATCAGTGTCTGGTACCCAAACGCTTTTGTCCAGGTGTACTGCAGCACTAAAATGGGCTGGCATGGATTTTCGTGCCAACAAATCACGCAGCATCGTGATCATAAAAGGTAAGTCCCTCAATTCAACTCCTTTTGCTCTCCAAAAGCCTGCTGACCCCACAGACTTCTCTTCCTACATTCCTTCTATCCATTCCATGCCTGTGCGATTTCTAGGCCGTATTATGGATGGTTCTATCTCCGATAGGAAGGCTATTGACGAACTTGATGAGAAGTTATCTGCAGGGGTCTCTATTATTGACAAGTCGTTTTATAAAGGCCCTCAGAAGCTGTGGATTTTACAACATCTATTAATCCCGCGCATTCAGTGGTCACTGCTGATATACGAAGTCTCAATGTCTTGTGTCAGCACCCTTGAACGGAAGGTGTCAGTATTTATAAGGAAATGGCTCAATCTTCACCATTCTACCACTAATTTATGTCTTTATGCTTCCAGCTCACCTTGCTCTCTACCGATAAAAAGCCTAACTTCCATACTCAAGTCCGCTAAGATCAGTGGACACTTGCTGCTAAGGGATTCTAAAGATCCATTGGTTTCGGCAGCTGTACCAACATTAAAGGCCGGTAGATGGAGCGTGTCCAATTCAGTCAGAATTGCTGAAGCAGAATTAAAGATTAAAGAAATTATGGGTTCACCCCATTTCGGTAAGGGCGGTTTAGGCCTCTGTCCTAAACCTAAGGGAACTTCTCTTAGACAGTCTCATTCTTACAGGAAATTAGTATCGGTGACTGCAAAAGAAATTGATGGTGAAAGGATATGAGCAGAGCTTTGCAACTACAGGTGCAAGGAAGTTGGACCAGATGGGACAACTACATTAAGAACGATCTCTCCTGGAAGTCTTTGCTTGCCATGCCACCAAACCTGTTGTCGTTCTGTTTAAGCTCCACCTACGATGTTCTTCCTTCTCCGAGTAATTTAAGGCGTTGGCGTATATGTACCGAATCCTTCTGTTTCTTGTGTGGAAAACAAGTCTGCACTACAGCTCACATTTTAGGGGCCTGCAAAACGGCTTTAACACAGGGTAGATTTACGTTTCGTCACGACTCTGTCTTGCGCGAACTTTCACAGTTGATCACCACGTTTTCCAAATCTATTTCCTCTCCTGTAAAGCACCTAAATAATATAAAATTTGTTAAAGCAGGTAGTCACTCATCTAGCAAAAATCAAAACCGGTAGGCCTTTTGCATCTTGCCACTGACTGGTTATTTCTTTCAGATTTAAATGGTGAACTTATTTTTCCTGGTCATATTGCCATAACATCGCTTAGACCAGATCTTGTCCTGTATTCCAACAACAGCAAACGTGTTATTTTAATTGAACTTACTTGCCCTTGTGAGGAAAACATGGAAACCTGGCACTCCAAAAAGCTCTCTAAATACATCCCTTTGATAAATATCATCGAGCATAATGGATGGCAAGTAAATCTGTTCGCGATCGAAGTGGGTGCACGTGGATATTGCTCTCGGTCAGTTGCAATTTGTTTAAAAAGATTGGGTTTCCCAAACAAAGAAGCTTTCCAAGCCGTCCGGAAATTAGGCGACATTTGTATGAAAGCATCCTTCTGCATTTGGGCTAGCCAGGAACTCAATTACGTGGAACCAAGGCAGCTGCAATCTTGTGCCAGGCTCAACATCTGTGCCTACCCCTCTATTGCCAAAGGTTACAAGCCCGCAGCAACAACAACAGCATCAACAACGAAGGCCAACTGTGGATAAAAGTCACACACACCCGGACCCAGAACCGCCTACCAACAGCACTCCAGCAAAACCAACTCATGCTGGTCTGATTAATAAAGGGAATACATGCTATGCTAATTCTATCCTGCAAGCATTATCTGTAACTCCTGCACTTTGGTCACAAAGTGCATCGGAGTCCTCTTTTGTTTCCCCCCTCGCCAAGTCCGTCTTGCTGACTATGTCTCTGTTGTCTAAATCCACCTCAGTTGTAGACCCTTCCGCCTTCCTCCGAGCGTTACAACGTAAGATGTCCAATGCTAGGAACAACCCATTCAATATTAACACACAGCAGGATGTTCCTGAGATTCTACCTCATGTATTAAACGAGTTGACAGGGCCATCAGTTATCGCTAACAATATTATTACCAACAAAGTAACTACAACAATATCTTGTAATTCATGCCTCTTGTCTTCCAGTAGGGAGGAAAGTATGTCCATTCTGCCACTCCCTGTTTCAAACAACATAACAGGCTCCATTAAAGCTTTTTTGCAACCAGATTATATGTCTGGAAATGACAGATGGATGTGCCCACAGTGCTCTTCCCTTCAAGACAGTACCCGGGAAACTGTCTTCACCCAGTGTGGAGATATACTGATCATCCAACTGAAAAGGTTTAACTGTATCCAAGGAAGATCTGTGAAAAATAATAAATTTGTTTCTTGCCTCGCCCAAGGTCACGACACCCTAAAAGTTTATTCCCATCCTGCGGAGGATATATCATTCACAAACCAATATAAATTAACCGCCACTATTAATCATTCAGGCACACTGGCGGCTGGTCACTATTGGGCTTTCATAAGAGATCAGGGTGTTAATACTTGGTTAAAATGTGATGATAGGGCAGTGATTAGTGTCAAGCCATCTGATCTAGATAACTCCACAGTGTAATGTGTTATTTTTTGTCAAAATTTAAATAGTGTGAATTCGCACTAAAACGGGAGTACATTATATCAAAAGGGGGAGGGATCTATTTTTCCTAGCGGTTTGAAATTACCCCTGCTGTGTGTTTTACATACAGTTTACCGTTAATCACGAGTTCGCTCACTCGCCGCTTTCCTAGAAAGCAATTATAAGAAGCTTAGCAAGGGGGCTTGGCAATTGCCTTGTCTTTGGGTGTAACGACCCCACTTATAACCCCAGTTCTGTAGGGAGGCTAAGTTGGCTCACTTAGTCTACAGGGTTAACGATCCTGCTATACCTGATGTTAGGAAGAAGCTATATAAGGGGTTTTCATTTCTATCTTTCTTGTTTCCGTGACTTTACATCCACGTTGATTACTCCACTGTCTTCAGGCTGGTCCTGACCTACGGCTGGTCCGAAGCAAATGGCTGGTCCAAAGCGACAACTACCCGTGTAAGGCTGAGTGTTGGGATCCCGTAACACATGTGGAAAGCTACTGCCAGGTTCACAAGTCCTGGCGCTCGGGTGGTTGTCTACTCATATTTATAGTTTTATATTTATTTATTTATTTATTTTTATAGTAAATTCTTTGTTGTATTGTTGTCGTTATGTCTGTCTTTTGTTTTCATGTTGTCAGTTTTTGTGTACCGACCGTTAGTTGTACGTATTGTATTGTGTAGAGAGGGTTGTTTGGTTCAATTACCTTGAATCTACAGATTACCCTTGCAAAAAGGGAGATCTTGCACTGCGTTTTGATCTTTAGAGGGTGTTACCTCTACAATTTTAACTTCAAGGGTCGTTAGACCAGTTCCATCATCACAGCTTGCTGTCTTGTTATGTCAAAATCAATTACTCTTATTTATATTTCTTTATTTGTTCTCTCATTTCACCTGGGGATTGAGTAAATCTTGTTTTGCTAAAAATTTTCTTAGATAAAAATACTATCTGGGAACAAAGTTTTGCTATAGACTAGCAGGTGTTTTTTTAGCTCAGATACAGACTTTCTGGGAACAACATTTGCTACTGGCTAGCAGGTGTTTTTTTAGCTCAGATACGAACTATCTGGGAACAACATTGGCTACGGACTAGCTGGTGTTTTTTAAGCTCAGATACAGACTATCTGGGAACAACATTTGCTACAGACTAGCAGGTGTTTATTAGCTCAGATACGGACTATCTGGGAACAGCATTGGCTACGGACTAGCTGGTGTTTTTAGCTCAGATACAGACTATCTGGGAACAACAAGTCACACACAAGTAAATTACAAGTAAATCACAAGTAAAATTAAAAAGTTAATTCTAAAGTATACGACATCATGTCATCGCAAACAAATATTTTGAAGTCAGTTCAAGGTTCCTACAATCAGGGAAATGAGAGATTTGGATTAACAGCTGGTAGGCAATGTACTTGTAATGCATTATCTTCAGTTGCGTTTACATTGGTAAAAAGCCAGGGTACTTGGAATAGTAAAGATATGGATTTTATTCTAGAAAATGGTGATGTGATTTACAAAAGTTTAAACATTGATGGTTATGTCGCTATGGATGAATTACCTCAACAATTTATGTTCAAAAACTCTACAACTTTTACAGCTGTTTTCCAAAATTATAGTGTTTATCCTGTTTACCCAACCAATTTGCATTTGCCTTTTTTGTTTCAGGACATTCCTATAGATACTTCAGGTTTTTTATTTACCTTAAAAGGCTTGACAATGTCAGTCACTTGGACTTGTAAACATTACTTTTTGTTTGACTCACATAGTCGTGACATTAATGGAAAAATTAGTCCTGATGGTTTTTCAGTTTTATTAAAATTTTCCTCTAGGAAATCTTTAGAACAACACATTTTAGAAACATATTTTACGGATGTAAATGAAGAATATGTATGTTTTGCTGTTCAATATATAAAATTCAGTTACATAATGCCCCTAATTTTGATGCTAAGTTAACTTATAGATTAGAAACAAAGAAACTAAGGAAAAAATCTGAGACTGTAAAAGAAAAATGTCGAAAACGTAACCAAACAGAAATTCAAAAAGAAAAATGTAGAAAACGCAATCAAACAGAAATTCAAAAAGAAAAATGTAGGAAGCGTAAACAAACTGAAACTGAAAAAGCAAAATGTCGAGAGCGTAGGTCCGGTCAAAAAGGAGCGCTATATCAATACCAAGCTCAAATACTACAAAGACGCAATAACGACTAACTTTCATGGTCAGCCGGTACCCTATAACGAGCCCTGCAAACTCGGTGGTGTGCTGGCCATATCATCCATATACGCCCAGGGTAGCAACTACTACCCCCAGGTCCATGTTGTAGAATGTAGGTACACCAAACTGAATAAATGGATGCTGAATGATGATTAAAAAAACATATATTTTATAGGCCATACAAGACCTATAAAATATATAAAACTAGGGCTTATACTCAGGTGGAGGCTCTAAATACCGCTTGCATACTGTGCAGATTGAACGTTTTTTAAAAACTCGTCCCTACCTTCTTGTCTCCCCCTCGCAACTAGCTGGGCATGCTCCTGTTCATTGAGGGCGTTCACAATCCTTTTAGCACGCTGTCGCATCTGTTCCTTCAATAACATATACTTTTGCTTCTCACGCGCAATGAGATTAAACTCATGGTCTTAAGTCACGCCATTTTCTACTGCCTTTGAGATGAGATTGACGATGGAGTTCAATTTTGTTTCAGCGAGTAGCCTAATTGCCTCATGTTTCTTGGCTTTCACACCAAGCCTCTTACCGGCGTTTCTGAGACCTGCCTGCCCAACTCCTACGGCGATTGTAATACCCCCCATCGCTATACAGAGCGGAACACCAAGACCCGAGGCCAACGCCCCGATTCCGACACCAGACGTTACTATATTAATACCCAACAGTCCGTGATCGCAGTATCGGATCCAGACACCATGCATCTTAAACCTTTTTGCGAGCCTGTCCCGCTCTTTAATTTCATTTCGCAGGTACTGTTCAATATCCTCAATCTTTTTGAGCCGGTAGGCCTGGCTTCCATCCTGTATAGTATCTTCCGCTGGTGCGCTTGGTAGATTCGGATACAGCTTCGCTATATCGCTATATCGCTATATCGCTCATCTTTATTCTATCAGCAAGCACATTGTAATTCCAGTGAATGAGACATTTTTCTCATGATGATGTTCATCCGTAAGCATGAATTCTAGGCGATCTGCAGACCCCTTCAGAGGTATATAAATTGGGGTCTCAAACGTCCAGGTCAACATATCCCCCCAGGCATTTAATTCTTTGGTGGGAAGCAGGGCCAGAATTTTAGATTTTTTCCCATTCAACAAGCAGTCGTCTTCATCCAATTGAGGGCAAACAAGTCTCAATCTTTGGTAGATATCAGTCTTGTAGAAGGAGTCATAATTACCTTTTTTATAAAAATTTTCGGCAGGATTGTAGGGTAGGCCCAAGAGGTCCTGCAGTGGTCTGTTAATGACCACCGTGTACCCATCACTTACATGTAGCCTGCAGAGTCCATTTTTTAGTACAAATAGCTTAATTTTATCCTGTGCCTGATTGTTAACTATGGCCGCCAAATCCTCGATCCTGTACAGACCATTCATGATTTCAATTCGGACCTCCACCTGCATGGACCCTGCCTTACGGATAGTGAGGTCGTTGTTATTGTAAAGATTCAACCACGTAGGCCTGATACTTATCGATTTCAAGGCAATTCTCGTGTCCTGTCCCAGGTAGTCCTCAAACAGTGTAGGCTTTTCTATATCTATGATGTATAGCTGCTTCATTGTTTTGTTTATAAACAACAAATGGATATGTATTCGTACAACCCCAATGCAAAGTACAAGCCAAACAGGGGTGAATGGCCTCTTGGTGTAATCAATATAGAAAGTGTTGCGGAGAGGTTGCCAAGGCAAAGGCATTAAGCACGGCAAGGAAAGGGCACGGCAAAGGCAGGCAAGGAAACAGGAAGAGGAATCAGCAAGGCAGGGGTAGGCAAGGCATGGGAGGTAAAGGCAAGGGCATAGTAGGCAGGCACCAGAAAAGGCATAGGAAGTATAGGCAAAGGAACGGTCAGCGCTGGCAAGGCCAGGGAACGGCAGGGGCAGGCACCTTAATAGAAAATCTCCCCCCTACAACTCAAAGATTATGTATACTCAATATGTCTAAGATATGTATCATATTAGGCCAGGAGTATAGAACTTATTGAGGTGCAAATATTTCAAATTCAATAGCTCATAAAAAAGGTCTCAAATTTATATCAGGTCAATATACAGTGAATCATGTTAGCAGAATTATGTGCCAATACAAGTATTTAAACAATCGGTCATAACGCCGAAAAAACTATCATTTTTTGATAAATCTGAGATAAAAATTAACTTGCTTCTATGACAACAACATTAAAAAGTCAAGAATTAGAAATAATCAGAGAAGTCCACGAGAAAGGCAAAACATTTTAGTAAAAAACGCCTTTTTTGGTTTCTTGTGCCTACCAGGTTTATCAACACAAAACGTTTTACCATAAAGTGATATAGATCTATTACAAAGACAAAGCATTTTTGGGCTCTATAAATGAAAGTGATGAATGTACGCAATTTCCCCCTCTACGACTCAAAGATTACCTATTATACTCAATATAGCTAATATCATATACTTATGAATACCTGCTTGTTGTAGATGCAAGATAATTATATTTTTTCTAGCCCTGTCCAGGATTTGAACCTGGATCTCTCATTTGCATGAGTGTCATAGCCATTAGACCAACAGGGCATGAATATATATATATGAAAAACTTTACATGTGTATCTTATATATGCTCACATAGCCTTTTTACTAACTAGACAGGGGGACCTGGCGTTGAAATGTCTGGTTTAGTCACAAGTAACTGTAACACCCGTCGTTAAACGTCTGGTGTAGAGCGATTTATACGTTTTGTAAACTGTGCCACACATTCATGTGGAGCGCTTTAGTACAAGTATGCAGTACATCATAAATTATGTGAAGCACACACAACAGTAAGATGTTTCAGGTGTAATATATTTTTCAAATAATAACTTTTCTTCAAAAATACAGTTTATATGTTGTGCCCATCTTAGCGAATTTCTCAAAATGTTTCACGCAAAACTTAAAAAGTGAATTTCAATCCAGGGTGAGCGCTTAGTATAGGTAAACAATGTTGCACATCCATATAGGTTTGATACCATTTCAAACATAAAATTAGCGCAACTTCTGTTAAATAGAAACACAGGTAACAGCTTGTTGTTAACACTGGGCTGAGTGATTTGTACAGGTATACTGTTTCGCACATACGTTTCGGCATAATACCCATTTCCAAAAAACTGTCCTAACTTCGGTTCAAACAGACAGTTAACAACCTGTTGTTATCCTACCCACCTAAAACAATTTTACTTTGTGGAAAATTTTGTAACATTTAAAAATACAGTTTATAACCTGTTTTTACCCTCTCAAAGCAAAAAAAAAACTATATACAATATTTTATGGGAAAAGTTTCTGTGAAAGATCAAAAATTAATCGTGACATCTGATAGGCATAACACATTTTCCAAAAAACCTTTATTGCAACTTCGGTTTAAAAAAACACAGCGGAAACAGCCCGTTGTTACCCTGTCCAGCTAAAAATCAAACAGCAGTATATGTTTATTTTGCAAACAAGTTTTCATGACAGCAGGATAAAAAGCTCTTATTCCAAACTGAACAAAAACGTCGTTAGAGCCGCATTGGTGTAAAGATCAGGTCAAGTTACAGAAACAGAAATTATTGGGACATTATTTGTATACATGTCGTGAAATTAAGTAAGTAATAATGAATACATTTGGAGATTTTCAATACATGTTGACGATTGAACGAGAACCGCTATTCAGAATTTAAAAAGCCTCAGTAATAACAAATGTCGATGTTGTAAAAATTTCCCGATATATATATATATTGAAATAATTTTTGCATCTGTAACTTGAGCCGCACTGATGTATGCTCAGCGGCAGGGTTAAGAAAGTTTATTTCCTGACGTGTGTACAATATATATAGCTAGCTACAATCGTCCACGAAAATATGGCTCTCTATTCCCCCTGAATGTTAAGAACTGCCCTTTTGTGGCTATGCAACGTAAACAATTACATGCGACGTACCTGTATATAAACATTGATCACGAGTGAGAACAGAACGTACTATCTGCAAAATATCTAGGTGGCTATGTTCTTTTGCTGACTTTGCTAAACTTTTTGGTTCTTGGTTTTTGGTATAAAATTGCCAGAGACAACACATTTTGTGGACGATTGTAGCTAGAACAAGCTATATGATCGGACATTCCTACAGAGTAGAATTATCTCACTCACTGTGTAGTATATATGTATAATAGCTAGCTAGAGGGTAGGTAGAAAATCTGTCCCAAAGAATTTTTCTATGCTAGCTATGTTGCTGATTTTATGCCAGCAAAAATAGCAATTTATTGCTAGCTACATGGGTAGTTTTATCCCAGCTAAGTAGTTAATTTTATGCTAGCCTTGTAGCTAGTTTGATGAGTAGCTAGAGCTAGCTATATGCTATCTAAGTTCTATTATTATTCTATCTAAATCTGCAGTTTTAAGCTAGCTAGCTTTAGGTGTGAGTGAGAATAAGAATGGGTTCATTACATGTAAAAAATAGTGATATACTAGCTAGCTAAACATACCTTTTCTTCGTTTTCTTGAAAATGACCTTCCAGAAGTTTCGATATGGCTTAGATTAACGAAAGTTTGAGTTTGAGGCGGTATGTATCCGAGAAAAGGTCATGTGATATTAGTCAAAGTGAGTAATGTATCACGTGGCTAAAAGGTGTAGGCAGATTTAATCTCAACTAGAAACGGCACCATTTACGCTTGGCACCATCTTTAAAAAACAACAAACACTCCATCGCTTTGCTCCTTGATAAGCACGTTGTCTCGCTTACTATAAACTGTACTAAAGAATGACCACATTTAATTGCTGGATTACTGTGATTTTTTGTTTGAATTTTTATAATTCGGATGTATAGGGACGAAAACCTATAGAAATGCTATATACTCTCCACCGTACCTACTTTTCTCTTATATTTGGCTTATTTAATGAGGAAATGGGCTCCGCTACGCTCCGTGTGCTGGCGCGCACTCCGCTTTGCTCCGCAATAAGCCTGGAGCATCAGGATCTGTATGTATCCATGGAGTCTCATATTTCAGTGGTATTCCCTAAGTTTAAAAAATACCCTATAAAGGTTACAAGTACCTACCTGAATGACCCTGTGATTCAGGGATGGACAAAAGGGCAAGCCCTGGAGTACTGGAATATCCAGGTGAATTTCGCTACCCATTGTGCAAGCACTGCATTGGGCATCTCCGCCAAGCATATGACGGGCTCCGTGCCACTTGTCAACTCTATCTTTAAATTCCATATATACTACCACATGCGTCGTATCCTGGCAAGGATGAAGGTACCCATGCCTTATGACGATGGGTTTAGTCGGTACACAAATCCCTATTCAACCTCTGGGTATGCGCAGGTATGTCGCGAGTACGGTGCCGACCCCAATGGTCCGTACAAAACCAAATCGGTAAGTGCATCATTGACCAACGGAAGATGGTGGCCACAAGTTGATGGTGATTGGGCCAAATTCATCATACCAGCAAGTCAGGGTTTGACGTCGGAAGGTCTGACCAAGCTAAGTGAGAGTATTCGCGTCTACGTGATTTTGTTGCTGGGGTCGCAGGCAGGGGCCAAGGCATCCTTACTCGGGTCCGGTGCGGACAACTATACGGCGAGGCAAATATTGATGCAAAAATTTGAAGCCATGGTAAAACGCCAGGAAAATGTAGGGCATGACATCGCGGAATTCCAGAAGGTGTTGCAATATGCCCGAACCCCGGTGAATTTTGCCGTTATGCCCAGCGTATACATGTTACCCTCGGACATGGACCTGAGGGTAGGGAAAATTGTGGGGTATAACAACAATATTTTAATCGCACCTGCCAATATAGATGTGGGGGCCCAGGTTGATGTAAATAGCAGGCCTATTGCGAGGCATGTTGCCACCATACCTCATATGCATACCTCAAGGCATACTATCAAAATACCTCTACATACTACACCCCTTAGGCATACCGAGCATACCATTAAACATGTAGCAGATATCAAACTACCTCCTAAGCATGCCACACCTCCTATACATCCTCCCGAACAACTCACACAAAACCAACACGGGGATACCAAGGCAACACTGATTACCACCCGGGGTAGGGCTAATCATTGCCTATATATGGCTTAAGGGATAATATTAGACATTTTTAACATAGAGTACGACAAACCCGGCAGCGGCCGCGATGGCCATGTAGATATGTTTTGCCGCATATTCCACGACTGTTGCCGCTACCCTAAGGATGAATGATAAAGCCGTACCGATGATACCAGGCAATGCAGCACCTGCTTTGCCTGCCAGGTATTTTAGGAACTTTCCAAGCCTTTCAAGCTGCTTCTCTACAATGCCTTTTCCTGCACAACCCGCGGCACCTGCGGCACCTGCTGCGGCACCTGCTGCGGCACCTCCTCCTGTAGCTGCAAGTACGATGGTTGAAACTAGTAGACCAATGGCCGACACGATGCTGGCGATAGTGATCCCTTGCTCTTTGAACAAGATCTTGAGCTTCTCCAGCAGGGGCATGTCATCCCCAGCGATCTTCATCAACGTTTCCTTGATGACCTTCAACTGGCTGTAAATTTTACGTGTAAGATTACCATGTGCTTTACGCGAGATCTCCTTTTGATCCTCCAAATCCTTAATATCTTTCCTAGTCCTTGCTATCAGGTCATCAAGATTATCAATCTCACCATCGTGCGCCCAATCCTTCTTATCCTCGAGTTCCTTTAAATTATTTTCAAGTACATTAATTTTACTGTCGTATATTATTATATTGGCCTCCAATAGCTTCAGGGAGCCTTTTATCGTTTGCACTGCATCATCAAGCCCTTCTCTCTCACGTTTGGTAAGGCCATCATCAGGCCCAGCAAACGAAGTGTCCTGTATAAGACCTTGCGTTTCGTCCGCTATATTTTCAATGTTACCAAAAGTATCCATCTCAACCTCCTCCCCACCCGAAGCCTTCCCCTCATCCCTATTCAAAACAAGGACATCAATTTCATTCACGAGGTTTTGGGCCCTTGCTTTACCACCCTTGTTGGGTGTGGTGGTATACTCATTGAAACCCATGTCTCGCACAAATTCCGCCCCCAAATTTGATAAAATAGTACTAGCTGCTCTTAAACCAGCACCCCTCTTTTTATATACCATATCACTGATATCTACACCCCTATAAAAAAGACGTTTCCCATCAACTTTAAATCTATTATAATCGATTACATGGACGGGCCGACCTTTTATCCTTTTTCATTTGATCGTACAGATCATCGACCCTCATGTTTACCAGCGTCCTTCCCGTATCAATACCCGCAGCCGTGGTGTCTCCATGCTGTTGTTCTCCCTGAGTTGAGGGCCCTGGCGTTGATGGAGGTTGCTGCGTTGATGGGAGCCGTTGCGTATCATCATCATGCCCATCACCCCCCCCCCCTCCCCTATCATCCCTGCCTATCTGATCCTCAGGAGTAAATGCTGGATTATCAGCCATTTATTAGAAGATTTCTACCATATAATAAATCATGAGTATTCAACGATATGGAGCCACATTGGACCCATACACAGAAACGAAGCAGCTACTTGGGATCAAGGGACGCCGGCAACGAGTTCAGATATCTAACATACCCTCTACAATCAACCAGAATGAGGACTTGTGCGTTGATATCCCAAATATGTCACAAAATGACGTCATATTTCCTGGAAGTCTCAGGCTCCTGTTCGACCTGACGCTGACAGGGACTAATACGAAGCGTACCATCGTCTCCAATATCGGCAAAAGTCTGGCGCAAAACCAACGTATTACACTGAATGGCAATGAGGTACAGAATATTAGCGACTACAACAAGCTCGCGGTCTACAGAGACTTGTGGCTGCCTAAGTTTGATCGGGAGAACAATCTCATCCTAGAGGGGATCAACCCCAATGATGGTACAATCAGAGCCCTGCAGGTGAAGGCTACTGAGTACGTCGGTACGGATGAGGAGAAGGCCATCGCCGCGGCCTATGGCAACACCTTCTGTATACCATTAGGCAAAATGTTCGAGCTAACGAGAGACTTGCCGTTTTACCAGGCAGGATTTCACGATAGATTACAGTTTGTTCTGCATTTCGCGCCGCATGCTGACGTGATCAAGGATGCAGGGAAAGCAGCCGTAGGATCTACGGCAGCCAAGGCTGCCGATGCGGCGTACAAGATAACAAATATTAAGTTGGAATTCGACAAGATCAGTCATGAGGGCCAGGCGAGTGCTATGATGTCAAGATATAACCTCCTGGCGCTACCATATGAAAGAATACTCCGTAGCAAGGTGGTGACCATGAGGAAGTGTGATACAAGCTACAACTTACAAATCGATACACCCGCAAAAAGTTTGAAGGGTGTCCTGCTACTCTTTATAGACCCTGGGAAAGTGAAGGCTTACGCTGGTGTTAATGAGGTCTTCCATAACCCCAAAATCGAAAAAATATCCATCACGGTGGAAGGTGAACCTAACTGACTTCTCTTCGATGTCTTTGTTATAGGGTTGGTAATTTAGAAACGTTAATTGATTTCACCTTTTTTTCGTTATTATGTAGCTCAACCTCAAGAAGATGAGGTGATGATGGTGAAAACTGCTAATGGTGAAAAACCTCTCCGCGAGGCAATTCTTTATGACAACTCAGGAGATATTAAGATTACGGTGTGGGATGACATGATTATCTCTATCGAGGAGGGAACCCAATATAATTTTACAAATCTATGTCTGAAAAATTATTATGGACAGAAACTCTCAACCACAAAATTGACAGCATTTTCAGTTAATGAAAATGATCCTTCGCCGACCTTAAATCCAGAAAAGTTACAACAATATCTAACAAAAGAGCAAACCAAAGTCGATTTGAAATTATGCTGTCCAGAAATACAGAGTTTAGAACTTGAACTCTATCCTGGATGTACAAACCTCGATTGTCATAAACTTGTTGTACTTCGACCATGCATTAGGATAGTAACGTGTCCAAACTGCAACCACACAATGCGCGCAGATAGATGTGGTTGCATTTTTCATTGTAAGCTGAGTTTTGAAGAGTGCACTCTAATGTTGCCAAAAGATGTTTTGGAATCCTTCCTTAATTTGGATATTATCAAATTGGGGAGAAACAAAGTATTGTTCTTCGAAGAAGTTGACTATACAACAATAAGAACATTATTATATCAATTGATAAACATTAATATAACGTTTTATTTCTATTTTGATTTTGTTATTATTTTATACTTTGGTGTTTTTGTCTTTTGGTTTTTACATATATTTGCATTTGAAAGGTGAATTTGCACTGTTAATGAAAAATGAAACAAATTCATTGTACTAAACTAGATCGATAGTACAGATATATCTCTTATAATAATACGGAGAGTGTGTCCGTCTGTCTGTGACAGGCAAAGTGGATGTGTTCATTTTCCTTTGATGTAGCCGAAATTTCCTTTGAAGTCTTCCAAAAATTTATATCCATTTTGCCAGTGGGTTTACTTTGTTTACATCACGTGATCAAAATGGAGCAACTTGATTTGCTGAAATAACTTTAACGGCTTTCTTTACAAAAATGGTGTCCCTCGACACCAAAAAAAACAACAACAAAAGAACGGTCCCTTCGTCTTGAAAAAAGTGCAAAAATTAATTCAGAGAAAGAAAAGTCCAAGAAATGAAGTAAGAAGTGGTAGCTAGAACTAGAAGTAAAGTAGTAAATATAGAAGTGGAAAATAAAGGCTAGAGTTTAAAGTGGATTTGAAATCACAAATAGTAAGAACTTTGATGAGCAAGCAGACTCGCATTTTCCAAGAAAAGCCTCAAATTCTTGAAGTTTTATATTTTAGCGCTTTTTTAAAAAAAAACCTAACCACCATATTTGTTAACATTTTGTTGCATAATTAATGTATCCCCTGGCGCGTAACTAATGTGTTTGTCCTAAAATTCAAAATGCTACATAAAGCTGTTAGCTGACTAACAAACGGAAAACTTTGGTATGTTGAACTTACTGCTCACTGTAATGTTATTATTTTTACATTACTATTGTTTCTCTTTATATGTGTGTTTACTAAGGATAAATAGCTAGCTTTAGTTTTAGCTAAGTGTTCCCAGTTTAAGTATATTTAACTGGGGTTCTTAGCTACTGTTAGCTAGCTAATGTTAGTCTCCAATGCCTGCTCCTCATCCCATGGCTAGCTCTAACCTATGACTTATATTGTTATTCCTCTTTTTTAATTATCTATAGCTAGCTACCTTAGTTTCCAAACTACTTTTCTTTTATGAGCACGAATTATGATGTAACAAGCTAGCTAGCTACCTACAAAATCTTTAAAGACTTGAACTTTTGCAGATGTATTTTATATTTCTTTTCGCATTTCCTGTAAACTTTACAAAGGGACCACGTGCAATATGACAAGTGGAAATTTTTTTTTCAGAATTTAAAGCGTGTGTGTTAAGTTATTTTTTATTGTTTTGTTTCTGACATCCTGTTTAACTTTCGTCAGCCTACATGAAAAATGCCAGGTTATTTTTACAGGGAGTTGTAGACATTTGATTGGAAATTTACATGGGTTTTTGACTTTATTGTAATTTATGAGAGGATGAGAGGATGAGAGGTTGTTTGTGTTTTTGTTGCAAACTGCTGTTTTTTAAAATTTTGTGTAAACTTTTGTGGGAAAAAGACCACATGCAATATACTGAAAGAACAAATTTTTGTGGAATTGGACTCCACTAAAGGCTGTTGTGTAAGCTAATGGCATTTTCATATTTCATATTAAACTTTTGTGGGGGAGAACTAAACTGTATGTGATTTCATTTTTGCTGGTAGAAAGTTCCATGGTTTCACGTTTTTGTTAACAATTTTATAATTGTAGTATATATAGATGACTTGCTCTAAGCTTTTTTTACATTTTTTTCGGCAGGCAAATAGTTTTTTAACCAATCAGATCTTCCAAAAAGAATTATTAGCCAATTGAATTGCTTTATTTTGCCTGCCAAAAAAATTTAAAAAAAATTTAAGATAGCAAATCATCTATATATTAACTGTGTTTGGTGATGATTAAAAAATTACTAATTGCTCTGACAATAACTTTTTTGTTTTTTATATTGTATGAAATGCCTGATTTTTCTATAATTTGGTGTGTTTCATAACCTTTTTGTGGAAGATTTATGGGCAATGGCAATACAGAACATGCTAAATGAACTGATTTTTGTTGATTTGGATGTGCTCTTCAAAAACTGATCTGTTTTGTGTAAACTTTTGTGAGGACGGACAATTACACTATGTTTTCCAAAAATAATATATATCTTTGTTGATTCAAAATTTACTCCTTATTCTTTTTCACATTTCGTTTAAAATGGTTGGTAAAGGTCACTGCAGATCATCATACTAAGAAAAAAAATTGTGTTCTTAACCGGTTAATTTTTTACATTTTTTGTATATTTTGGGGGAACAGGAAAGTATGAAACCGAATAAATGATTTTCCAGATATAAATTTGAGGTTTTTGACACTTCTGATTGAAATATTAAAGGTTTTCAACGTAATCAAACGTAATCACTTTATACAATGTAAATATTTGAGATGTGTTATTTGTGACTTTATTATTACTGTTGAGTGTTGTACATGATTCTATACATTATTTTGATCAGCGTTTCAAGCTCTACACATTGGAAGCAATGTGTCATCAAATTTTAGGAAAAAAGTATTGTGTATTGACGGGTTCTCGGACACGTCATCAAAATACAAGTTATGATTCTCTTTTCCAATGCACTCCTCTGTAAGTGGATTTAACATTACTAATTTTTAACAAATTTTTTTTTTGTACTTTAGAGGACTTTACTGACGTTAACAAAATTTTTAAATTTTAAAACACTTATATCTCCTTATGCGTTTGTGAACACATATGATCCTATATTTTTTTCATCAGCGTTTCAATCTGTACGCATAACAGGCAGCAGATAAACTACATTTTGTCAAATTTTTTTTGTATATGCACTGCTGACGTTAGCAAAACCTGCAAAAAAACCTATAATCTTCTGCCTGAGTGGATTCTTCCACGGGCCTTATCGACTAGTACGTACATAGTACAGTAGTCTAGTATAAATTACACTAAAATATTATACTGGATTTAAATGGATAACGTGAACAAAAGTTGTAGTTTGGTATTTTGAGTTGAATACGTTATTATTTGTTTTATTTAACTTTTAATTCTCATTAGGAAAATGATATATTGTTAAAATATAAGTTAAAGATGAAATTTTATTTCATATATTTGTTGCTGGTAAATTTCTACCATTTAGTATTTTACTCTTATGTTATTTATCATTTTATTAGGAAAAAAGAAAAAGATATTGTAAGGTAAATAAAACATTTTATTTCATATATTTCTTGCCATAGTAAATTTCTACCATTTAGTATTTTTACTCTTATGTTATTTATCATTTTATTAGGAAAAAAGAAAAAGATATTGAAGGTAACGAAACTATTTATTTCATACATAGTAGTTTATTTTAAAAGATTTATACAAACTTAAATTTCACCCAAATAACTTTTTTCTATTTTTTTAACTGTGTCATACACCTTTTTATATAAATAGCCTTATTTTTTCCAGCGCATGGATTATTCTTATCTTTGTTTCGTTCTATACAAAGATCGTTGTGATTTTACACATACCTAGGCTTATACGTCCAGCATTTTTTCCAGCCTTGCAAAATATTACAGTCCTGTATATTTACACTCAGCCTAGAATTTTGATCGCTTAGAAAAGATCACGTAGACAAAAAAATCGTCCTTCCATTCTTAAATTAAAATTTTCAAGCTAGGAAAAAGAACCTGGTGAAATGCCCAATACATGTTTTTTTTTATTAGCATATATTTTTGGAGATCGGGTTCGGATATGCTTAGTAAAAATGTCAAAACAAGTTCAGATTATGCCTGTGGATATGCTTATTTTTTATATATATTTTCAATTTCTTTTTTATCTTTATTCAGAGGAATAACAAACTTAGGGATCACTAATATGCCTATCATATGCTTATTTTTTAGTAAATCCGAGCCTGAATATGCTTATAAACGTTATGCTTATAAAAAAATATGTATTCAAATAAAATCCTAAGTACCGCTCTCCCGTTCAAGCTGTTCAGCTTCTAGTTTACATATTTATAAAAGGCGTTATCGATAACCACTTATTAAAGTACTTCAAATAAAAGTTACATATAAAACAGCTATATATCAAAATGTTCGTAGTTGGTGTCATATAGACAGACTTTTGCACTAACCACAACGGAAGACAACAGGAATAACAGCTTTAAATAGCTAGTAGTGTAAACATTTTTAATATTTAAGTTGATATTGGACTAATACCGACAACGTTTCACAATTTTCATATGAAAATTTTTAAGTTTTAGGGTTAAATCATAGAGGTTGTGTTCCTCCAAAGAAGACAGTTAAACTTCCTTTTGTCAGGATACACAATATCAGTGAAAAAAGGAAAAAAACACAAAAACAAACAACAAAAAAACCCCACATACACAACAAAGATTGCACAATACCAACCTTGACAACAAACGGTCTCGCCCCAAAGCCTCAACCAAGGGGTGTCAGAATTCCAGACAGGGCACCTTTATTCCGAGGTTCACTAAGTGGTCATCAGGAGGCCCTGGAATCCTCTTCTGTCATCAAATGTTCTTTAATCCGTGCAATCTATTTGCATATAAAACAAGGGTTGACTGGGGTAATAATCAAGATAGTTATAGAAATCTGTTAAGAAATACGTGAAACGTACTGATCAGAATAAGAAAATAAATGTGTGCATGCAGTAAAAACATATCATAAGAAAAATAGGAGAACACAGTATAAAATTATCAAATGTAGTATTCAAGACTTAAACTTAACACAAACACTGCCACTATTTGTGCACTTATTGAGCGCTACCTCCAACATTTCATCTGTACTAGTCGAGCGCTACCAACCACTACGACATGAATTCTTTGAATACTAAGACTAATCCATAAATACCATGTATATGTTGTCAAAGATCACTGCCACTGGCAATACCCTTATATAGAGCGCTACCAACTACACATCCTACAAACTAACGGAGAGCCAATCTTAACACATCACCCAAAGACAAGACTTGTAGGAACCTGTAAAAAGGGAACTAGGCAAGTCAAACCCTCTTGCTAGGCAACGTTTTAATATATATTTTTAAAATTTAAAATTTTTCTATTTGTTTTTTCTATTATTTTAAACTCCCTGGAAGAAAAAGACGTAGGACAGTTTGCTGTTAAGTTCATTCCGATCGTCACATTGTGACACAGCACACTGAGTATAGACTTGATAATGAAGTGGACCTTCTAATTCTAACAAATCTAATACATTCTGAGGTGCAGCATTGATATCAGTAGTTATATTGTCATATAATGGGTTATTATATTTGATAAAACAAAGTGTTAAATTTACAGCTTAAGCTTAACCAAGACAAGTCCATTACTGTCTGCTACACGTGGCAGTACATTAGCACTGTCACAAATATTAATTAAAATATTGCAGTGCAATGCAAAGAGCCCCTTATCCTCACCTAAACTCCTGATTACCCTTTTCAGTATATATGCGCAGATTACTGCGAAAAAAAGAGTCACCAGTATTTTACAGCTGTTGACGGATTTAGCGGCTGGATTATGATCTACTACTTCGCATCAACAATGCTCAGGAGTGGTAAGCTCATCAATACCTGCATATAAATATTTACTACTTTCGGCACCTTTGAAAAATAAGCACAGATGGGGTCCCCAGTTTGCATCCAAACTATTCATACAGTTTCTTCAAGACTTGTAGAGTGCCACACCGACTCTCATCAGTACATTACCAACAATCTAATTGAAGAGCTGAGCTTGGTGTCAAATCCGACAAACGGATTATCTCTGACAATGTTGCTGATGATGAATAAACATAAACCAGCAACAACCACTACACAACATCAACTTAAGTCAAAGTCCAACTGCTCTTTCCCCGCCAGCTGCGAGCTCGGGCAACTTACGGACAGTCTCCAAAAATTAGTTTCACAAAACGCACCAACCTGACTGATAATAAAATCTCCTGTTTTTTTTATTAGTTCAGGTGAAGCATTAATTTTGGAAAATTTTTTAGTTGTACTTATATCGATATAGCCTCGCTTTGGTGATTTTACTATTTTTTTAATTCGGTAAAGTCCATATAAATAACGACGCGATTAACTATAAAAGGCTTTTTAGGTCGTCGCCGTATTATCTGTGAATTAAAAAAATATCTGATAAGTGGTGCGAACTGTAAAATACGGTGTTTTTATTAATTTTTCATTTTCCTTTGACGTCAATTTTATTGCGGTGTTGGGTTTTTTTCTGTCATATAAGAAGACGCGCAGAAACTGCGGGGAAAAAACAACGTAGAAATGGTAGCTTGAGCGTGAAAATGTTTTTGTGGAATAAAGTAAAAACGAAAAATAATATCATGGCAAACGCTTTTTAATGTGCTTTTAAGTGAGCTGAAGTATTGAAAGGATTATAAGTAAAGCGTTTTTCAAATTTTATGGCGATGTATCCTGTGTATCTATAACAAAAAATCGTTTTGAGAGAAAGTCCAAGGAATATACTGCATTTGTAAGACAATTGGAAGAAACTTAAAGATAGTCAGAAGATTAACCATATTTTACATGCATGTCAAGAATGCAGTTTATTAGATGAAAATAGAAATACATTTCCTGCGGCAGTATTTCAATAGTATAACTTGATTTGTTCTTAAACCAAATAAATGCATAAAGAATTAAATATTCCAATGATTTTTGTCCGACTCAAGAAGATTGGATCCGTTTAGGATGAAATTATTCCATTATTGTTTGGAGTAAAAATTTCACATTACTTTTTATTCGCAAAGGCTTTTAGGCTGAAATTCTGTAGAAGGCATGTCAGTAATATAACGTATCATTAAATAAAAGAAAAAATACTTTTTGAGCTATGTGTGATGTTGTGGACTCTACGATGGAGAGTTACTTGTAAATAGAATATATTACGGAACCTATTTTTGTTAGAATATATATGATAAGAAACAAAACAGACGTGTTTACAAATGGCGACGATAAAGGGATAATTTTTACTCAACTTCACTTTATTTTGAAAATTTTATAAAAGAACTTACAGAATAAGAAGAAATAACTTGTGATGGCTGTTGCTCTGAACATTCCCAATTTTCCAAAATTTGACCTTGACGATTATAACACAATTTCTACAAGATGGGAGAAATACAAGAAAATATTTATTAATATGTGTGTAGCACTTAATATTACAGACGATAAGCAAAAACTTGCTCTGCTACTTAATTATATCGGAGAAGAAACGTGCGACATTTATGACAATTTGCTAGTGCGAGATAGCGACGAGACATTGAAGAATGCCGTTGATATTTTTGATAAACATTTTAACCCAAAAAAACGTCGAATACGAAGTATATTTATTCAGGAAGCTGAAGCAAAATGAAGGAGAGACCATCCACCAATTTTACGTGAGGGTGAAACAACAAGCTAACAGATGTGACTTTAACACAAGAATTGAACAAGAAATTGAACAACAATTAATTTTATCGACATGTAATAACAAGCTACGAAAATACGCCTTCAAGAGATAACAGAGTTAACTTTGCAAGAATTCTTAACGTATGCGAACTCTTTGAAGATGCTGAACACAAAGCTGATGACGTTGACAATACGAACAAGCATGAAGAAGAAGTTAATGAATTGAGAAGAAAGTTACAAGAATCTAGCTTCGGTAAGAGTAAAATGAGTAGAAGAGGAAGTAGTAGCCATACGTATAATAAAACATGTTTCCAATGCGGTGGCACGTTCCCACACACAAAACCCTGTCCAGCTGAAGGCAAAACATGCGTTAGTTATAAAATGCAAAACTACCCAAAACCAACCGAAACTAACCACAACCACCCACAACAAGCTAAAAACCACCCACAACCAGTCACAACCACCCACAACAAGCCAAAAAACCACCCACAACAAGCCAAAAATCAACACAACAGCCAGCCTTGACTGCGCAAGGAACTCTGTTGCCATGTAACCACAACACAAACCTGCAAATAAAAATTGTTGTCTTTGAGCTCGCTTAGCCAGCTACAGTCAAAACTCTCAGAATTAGATCGGAAAAGATGGCGGATAAGGACCTCGTGCCAGCAGCGTGTGAGTAGTTTTCAAAGATTGTCTTTATTTATAAAAAATAGTGTTGTTCCTTCCTTTCCTATTTGGCTGAAAATACAGTACAATACGATTTTTACTATTTCATCTGGGAAAGAACAAGAAATTATCGAACTAAGTGATGATTCAGAAGACAATGAAATAAAAGCAAAATCGGAGCTGAAGGTTGAGGATGATATCATTGACAAGAGGAATTCAGATGCTCAAACTCCGCTCAGTATATTACTTGTTGATCCTGAACAGTATGAATATAGTTCAAAACCTTGCGGCATTCGCGAGGATTTCCTATGTACTTTGAATTCAGAAAAATTCAGTATTCAGTCTTGTAAGGCTGATGACAATGGAGGCTATTCAGCTATGTCAGTTGTTAGGCGGTTTTTCAAAGTGACATTTGATCAAAAAGGCAGTGTTCAAAATATTGTCACATGCCACAAGGAAAATGATACATTATTTATTAAGAAGAGAGTTGGTAGAAAATATGAAAAGGAAATTGTAGACTCACAAAATGTTTATGAATTGACACGCTCTTATCGTTACAGTAAAGCTAACCCAGGTTTTTCTCACATAATTGCAACTGTTAAAAGATACAATTTTCTGAAACCATTCAAATACTATGTATCGATGTATAAATATGAAGACGAACGAACATGTTGAGGTGAACCTATCATGGATCTAACCTTCATTTCAGCTTCAGCCGTCCTAACTGTGCCCAATACACTCCATTTACCCGCCTTTAATATTGGCAAGCCTGTTGAAACCAATGGGTCCTTCGAATCTCTTAGGAGCAAGTGTCCACTGATTGACTTTAGTATGGAAGTTAGGCTTTTTATCGGTAACGGACAGGGTGTACATGACGCGTATAAACACAAATTGGTAGTGGAATGATGCAGATGAAGCCACTTTCTTATAAAAGATGATACCTTTTGCTCAAGAGTACTGGCGCATGACATTGAGACTTCATAAATCAGCAAAGGCCATTAGATACGCGGGATTAGAAGGTGTTGTAAAATCCACAACTTTTGGGGACCTTTGTAAACTGACTTATCTATAGTGGAAAGGCCTACAGATAATTTCTCCTGAAGCTCGTCAATAGCTTTCCTATCAGAAATAGAACCATCCATGACGCGACCTAAAAAGCGTACTCCTATCAGAAATAAAATCATCTATGACGCGACCTAAAAAGCGTACTGGCATGGAGTGGATAGATGGTATATAGGAAGAGAAGTCTGTAGGGTTTGCTGGCTTTTGGACAGTGAAAGGTGTAGAATTCAGAGACTTGCCTTTTATAATAACAATACTTCGCGACTTCTGGGTTCGGAAGTCCATACCAGCCCATTTGAGTGCGGTAGCACATCTGTCTAATAGCTTTTGAGTACCCGAAACAGATGAAGACATAAGGTTAATGTCGTCCATGAAAGCTCTCATTAAGGGAGGTGCCACCTTGCT
This sequence comes from Hydractinia echinata, assembly GCA_030067915.1. Lineage (NCBI taxonomy): Eukaryota > Metazoa > Cnidaria > Hydrozoa > Anthoathecata > Hydractiniidae > Hydractinia > Hydractinia echinata. Next base: position 1,276,757 of record JASGCC010000051.1, on the reverse strand, counting down.
TGATGTGATAAATCCTGGAACGGAAGCCAATAAGGTGTATTCAAGAATAATATTGATGCCAGCTAAAAAGAGGACAATGGATAGCGTACAACCAGCAAATATGCCTCGCATGTGTTTATGCCAAGAACTTGGTGCAAATTCAGAAAATGATTAACTGTAGATACCAATGTAGTAGTTTCTAATAAAAGCAATCCAAGGTGGTGGAACACCGTACCACTGAAGAGCAAAGAAGATAAGACGGTGAGGAATTGAAGGATATGCATTTGCGATATCTAGCCAAATAGTTGCTAGATCTGACTTTGATGAACGGGCATCTTTGAGTGCTGACCAAACCATTGACATATGTTCCCAGCAGCCCGGAACCTTTTCCATACAACCTTTTTAGACAGATGTATTTATAAACTTGTTGTTTGTTATGATATGAGCTTCCAATCGCCTTGATACAAGGCTGAAGAGAAGCTTACCTTCGACATTTGAAATTGCTATAGGTCGAAAGTCTTTTATGTTTGACTCCATAGGAGTTTTCGAATTAGGTATATAAATTTCACGAGCAACACGCCATTGTCAAAACTAAGGTGAAAAGAAATGAAAATATTTTCGAGCAAGATGTCAAATTTCGCAAATTCTTATATGTACATGGAACAAGCATGTTCCAAAAAGGCATAAGTGTAAAATTCATTCCATTTAAAGAGTCTTTGTGGATTTGATAATCCATTGAAGTTAGGATCAGAGTAAAGAAGCTGAAAATAGTTCTAAATAATGTAATCAAAAGACACAAAATATCCTTTCAAACAAAAAAGTTTGGAAAAAAGAGCGTTCTGGGAGGAACTATTCCAGTTTTTGCTAAAAACTAGGGCTCCGAAAATGGAATGTGACATGATTATAAGCTCATTATATCATCTTATGATGATAAAGTATTGACGGGAAAGGCTTGAATAAGTTTTTTTTTCAATAATTTAGATTGATAACGAGCTGTTCGGGAAGACGATATTCCACCGATTTTCTTGTTTTTTAAATTTTGATAACCTTTCCCATTCTATAGAATATGGAGGGTAAAATCACTATTCCATCAATGCTCATCGGACTTCCAACTATAACAACCATTAAATTTCACTTTAATATCAATTAAAGGAGCCTTCTAGGACGAATTATTCTTCTCTAAAAGAGGAGAACAACATCAACCAGAAAACATCTACTCAAATTAGATATCTTTGCATTGCAGTGTTTTTCACATTTATGTATTCGAAATGCGAATCTTGCGCATTGATATTGTAAAACAAATCATAAACGTGATTCTCTTGTCGTTCAACTTCAAGCGAAGTTATGGCTTTTCCTTGTCGTAGTGAGAACTGCGATAAAGAATTTTTAACAAAATTTAATCGCAATAAACATGAACGGGTTAAAGGTCATGCTCCAGAATCAGAAAGTTCGCGTCGTGAAATACCGTATGATTCTACGAAGAAGTTATTCAAATGTCCAATTACTGATTGTACAACGTCTTCGAAATATAAACATAAGATTGTAAAAGATTTAAAATCCTGTTACAACGTTAACAAGAATAAGAAAGCTGCTGACGACAATAAAACCTGTAACATGTGCAAAAAAGTTTTTTAAAGAAATCTAACATCATGTAAGAGATTTCCACAGTGTTGCACTAACTTGTAATACTGAACTTGATGAAGAGCCTGCAACAATGGTTGTTATTCCGAATTACGAAGTGGACGACCAAATCGAAAGTGAAAACCAAATTACAATTACAGAAGAGGAACAAGAGCCATCTGTTCTGTTATCAAGCACCAATTCAAATAAAAACAAAATTATAATTGAAGAGGAACTAAACCAATCAACATCTTTAACGACCAATCTTTTCACAGTAAACAATACCAATGAAGAGGCATCGACATCTTCAGTGACCACTGTTCTGATAACAGCAAGTAGGGATGTGCCACCCAAAAAATCAAGACTAGAAACAGTCATACAGAATATCGTCATTAACACCGATTATTCCGACAAGTTTAACTCAAGTGCCATTGATTATTTGAAAACTCAACTCAAGGATAACAAAAAGGAGGCGGTAAGGTATATGAAAGTATGTCCTCCTAGACGATGAAGGTTTTGTCAAATGGCTGGCAAATGCAGTTGCATATAAACCATTTATAATAAGGGGTTTACTGGCAACTAACAAACATAATAAACGAAACAGCAAAATACCAACAGCGGGAGCCAAAAGTCATAAATTTCTTGATGGCTATCAAGAAATTTATGACTTTTGCCTCCGTAATTCGATAACTTCAAACGATTCTGCAAAGAACACAAAAATGATCCCTAAAATGACCTTTTTAAAACAATTTAAGAACATCGAAGATCCACATATTATTGAAAAAGGAAAACAGTTAAAGAGTGGGTCGAAAAAAGTAAAGTATGAAAAAAAAGATTATACGGACTCTGTTAGAAAATTACACAAACTTTTCAATGAAACTCAGGCAGTTCCCGTCTCGGTATAGTGATCGATGGTACACTAAATATGAACAAAAATTTCGATATTGCGTACAAAAAAGCGTCAGGAAGACTCCGATTACTTGTAAAACTTCGTTCGATGCTGACATCACAAGCTGCTAAAACTGTTTATCAATCTATGGTTGTACCGTTACTCACTTACTGTGCATTATCATCGCTACAACTGAGCAACACGAACGAACTGAAACTAGAATCATTCCACCGCAGGGCAGTCTCCATTATTGACCCAGGAGATGAAAAGTTACTTACAATAACTGCCATAAAAAAGGTTAGAGCTTGTCTGTTTGTGCGTAAATGTCTTAATAATAATGTTTGTGTTGGGTTCAAAGATCACTTTGATATTATAACTAACAGTTGTACACGGAATAACCAATGTCTTTTGAGATTGCCAAAATTAAAACGCGAGTATTATCGTGGATCATTACAGTACACTGGCGCAAAACTATATAATGAATTGAATATGAATATTAGAAAAACCGAAAATTTTATTGAATTTAAGAAATTATTGATGCAAGCATTTTCCTAAATTTTACATCTGCATTTTGTTTCCTTATAACTTTGTTCTTGCTTTTTTCTGATCTTTTTCTTGGCTGTACGTGTTAGTGGCCTGCACCTATATTTTTTTTCTCAGTTCCTACTATATTCCTGTCTTACATCATCATTTAGTTGTTGTTGTTCGCATTCTTTATTTTCTAATTGATTTTAATGTATATACTAATCACTAACATATCTTTTTATGTATTTATAAATATATATTTTTTATCATTATTTATCTTATACACAGGGCCTCCATTGATAGCAGTTTATTTTTAAAATTGACGGTAGCCACCCTGTATAAATGTTTTAAATAAATAAATAAATAAATCGTTCTTTTACAATTTCAAACCATTCTATTGCCAACGACCGAATGAAAAAGACAAACAAAGCTGCTAATGCATCAACTGTCCCAACCGCATGTTGTGCTGAAATCGATTAATGGGTACAGATCATCAAAGAAACTTTCACCACACAAGTGGCTTACTTCCTATCTAAAGCAAGTGAAAGCTGGTGAAAAGTTTGATGAAATGGAAGCGGAGAAGATGTGAAAATTTTAACAATACACAAGGGTCGTGAAACATACGTGCTATCTAATCCATGCTTGCTCTTTAAATTATTTTTCGGCTAATCCATTTCAAATTCGTGATTATTCTACAAGTAACTGCAATTTCTGAGGGTTGCTGCACAGTTTGAAGGGTGTCTTCGTAGAGACTTTTTGTTTAAAATAAAACGTCACATTTCAATGGGATAATCTATTAAAAAGTGCTCCTGGCGTTTGTTTTCGAAAATTCAGTTATCAGTTGGTAATTTAAGCTGATAAAAAGAAAGAAAACCTTTGATACTAATTTGCAATAGATAAATAAATAAATTTGGATAAATTTGCAGTAGATAAAATTGCGATTATCGCGATATTGGAATATCTAATCCCAGAAAGCTTAAAAAATTTGGGGTACATATTCCCCATCATTTTATATATCAAGTGGAAAAATTTCAACTAGAAATTTTAAAAACTGAGCCTGTAACACCAAAGAAACTAATTTTTGGAATTTTCAAATTTACATTTTCGCACGGTCTAAAATAAACACTGACAGAACAAAAAAAATCAACAATAATAAACATTTATTAACAGATATATCAAACACTGTAAAAAGTGCTTATAAAAAAACTCCAATTACAGCAAATATTACCTCCACATCTGTCAATGTGACATCTAATCACCATAAATTCGACAATTCCTCAAACAAAGACATGTCATATATGAAAATAACAGCAGAATCTATACTTGATAGTATCAACTCTAAATGGGGCAGTATATACGACACTCCATTTAGAAAGGTCCTTACAATGTTCAAATCAGTTAATATTGTTACAGTTAAGTCCAAGTCTGGTAAAAAAAGAACTGAGAGAACGGAATATTTTGGAAAAAATAAAGCAACATACACAATCTTTGGCATTAGACAATCAAAGGCATCCTACAAAAAACAAGATTGATTTAGTACTTTAAGAGTACAGAAAATTCAATTAAAAAAATGATAGGTATCTCTATAATAATACGGAGAGTGTGTCTGTCTGTCTGTAACAGGCAAAGTGGATGTCTTCATTTTCCTTTGATCTAGCCGAAAATATTACATGTTTCTTTAGAGAATAACCAAAATTCTAACAAGGTTGATCATTGATTCTAATTTTCTATTGTTCTAACCAAAAGACATATGCATATTCTTATAAAAGAAAAAACGCGTTTGTGTCTTTTTTGCCGAGAAAAGCCGCGATTTTTTGTTTGTTTACATTTTAAATCATGTGATCAAAATAAAACAATTTTATTTGCTGAACAAAATCATGTGATCAAAATAAATTCTATTTGTCGGAAAATCCAAGTTTCCCTTGACGACCAAAGCAACCGTAAGTTTAGTAGGTTGCTTGCTATATATATTTCCAAATATGGAAGAAAAACATAATTTATATATGTTGTAACACGTTCTCTATTTTGGTTTAAGTGCGATAGAAATTTTAAAAGAAAGTTGGTTATTTGAAAGTGCAGTCAGAGAGACAGATACTCAATCAAAATAAACAAGTTATAGCTAGCTAGATAAACTCATACGTTTTAAAAGAAATTTTTAGTAGGTAGCCTATTTTTTTACTACAATTAAATTTCCTATAATTTTTAATTTAGCTGGCTAGCTAACCAGTTTAAATTTTTTTTTTAATTTTTGTCAGGGATAAAACACGAAACCAGCGAGGTTAGTGAGGACAGTGGTGTAGAAAGTAAGCAATTTCAAATTTATCTTTAGCTAAGCTTTTAAAACTTTTTATTTGTCCCGTTAATGTTTACATTTTACCAAAAAAATGATTCAGGATAAGAGGAGGAGAAAAAGGAGGCTGGTTTTTGCGGAGAGTAGCGGAGCCCATTTCCTCATTAAATAAGCCAAATATAAGGGACGGAGGAGAGTGTATAGGATTTCCGCACCTATACATCAAAATTTTCAATTTTCGTGCCACTTTTTTTGGACTGGGTTGCCCAGTACTTTAATCCGGTCATTCCCCTATATAATTGTTAAATTAAGCGAGACAAGGTAATTTTTCTAGTTGAGACTAAATCAGCCTACACTTTCAGCCTACACATGTGACCATTTCTTGGACACACAGCGCCTCAAACTCAAACTTTCGTTAATCTAAGCTATTTCGCAGCTGAAGGAGGAAGGGCTTGTTCAAGAAAACGAAGAAAGGGTATGTTTAGCTCGCTAATATATCACTATTTTTTACATGTAATGAACCCATTCTTATTCTCACTCACACCTAAAGCTAGCTAGCTTAAAACTGCAGATTTAGATAGAATAATAATAGAACTTAGATAGCATATAGCTAGCTCTAGAGCTACTGTTAGAGTTAGCTAGCATAAAAACAAACAAACAATGCAATATAGCTAGCATCAAACTAGCTACAAGGCTAGCATAAAATTAACTACTTTGCTGGGATAAAACTACCCATGTAGCTAGCAATAAATTATATACAGGTATGTCACGTGTAATTGTTTGCGTTGCATAGCCACAAAAGGGCAGTTCTTAACATTAAGGGGGAATAGAGAGCCATATTTTCGTGGACGATTGTAGCTAGATATTGTAAACACACCAGAAAATAAACTTTTTTAACCCTCCCGCTGAGCATACACCAGTACGGCTCAAGTTACAGAAACGGAAATTGCAATATAAATATATATATCAGGAAACTTTTTGAACATGTACATTTGTTATTTGTTTGAGACTTTTTAAATTCTGATGCTTACATCAATACCTGCATTTTCTATTACCAGGGCAAATTGTGACAAGCGGTTCTCATGCAATCATCAACACCCATAGCTATACTGAAAATATTTAAATATATATTTGGATATATGGATTTGACGATATTGGTTGTTATTACCTGACTGATACAAAAAAACGGTTAGTATGAAAAAATCTGATGATTTGATTTGTTTACGGCTGATTAAAACAGGGCTTTGTATGGAGCCATACTAACCGGTTTGGGAAGCCATTATTAAAATGGTAACATAAAAACGTAAACAAATAAAAACAATTCCATAGCACACAAAAATATAAAAGTAGCTCACCTAAAACTTTTTGTTTCAATTCATATAAACAATGATTCGAATTTGTTTTGCGAACTTACAAAAGTTAAAATCGAACGATTTTAAATTCCAAAAGTATAAAACTCGAACATGCGTTTTTATTCTTCCTTGGTGGCTTGTGGCCTCGGTCAGGGCACACACCTCACAAGCTCAGTCTGTACTTTTGACCTCGGGCTTTGTATTTCACAGTACAACATCAAAGTCGGTCAGTATCCGTTTATTAATAACTCTAACAACATGAAAAGTCAAGGTAGCTACAGAAGAAAGCTTACTAAGTTTCTGAGTATAATGTGAAACTGTAAAAATTCTGTATGCCATGTATATATTATGCCCTGTTGGTCTAATGGATATGACACTCATTCATGGAAATGGGAGATCTGGGTTCGAATCCTGGACAGGACTAGGAAAAACATAACTATACTATAATGCACACCTTGGTAATCCGTAATTAAGCCGTGTGCTTGCTTTTTCTACTGTTGTCATATCAGGGAAGTTGTTTACTGTATTTTCTATTAAATGATACTATTTGATACATTACATCATACATTTTTTAACACCTTTTTAGCCTCTAGCTAGCTACCTAGCTAATGCAAAGCCATGTAAAAAGATCACTAGCTACCTAACTAAAGCTGGTGAGCATAATACTAGATTAGCTGGCTAGTATAAAAGTAGCTGGAAAAAAAAGAATTGTTCTTGACAGGCTCATATCTTTTGGCTACACATATTATATTGAGTCGGGTAGATTTGCCCTGATTATGAATATCTATTCTCGGATCCCGGTTAACATTATCAAATTTTGAAAAAGAAAACAAGGAACTTTTGAGAAAAATGAGAGGCATATTTGGATTTATCAGCAAAAATTATATAACATAGGAAATTTAGAATACCAAAAGATTATTAGAACAGGATTTATTGTAATTTAAAGTTTTTAAATTTTATAAGAGTTTGACCATTTCACTGCAGTTAATTTGTGTGGTCATTTCTTCATAAAACATCAAAAGTTTGGCTACTAATAGAGGCAGTTGTACTTAGTGTATAAACTTGAAAATTTGCATGTTTCCAAAAATTTTGGTGCTGAATTTAAATATGTTGGTCATTTTTGTTGAAAACGATCAGAAAATTTCAAGCATGTTAACCCGGATCTGAGAATAGGATTAAAAGTATAGTAGCCAAAATGAAACCGGCCATTCTTTGACCCGCCGGATACCATGTTTATTTACATCTTAGCACTTTCTGATTGGTTAGATTATAAACAAAAAGTAATGTCATTGGCCCGTGATATATTGCGTCACAAACTGCGATTTGTTGATGCAGACGCAGGTAACTATAGTTTTTCCAAAAACAAACATTTTTTTCTATTGATTGATTGGACAAAATGGAACACGTAGATTTTTCCAAACACAAAAGGTCTTCGCTTTGATTGGATAAAGTAGAACACGTGGTTTAAGCGATGGAAATATACTTTTCTGGCGCCATTTTTTTCAAACCCTCTGGAAATTTACCGGAGTGTGTTGTGTTTGTTTGCTTGAACGAAATTGATACTTCCTGGATTATTGGATAAGTATTATTTGATAATTTTGTCCGTCTCTTTTGTGTTAGTAAACAAAACACATTTAGCTAGGTGTAAACTGCAGCTTGGTGCATTTTTATATCTGATTTTTTGTTCCCAGCTGTGTCCTTGCATTTTGGCTATTATATAGCTGGCTAGATAGCTATTAATCGTAGAAATTGTAGCTTACTGTTTATATCTTATTTTTTGTTCCCTGCTCTGTCCTGTATTTTGATTCAAGGACTATAACTACATTGCCACAGTCACCAAAGTAAGAAGATATACGTTTGTTTATATCTGATTTAGGTGCTAACTGCAGCCAGGAAGCAACCGTAGCATCATAAAAATTGTGTCACATTGTAGCTAATTATAGCATCGTAGAGCAATCAAGACAAATTAATCATGATATCTGTCCAAGCATATCGTGCCACCATTGGTTCTTTTTATAATGTAGCTGCTAGCCACTCCAAAAATAATAAAAATGAAACAATGAATTTTCACAACCATTCAGGAATGCCTTTTGACAAGGTGGATAATAACGACTTCAATCATTTTTTGAAACTTTTTATTTCAATAATTTTCATGTGTTGTCTAAGCTGTAATATCAATCTTGCATCTTTGAGATTAATGTTATTGTTATCTGGTGACATTGAAAGCAATCCTGGACCCTTTAATAACAATGATATTGACTTCCAAATATCACTACAGGAATCTTATGCCACCCATCTTCTAAATAAGTCAAATTCTGCTGATCATATAGTCGCTTATGCTAGAAGTATTGGTCTCTCAAATATAACATATCAAGAAGTGACAATAGGGGATGGCAACTGCTTTTATAGAGCAGTAGTACAGCAACTTAATCGCCCTGAGATCAGACAAATTGTCCCCCCTGGACTACATTTCCAGAATCATCTTCAACTACGAGCAGCCGTGGTCAAATTTGTTCGCGAAAATAGTAATCTAGAAATTTTTCAAAATAACAGAATCTTTTTAACCATAAGGCAGGACGAGTGGGAACGCGACTTACAAACTCAGTCAAGACCTACTGTTGATGTTGAAGAGATTTTCATACGGGCTACTGCAATAATTTTGGGTGTTAACATTTTAATAACATCTGATACCAGTACTGCAATACGCCCATATACCCTTATTAGTCCTACTGATGATGAAACACATAATATTGCTGGTGAACAACAAGTCGCGCATCTATTGACTGATAGTACCACTGCCGGTGCTTTTATTTTGCTTGGAAGGGTTAATGAAAATCACTACCAATCGTTGGTCTTTGATGACAATGTGAGCAATCCTTCTGTTCCACCATCCACGCCACTTAGTCCATCTAAAAAAATTCCTCGTTTATCATCAAAATATCCTGAAAATATAACCAATCAAAAACCTGGTGTAAAGGAAGTTACTACTTTAAATCACAATCAAGACCTCCTAGTAGAGAAAATAATGAAATCTTTGCTGAAAAATGTCTGCTGCTATAATACCCAAAAAAGTTAAGCCTAAACATCACCCTAAATCCAAACCTACACCCAAGCGTAAACGCAAGCCAAATTATAATAAAGAACCTGCTTTAAAGCTAAAGTGTCTTCAGTTAAATATTAAATATGAAGAACCTAAAGTTAATGAAACAAGTATGGAAACATTCAACAGACACAGGCGAATAAGTTATAGCTGCAAAAAAAACATTTCTAAAACAGCCGTAAATAAGCAGAAAAATGGTAGTTTGAAAAAACCGCCTGCCTGCAAACATATATGTTCCCTGCCACACGTTACACCAATTACTACACACAATCAAGTAAATATTTTACCAACTACACAGTCCATACAAACCACACAGTCAGTACCGACAATTGTCACAGACAACCAGAGCAGTGATCAAATTTATGGAAATGAAACCTCCTCTATTCATCAAAATCCTGATGTTGTGGCAGCTGTAATACAGTTTGAGGAAGGTGAGAAGTTACATAGCTTGGCAACCTGTAAAACTTGTCGTGAAACCCGGCCAGTATTTCATGCTACTCCCCCTATCAGTCCTACTGCAGAAAATGAAACAAAACCACTTACGGTAAAGCCTTGGAAAATTTTCAGCGATGAAAGGTGTGACAGGTGTCATCGGGAGAGCCTTAGTCGTTTTAAAAAGAATGTAACAACACCTGCTAGATTTTCCGGTATACTGTCAGTTGATGATGATGATTTGGGCCCATTACACGATAACATCCGCCATAACGATATGCATTTTTTACCGGTACCACCATATCTTCAAAATTTGACCATACTGGAAGTAGCATTGATTCGTCGTATCACTGTTATTATGAATATACACCTCCTGCGATATGGCATGCTTGCATCAAAAGGACATTGTATCAGTTTTCCTCAGAGAATGCAAATTGCTAAAGAATTGCCATCGTTACCATCTCAGGTTGGAATAGTGGTTATTAAAAAAAAAGGAAGTCGAAATTCAGTTCAACAGTATACTGTGCAAAGGGGTAAAGTTGAAAATGCATTACGAGGGCTGTGTTTTGGATACCCAGAAGGTGGCACTGAATATCCAGATACTAATAGTGAACATCTATACAATGGCTCTGATCACATTGACAAACCTTTAAAAGGACGCTACTTTCAGTTCCTACCGAATGAGTACTATAAGGATGTTTCGATAAAATATGACCGCATTCAAAATTTACCAGAGATGCGTTCTGAATTACCTGGCTTGCCTGTTGTTGAAATGCCACATATTATACCAGAGGAAGACAAGGGTCCTGCTGAAAATCAATTTCTGGAAAACTTACCTCAAGATGATGAAAGTATAACCCGTTCTGGTTTAGTTTGTCCACTTGAATCTAAAGATGCTGACAAAGAGTTGCGAACAATACTGCAGAAGCTCTTGGGCTCTGAGGATGCAGTTAATCAAGCTCTTGAACATGGCACAATTGCGAATGCAAATTTGGAATATACACGAGAGCAGCCTATTCGAGAATTAAAAACTCCTGGTTTTTTTACTATGGCATACCCAACTGTTTTTATTAATGGAAATTGTGACTTAACGGTTCCAAGGTTGAGTAAAATTAACTTTGAAGAATACATCAAACATATATATTATTGTTCTGATAATCGTGTAGCGCGTCATCCATACTTAAAATTTTTCTTATTGAATATGCGCTTACGAATGCAAGCACTACAGCAGGGTAGCTTTCTTGTTTCCCAACAATTAAATGATGCACATCTCACAATTGCTGAACTGAGAGATAATTTACAAAATGACGATGATTCAGTTCCACGAAAAATTATTAGTATTGGAAAAAACCTGGTGAATACTGATCCATACTGGAGAGACCAAAAAAAAAAAGTGGATGCTCTATTGTTTTTCAGACGAAAGGAGTTTGGCGATTTACCGGGCTATTTTGATACCAACAGTTGTGCAGAATTTCATTGGAAACCATTACATGAATTACTTATTCAGTATCATGCCTTAATAAACAATTTAAACGAAGATACTGTGCGGCAACAAATGGAAAACGACAGCAAATTCAAGCGGGAAATGATTCTACAAAATCTTCATATCGTCACACAGTATTTTGATGCAAGGACTATAAATTACTTTGCCACAGTCAACAAGAAAGTGTTTCAATATAATGATAGTTGGTGGCGATATGAATTCGCTAAAGGTCGAGTTGAGATACATGGTCACGCAATTATATCGTCCTCTAAACACGCTCAAAAGGTCAAAACAATCATGGATGGATTGTCGAATGATGTACCTGACTCACAAGCATCCCAAACTGCTGCACAAGAACTTCAAAATTGGTTGCAAACCACAAATGAAGACAGTGATGACATTTTTTCACCCATATTTACTTCACTGCATCCTGCTGGGGGAAATGAAATTATAGATACCTCTGGAATTAGAACTTGGGTTCCAAACAAAAATCAATGGCCAACACCAGAAGGGAGTCAAGCTCCTCCAGACCATAACCCATTGGCGCAAGAACTTGCAGATGTCGCTAACCATGAAGGTGGTATAAGAGAGCAACATACTTATCTTGTTAATAGAATAGGTCTCCATAATTGTAATTCCAGTTGTTTGCGTTATCGTCGTAAGAATAATAAGGAAAGGATACGCTCCAAAAAAGTACTGTCGTTTTCATTTTGGTGATATTGATCCACAAACCAAAAAAACAAGTGGCAAAGAGATTCATCCTTTTCATGCTGTCATAACAAAAGGGGAACATCCTAGATATGAGGGACCACGCGATCATCCTCGCCTAATGATGCATGTTAAAACACGTCTGCTTAGTTGGCTAGCAAATTGTGACAGTCAAGTCATTATCGATCAGGATCTTCTGGCTCTTTCAAAAATACATTGCTGGTTATGCTTGCAAGGGGGCAGCCTCAACTGAAGATTGGTACATGTTTATCGGCATCTCATTGAAAACACTGCTGATGGAAGCACTGTTAAAAATTTGGCTCAACGACTACTTCAAAAAATTGCTGGTCTAGTAGATGTACCAGGTGCTGCGGCAGATTTTATTAATAGTGGTGGCCATTTGACTAGATGTACCAGGAATTTTCGATACATTGGTATCAGTGGCTTCCGAGCATTGGATACGTCTGGTGAAGATGGAACCGTTACAAAGAATAGCACATTGGATAAATACTTGAGCGATAAGCGTAGAGAAACTGAGCCAGAAATATCATTATGGAACTGGAGCAAGAAATGTAATTGTACCTGCAAAGTAGATCACGTGCCAGTTTTTACAGGAATATCTACAAAACCTGTTTGGCCTGTTACTGAGGACTATGCAAAAGCTATGCTCGTTATATTTTCTGTTGGAACGTGGCATAATACTGAAGAATTGAAGGGACAACATGAGTCATTTGCTGCTGCTTTGGCTTCCTTTGTTCAAACTGAAAACTGTCCCCCTATATTAATAGATGCATTGAAGGAGGCTAAACAATCATTCGATAAAAAGAGTGAGAGAAAACAAAGTCACACTCGTGTAATCAATAATGAAACCGATAATCAGTCTTCATGTCAATCATCACAATATACAGATGCAAGTTCTCAAAGTTCCCAAAATTCAGTCATTGCACAAATGAACATAGGCAGAGCGATAATGAGAGATATTGCAAGGCATCACGTTGCTGATATCAATGAGCCGGATGTACAACAAGTTCTTCCCAATGGAGGGCCTACATTTGATTGGAATAATTATGCAATTCAAAGTTTGGTAGTCAATGGCCAATTAATGCTGACACATGGTTACAATCTATATCTGAAGAAGCAGAAAGAAATGAATTGCAGCTGGCTGATGATTGTACCTTACCCCAAATAAACATCTTAAATGCTAATGAATTACAGAGAACAGTCATTGGTATAAATCTTCAGCATTTATTGCAAGTTGCAAAAGGAACTTTGCCAACAGGTACCCAGCCATTACGTTTATTAATACAAGGAACAGCTGGTGTTGGGAAAACATTCATCATTACTGCGCTCACCAGAATCGTTCGGCGTATTTTTAAAGCGAAATTCTGCTGTTATGAACTTGGCCCCAACTGGTGCAGCATCAGTCCTCATACCTAATGGTCGCACTATACATTCAATGACTCCACCACCACACAAACTGAAAAAAGATAAGAATTTAAATTCTGTCCAGCTTTCTGACTATCCGTTGGGTGATGTATCTCTAAGAAAGCTGAGAAAGTATACAGGTATGCATGAAAACAATGAACTGAAATTATTTCAACTTAATATTGATGAACGTAGCATGCAGTCGAAGCTTCTTGTGGCCTGGTGCAGCCAAAGATTATGCGAGGCTACGGGAGACTTTGATAATTATTATGGTGGTGTACCAGCTGTCAATTTCTTTGGTGACCTTGGTCAGCTTGGACCAATTCGTGCTTTGGATCTACATCAGCCACCACGATGATTCGACAATCAACTTTGCTGGCTATGCAATCTATCGCTCGTTTCAAGATGTTATTGTTCTTACAGAAACAATGCGTCAAGGCCCAGATCAGTTAGCTCTTTTGCAGCGACTACTTAGAATACGTAATGGATCGATCACTCAACAAGACTGGCAAGATATAAATAGTCGTTACGAAGATGCTTTGCCACAAACCGAAAAATGTAACTTTTCGCATGGTCGCGTCCTTACATTGATGGAAACATGGAATGAAGTTAATGAGGAAAATCACAATAAATTAGCTAGCCTTGGTGTGCCTGTTGCTGTAATTCCATCAAGAGGCCGTGGTAAACACCACTCTTTGACTGATAAGCAACTGGGTCAAATACCGCTGAGATCTTTAATGGCAGTTGGTGCAACTGTAATACTCACTAAGAACCAAAAGGTCTTACGGGCCTCGGTCTTAATAATGGTGCCATGGGAAAAGTAATTGCAATCCTTTATTCGCCAAATATGTCACCACCTGAATTTCCTATAGCTGTCATTGTCGATTTCCCAAATTATAAAGGCCCAATATGGATTCCAGAACATCCAACATGGATACCAATTACTGCTGTTGAAGGTCGATGTGAATCTAATTGTTGCAGCAGAAATGGCCTGCCATTGATGCCAGGATATGCGATAACAATTGCTAAAAGTCAGGGTATGTCGATTGGAGATGGTAAAACTGCCACCCACATGCGTATCAAGTTACAACAATCAATTCAGATGGAAAAAAATAACCTTGGTACAGCTTACACTGCATTTTCAAGATGCGAAAAAGAAAGGAATTGGGCACTTGTCGAGCCAATTACTCAAGAACGTCTCTTATACGTTAATACACATCCTCGTATGAAAGCCAGACAAGAGGAAGAGCAACGGCTGAAAGCATTATCAAATGAAACCATCAAAAAATTTGATATCACTATAGTAAAGTATATTAACTTGCTGAAAGACCTTGACGAGTTTTGCGATGATGATATTGAAGATGCAGTTTGTCCTTCACCATCTGCAGATTGCTCATGTATTATATGCACATCTCAATCATAATGATAATCACAACCGAAATTAACCTATGTTGCAGATAATATACATTAAAAAACATTGTATATGTTCATATATTTGTTGTGAAATCAATATGCAAAGTAAAATTTTGATTTAGAAAATAAACAAAATAAAAACCGTCTGACCATGAATTCGTAATTATTGGATGTAATAAGCCGAAGTCAAATACTTGATTTAATATCAATGTATAGTAAGCTGTATCCAAGAATCATGGTAAACATTTTCAATTCAACAGACAGAATAGTTGTTTCTCAAAACAACCGTCTGCCCATGAATTCGTAATTATTGGATGTAATAAGCCGAAGTCAAATACTTGATTATAATATCAATGTATAGTAAGCTGTATCCAAGAATCATGGTAAACATTTTTAGTTCGACAGACAGAATAGTTGTTTCTCAAAACAACCGTCTGCCCATGAATTCGTAATTATTGGATGTAATAAGCCGAAGTCAGATACTTGATTTAATATCAATGTATAGTAAGCTGTATCCAAGAATCATGGTAAACATTTTTAATTCGACAGACAGAATAGTTGTTTCTCAAAACAACCGTCTGCCCATGAATTCGTAATTAGTGATGTAATAAGCCGAAGTCAGATACTTGATTTAATATCAATGTATAGTAAGCTGTATCCAAGAATCATGGTTAAAATAAGTAAAAATACTCTGCCTAACATCAGGCATCAAGATGTGTGATTATTATCGTTTTTTGTAAGTAGCCTAAGCATTTGTGTGCCACTCAGAGTTTATTAAAGTTTTTGATAATTTGTGCATCAAATTTAAATTGTCCCTTATTTAACACTGAAAAATCTTTTATTTACAATGCTTTTTGTCTAAAATACATGCTCATTAACACATACCAAGTCTTAAGTTACTGAAGGCCCTAATATAATCAAGTTTGTAACCTGACTTTTGAGTTTATTTACCTTCTTGTCTTTTTTCCTTCTAAGAATGTAAAACAAAAGGTTTTTAACATTAGCTAAGTCCAATTTAAAAGTGGGTCACTTCTTGGTTTCCTCCCCTTTTTTTTGTACTAAGTTTTATGTGTTAATAAAAGCATACAGTGTATGACATTCTAAAAATTTAGTTACATATATTGCATATGTATATATACTTAAAATTATGCCAGGGTTCATATAACTTAATTTATGGAAACTTTACTGGAGAGAAAACTTTTAAGCCAAAAAAGAAATGTTTTTGCATCAAATGAAATTTAACATTGTGATTGACTTTTTACTAAGTTTCAAGTTTTACAAAGTTAACACAAAAATTAGATTTGAACTTTTTGTGTTTATTTTGCAAAAGTTTTACAAATTAAGTATGATCCATCATTGAGTATGGTAACTATTGAAAACCAATGTCAGTAAATCCTGAAATGTAAAATCTGACACTTTAATGTTTCTCAAAATGAGTATTATCAAAAGATTTTATTATATCATAATTTTTTAACTGGCCATTGAATGATACTTATGATCCCCTAAGATATCACACAGTCTTGATTTTAAACCACGAAGGAAAAAAATTAAAATTATGTGAGGACATTAAAGAGATATATCGGTGAGGATAGGTCCGGTTGTAAGGGGATGGAGGAGACCGGCAATTAATACCTTATAAAAAGGAATTGAATTTGCACTAAATATGTGAAAGTTAATGTTTTTTGTAATTTGAATGATACTGTACAGTTTCAGTTCCTTTGTTGCTCTCTTTTGTCTTTTTCCTGTTTTCAGGTACTATAATAAACTTTCAAGGTATTTGTAGAAGACGTTAGCAAGTTTTTTCAAATTCTACTGGAAGATATAACATGGCAGTTATTTTAAATGAAAAACAATCAGATAAGTACCTCTTATTAATTAATTTTATATTTAAATGTGTACTATACATAAAGGCGAGACCATTTTCATTGTGTAATGTAATTTTTAAGTTATTTTAACAATTTTGAAACCACACCCTTTTTAAATTTCCTTCTGTATAAAATTTGACATGATTATGTCATTGTACCACCAGTAAAATCTTTGCTAATTTTTCACATCAGTATTTTTCATGACTACTCTGTCACAGTTAGTTTGGACAGCCAAATGATCATGTCATTTGATTTTTGGACTGCTTAATTCATAATGCAGTTACTTTAGTACGAAAATTAACATTCTAGTTGTAAATCATTTAGGAAATTTCTTTACATTAACAATGGCAATTGATCACATATGAGAAAAAAGTAGAGGATGAGACATACTAGAGGATTTATTTGGTAAGCATATACTTTACAAGCTTTTTTCTGAAATCGTAGCATTAAGGGTGGGGAGTGGTAGAGCCTTAGTTCTAGCCTGTGTTTGGAAATTTGATTGTTCTAACTTTATTTTTAAGAGTTACACAATTTTCTAATCATCATAATCCTCAAATAATTCCCTTGTTTATATCAGTTATTAGTATAGTATCTTACTGTTATAGGACCCCTCATAGTTGCTAGTGACAACAAGGTTGCAAAGTGAGAAAAATGATTAGAAGTTTACCAGTATTGCAGTTAATAGACAGATTGAACTTGTTTGTTAGGTCTACTTTTATACGGTAGCAGTAACGTCACGTAGAATTCAAATCAAGATTTTAAATTACCTGTGAAGCTACTTACGTTAAACGTCTTCTGGATACGTATGGCCGTATATAGTAGGCGAGATATGTTGCTACATTTACTTGTTATATAAAACCATTTGGCACTGAATATTTCCTTTGATATTGTTTTGTTCCATAGCATAGATTATTTGTGAGTTTAGTCAGTAAATTTTAGCTACCACAAGGGAATTAATTTAGCAAGCTTTTGTCCATTTGGCGAAAATTCATTTTTTTCTTGGTATTTTTTGGGAAAAATTAATAATAAATATATATATTAGTATACATATAGAAAATTGTTCTGAAGTATTTCATTATATCGTCTGCACCAGACAGTTAGGGACCGTTCACATATTACGTAATAAATTTTTTATAAATATCCAAATAAATATCCAAATAAATATGTACAAAATTGACTACTGTATTTTTTTGTCACTATGTAGCACCTTGTAGATTTTTTGACCATTCTTTAAATTTTATTATTAAACATTCATAAATAATAGAGTCTTTCTAAGCATCCGAAAATATATACAGTACACTCCCGATAACTCGAACGCCCAATAACTCGAACTTCCAGTAACTTGAACTGTTTTTGAATTCCCGTTGAACCTTCACTAATACTTTCTCACGAAAATCACTCGATAACTCGAACCCCCGATAACTCGAACATTTGTTAAGTCGAACCTGGACAGAAATTCCCCCGATAACTCGAACTTCAGAGGAAAAATGAAAACAATCTCGGTAAAAAGTGACTACTTTTCTTTCAATAATATAAATTGTTCTTCCAAAGTTGACAAAAACTTTTTTTCTCCTGTATTTTAATTGACAGAGAGAGACGTTACCGCTACAGTGAAACAGAGTCACATTAGAACTTTTTTCAGTGATGTATAACTATGACTGTATTCTTGTTAGAATAGAAAAGAAAAAAAACTTTTAATAACTCGAACTATTTTCACTTATCGGCCAAAGTTCGAGTTATCGAATGCCCCCGGTAAGTCGAACATTCGATAACTCGAACTATTTTTTGGTCCCTTGAGGTTCGAGTTATCGGGAGTGTACTGTACTGATAATCTAGAAATAATTTGTGATGTTTTACAACTGATTTATTTGTGTTTTTTAGCAAATATAGAGAAAAAAATGGCGGAACAAATTAACTTAGAACTTGGTAAGTATATTATTGATTTTGTTACTATTAGTGGTATTAATAAATAAAAAAATTATACCTGTTATTATATATTATACCGTTTTTTATAGTTTCACTTTATGCTAAATTCGTGGAGCACAGGATACAACATCCTGGCTCCATGAATTATCGGTCGTTTGGCCGATGGCTAAAGCAGGGTGGGGTCGAGTGGACCAATGAAGAAGACCCCACCGAAACAGCTCCCAACATGGAATTGAGTAAGAAATCACTTTTCATGTATTCAAATTTTGTTAGGATCTAAAACTTTGGTATACCTTAGGTATTATCTATGTTAATTATTGTATTAACCTTTACATTATTTTTTCTTTAAGTGCAAGTATGGACAAAATTTTTACAGTACAGACTTCGACATAGCGGGTCAATGGACCTAGAAGTGTTTGGACGTTGGGTGCATAATGGCGGGGTTGAGTTTTGTGGTGGGCGACGGGATCGTGGTAGAAGTAGCAGTCGTGGTTGGAGACGCGGTCGTGGTGGGAGACGCGGTCGTGGTGGGCCGTATAAGCCACAATATTAAAATGTATTTTTATTACTAACCCTTTGTAAAACGAGGCGCACTTTTTCTTAATAAAATATCCTAAATTTAAAATGGGCCTAAATATTGCCAAAATTCAAACAATTGCTAAACTATTTTCAGGCTGAATTTAAAATAAATACTTTGAAAAAAACAACATTTTTTCCATTGAAATTAACTAGATAAACAAATATTTTGTCTACCTTGTTTTACGAAGGGTTAGATGTTATTAAATTTGTTAATTATCTTAACTCTACATTGAAGAATTTTTTTATTCCCTTGATAGATTCAAAATTTTAATGTCAACTGATGGACACCATCATAAATTAAGCTATTCCAAAACGAATATCAAATGAGATATATTTTTATCCACCTTGTTGCGACGGGTAAACGTAAAGGACGGGCGATCCCGTGGATTTTTACATGGGCAGGCGTCGTCTGTCTGTTCGTGCCTCTGTTTGTCTCTTTGTTACGGAAATGTGATATATAAAGGATGGGCGACCCCTTGTTTTTTCAAAGGGCTACCAACTAGTCTCTATAATAATAGCCGTCGTCTGGCTGTGTGTTCAAAAGGGTTACCGCGTCCTGTTACGGAAACACGAAATGTGATATGTAAAGGACGGGCGACCCCGTGGATTTCTCCACGGGTTAACGACTAGTCTCTTTAATAATAGCCGTATTTTGTCGGTCTGTCCGCGAGGAAAACGTCGTGTTACGGAAACACGAAATGAGTTACATAAAGGACGGACGACTCCGTGGAATCTTCCACGAGTAACCGACTATCTCTTTAATAATAGCCGTCGTCTGTCTGTGTGTCCGCGAAAGCCGCGTCCTGTTACGGAAACACGAAATGCGATATATAAAGGACGGGCGACCCCGTGGATTTTTCCACGGATTAACGACTAGTCTCTATTATAATAGCCGTATTTTGTCTGTGTGTTCAAAAGGGTGACCGCGTCCCGTAACGGAAACACGAAATGTGATATATAAAGGACGGGCGACCCCGTGGATTTTTCCACGGGCTAACGACTAGTCTCTTTTTAATAATAGCAGTATTCTGTCTGTCTCTACGCAAGATGGTAACCACAGTAGCATGACATGAAATGCAGTATATAGCTAAAGGACGGGTAAACTAATTGCCTACCCTTTTCATGCCTTTTCTTATGCTGTTGTCTGTGCCTCCCATGCCTTGCTTACCCCTGCCTTGCTGTTTCCTATTCCAGTTTCCCTGCCTGCCTTTGTCGTGTCTTTGAATTGCCGTCCTTCCTATGTCTTTCCTGGTGCCTGCCTACTATGCCCTTGCCTGTGCCTTCCATGCCTTGCCTACCCCTGCCATGCTGATTCCTTGCCATCCTTCCTATGCCTTTCCTGGTGCCTGCCTACTATGCCGTTGCCTGTGCCTTCCATGTCTTGCCTACCCCCCTGCCTTACCGATTCCCTGCTTGCCTTAGGCCGTGCCCTTTCCTTGCCGTGCTTAATGCCTTTGCCTTGGCAACCTCTCCGCAACACTTTCTATACTGGTTACTTGCATTGCCGAATTTCATTATCATTCATTTGTTTATTACCAATGAAATGTTTCCCAATTTGCAGTACGATTTCCGTAATAGCTTCTAGGCAAAGTTTAACTGTTTTCTTGTTTTATTTTTTAGAATTCGTGGTAAATAGCTACTAGGTTGTGTATTTTCCTCCAATGTCAAACCCATTAGATAGTAGTAAAAACAGTAACAACCCTGTACGTGGTTTTAGACTTTTCAATAATGCTGGTAGGTTTGTCTTGCAACGCCCTGGAAATAATCAAAGGTTAGTAGGTCTCATTATGGGCCAAATGCCAGACATTCCTCAACATTTTCAACTGCCACATGAAGAGCAGGCAAATGCCATACCTCGTGCATCAATTAGTGATGATGTGTCTTTAGCTAGATAAAGACTTGCACAACGTCTCGCATTTTTGTGTTGTAGTGAAACTGTTGACCAAGTTAACATCAGGCATCATAGTGATGCTGTAAGGCAGGCAGCAGTTCGTAATGCTGAATGTAACGAGCAAGCTGCCAATAGACGTGCCCGAGATGCTGAAAGGCATGCTGCTGCACGTAGTTTAGAAAATACTGATCACGCCGCCAATAGACGTGCCCGAGATGCTGAAAGGCAAGCTGCTGCACGTCGTTTATACTGATCACGCTGCCAATAGACGTGCGTGAGATGCTGAAAGGCAAGCTACGCCTTTCAATTAGTCATGGAATTGGTGAAACCAACCGTACAAAAAAGAAGTCAAAATGGTATGTTGTCCATCACAAAACAAAAAATAAATCTTGTCTTGGGTAATGCGCAATGTAATCCGGAACCGCGTGCAGCTATTGGTCCTGCATTTGCAGAAACAAGGAAACGGTGTACTGTTTGTCAGGCTGAGAATGCAGGAGAAAATTATTCCCAAAAGAAAAAATCTATTCCGTGTGTCAAATCACTTTGTCAATCATGTGGCAATACAACGTGTCAGGCCCATATGATACAAAAAGTATGTCGTGTTCAAAGAAATGAACGTTCTGGTTTCAGCTGATGATATGAACCTTACTGACATTATTTTACTTCTTTTTGTTTATTTTTGTCATGTTTTATACTAATAGCAGGGTTTTGGTGTAAAAAAACTAATTCATGTCAAAAAACCTTCTTTAGGGACATTTTTTTGAAAAATCCTTATTTTTCAGCCGCTCATGTTGATTGGGGCAGTGAGAATGTAATTTAGCTTGAAAACATCCAAAGTAGGTATTTTTTGGTACAATATAGATACATAATGTTACTGTAAAAAAATCAGGTTCACCGCTTTTATGCGAAAGATTTTCTTGGGGGTGCGCTCAATCAGCGCACCCCTGGGATTTGAACGTCAAAAAAGCCCCGGTACAAATAGGGTTAATATAACAGATGATATGTTGTTTTAAGGAGATATTGGTAAACATTTTTTTGCACAGAGCAGGCCTACAAATCGTTCTCTTATACAAATTATTTAATATAACATGTTTGTTTTTGTGAGAATTTAGAATGCGAAAACTATGACGAATCAACACATATTTATCTCGTAATTGAAACTCTTTTAATACACCTTTCCCGAATTTCATAAATTATAATAATTATGACGCCATCCAAAATTTTATAGTTGTTTGCTCTTCAAATTAGGATGTTCAGATAGAATATTAAATTATCATGACAAAAAAGGAATTTTTTTAAGCAATATAAAATTAGCTCGGCTATTTGAAGGGTTTGACCGTAACTTTCAGCTCGCAATTGAGGCACTTAACGAACAGAAATATTTACGAAATTAGGTAATTTGTTTTACCTTTTGCTAAAGAACCAAGGGATAAGAATCATTTTTAGTATTGACCTCGTTAATTAAGTTTCGCATAATTAGGAAATTCGTGAAAGGTCTATTGCCTTAAAGTACAATAAAAATTTCGTATTCCATTTGGGAGAAACTAGCAACAAACAATCGAGATTCACCACATTATATGCGTACTCAAAACTCTTTCAATCGTCTCTTAAAGAGACAGGTAAAATTACTAAAATATGTTGTTTTGGGAGAATCTAGCAATATATATGCGAAAATTATCAAGATCCCCCACACTTAAAACTCTCTCAATCGTCTCTTAAAAAAGCAAATATAATTACTAAAATCTGTTATTTTTGGACAATCTAGCAATAAATATGCGAAAATTATCAAGATTCACCATATACTTAAAACTCTTTCAATCGTCTCTTAACAAAAACAAATATAATTACTAAAATCTGTTGTTTTGGGAGAATCCAGCAATAAATATGCGAAAATTGTCAAGATTCACCATATACTTAAAACTCTTTCAATCCTCTCTTAACAAAAACAAACAATTACTACAATCTGTTGTTTTGGGGGAATCTAGCAATAAATATGCGATAATTTTCAAGATTCACCATATACTTAAAACTCTTTCAATCTCCTCTTAACAAAAACAAATATAATTACTACAATCTGTTATTTTGGGAGAATCTAGCAATAAATATGCGAAAATTATCAAGATTCACCATATACTTAAAACTCTTTCAATCCTCTCTTAACAAAAACAAATATACTTACTACAGTCTGTTGTTTTGGGAGAATCTAGCAATAAATGTGCGGAAAATATCAAGATTCACCATATACTTAAAACTCTCTCAATCGTCTCTTAACAGAAACAAATAAAATTACTACAATTTTTTATTTTGGGGGAATCTAGCAATAAATATGCGAAAATTATCAAGATTAACCATATACTTAAAACTCTTTCAATCGTCTCTTAACAAAAACAAATATAATTAAAATCTGTTGTTTCGGGAGAATCTAGCAACAAATATGCGAAAATTATCAAGATTCACCATATACTTAAAACTCTTTCAATCGTCTCTTAACAAAAACAAATATAATTACTACAGTCTGTTGTTTTGGGAGAATCTAGCAATAAATGTGCGAAAATTATCAAGATTCACCATATACTTAAAACTCTCTCAATCGTCTCTTAACAGGAACAAATAAAATTACTACAATCTGTTGTTTGGGGAGAATCTAGCAACAAATATGCGAAAATTATCAAGATTCACCATATACTTAAAACTCTTTCAATCGTCTCTTAACAAAAACAAATATAATTACTAAAATCTGTTGTTTTGGGAGAATCTAGCAATAAATATGCGAAAATTATCAAGATTCACCATATACTTAAAACTCTTTCAATCCTCTCTTAACAAAAACAAATATAATTACTACAGTCTGTTGTTTTGGGAGAATCTAGCAATAAATGTGCGAAAATTATCAAGATTCACTATATACTTAAAACTCTCTCAATCGTCTCTTAACAAAAACAAATAAAATTACTACAATCTGTTATTTTGGGGGACTCTTGCAATAAATATGCGAAAATTATCAAGATTCACCATATACTTAAAATTCTTTCCATCGTCTCTTAACAAAAACAAATATAATTACAATCTGTTGTTTCGGGAGAATCTAGCAACAAATATGCGATAATTTTCAAGATTCACCATATACTTAAAACTCTCTCAATCGTCTCTTAAAAAAACAAATATAGTTACTAAAATATGTTGTCTTGGGAGAATCGAGCAATAAATATGCGATAATTTTCAAGATTCACCATATATATCTTTTACACTTAAAAATTTCACATTCGTCTCTTAAAACAACAAATATAATTAATAAAATATGTTGTTTTGGGAGAATCTAGAGCAATAAATGTGCGAAAATTATCAAGATTCACCATATACTTAAAACTCTTTCAATCGTCTCTTAACAAAAACAAAGAAAATTACTAAAATCTGTTGTTTTGGAAGAATCTAGCAACAAATATGCGGAAAAAATCGAGAATCGTCGCATTATATCTTGTACTAAAAACACTTATTCGCTCTCTTAAAAAAGCAAAAAACAAAAAAATTTCCTAAATATGTTGGTTTGGGACTTTCTTTAACGCTGAGCGGACCATAAATCGGATCATTTGTG
This sequence comes from Hydractinia echinata, assembly GCA_030067915.1. Taxonomy (NCBI): domain Eukaryota; kingdom Metazoa; phylum Cnidaria; class Hydrozoa; order Anthoathecata; family Hydractiniidae; genus Hydractinia; species Hydractinia echinata. Next base: position 1,251,688 of record JASGCC010000051.1, on the reverse strand, counting down.
CAAATTGTTAAATAGAATATGTTGTTTTGGGAGAATCAACAAATAATATGGAAGAACTATAGGCATTCTCCGCATACTTCACAGGCGTTAGAATCTTTGAATCATTTTCTTGATCAAAAACATTTACAATATGTTGAATTAGGAGAATAAAATCATTTTTTATTGCACTGAGTTGTGTATTAATCCTTCTCTGGTACAAAGTATTCACTACAATACACCTTTCCCGAATTTATATTCTTTAATGTGCCGCAACTCTATCTCAATCTTTTTAAAGAAAATGAATGTAATTTTCAAAATCCTCACATGAAAATTGATTTAAGTTGTGAAATTTTCATATTTATACATCAAACAAACAACCTGCTACAACAATTTTGTACTAATTAACCTTTGCTCGAAGATGAAGCTTATTAGTACAAGTCGAAAATTAAGAAGGCTTTGACCGTAACAACGATGCCACCAGAACAGCACTTTCCCATGTCGGTTGTCATCAAATAAGACAGAATTGATTTAAGCGAATCATAAATATATATTCGCAGAAAACCCTTGCCATATGTTAACTTTTATTGCCTTAGGTCCAAAAAGAGCTTTAAAGCGTTTGTAACGGATTGTTGATTCGAGTTCTGATGAATACGAGTATGATGATGAACATATTGATGGCACAATTAGTGAAGATGATGACACATTGAAGACGGCTGTAAATGAAAAAGGTACAGTTTTTTGGGATAACGTGAAAGGATGAATATTTTGAACGTATAACAATTTTTTTAAACATTACCCAAACGTTGCTGAACCTTATAACGACCCATGTTGCCTGGTTTTATTTCCTTATAAGTTTTTTACAAGTGTACCGTGTACCATGTTTCTTCTAAAACTGAAAAAAATACCGTAAATGATTGACAACAGGAAATTCTTGTTTTATTCAATTATTTCATTTCATTTAAGGAGGACTGGGTTTATTGAAAGAAAGAATTTAATAAATTGAAAAAACTTGGAAGGCTATAATTCAAAACTATTGACACATTGACGTTGTTTAACAGCTTGGGTGGAATATCCGAATCTAAATATGGGACCTGAGAAAGAGAGAGGGATCTTTTTTGTTCACGTTTCTTATCAACCTTGTATTTTGAAACTTGATTATAATTTTATTTATCATGTAGGAAGTATGAAAATAAAGTATAATTTGCGAGGTGAGAAGTTTTTTTATTTTCCAAGACTTTAACCGCCCTTACGGAAGGTTATTACCTACATTTGTGGCCAAGAACCAAAAAAAATTCAACACCTTTTGTTATAATCATCTGGTAAATCATCTCGTCTTCAAAATTTGTAAAGTTTTAGTTAAAGTCTAACCGCAATCTTGCATGTCTTGCGCACAACATTTTGTTAAAAAAAGGTTTAAAGCGAGTTGCAAACATTTATTGTCCAATTGTAATCATGGCTCGTGAAGTTCTTTGTTCAACAGCAAATTAAGTTATTATAAGATAATATCCGCGATCATTCAATTGACTATGAACGGACGCTGTTAAGGTGCTGTACATTTTATATTTATTTAAAAATTTCACTTTAATTCTAGCAAGCATTACTGGGGATAATGTCAGCATTGACGACGAAGACAGAGCTGAGGAATATAGAAGTGACGATTGTGGCTCCTCTAGTGCAACAAAAAGTGAGTTGTCACTACTTAATTTCTCACTAATAGAAAAATAACAAATTGTTGAAGAGTTTCAAATTCACATTTGGTTGAACATGTCGCAAATTACCTGGAGCGTGCAAAACAAAAAGTGCCAAATGGGACCAGTTCAACGAGACTTTTATGAAGACTTTTGGTGGGTTTATAAAGAGAACTGAGAGAAACGCTATGCCCAGTAAGTGATTTTATAGTCTTATCAAAGCAAGTCTACGCTATTTTAAAACTTTGCGATATTAAAAACGAAGGGGAGTGTAAAACGAAAGAAAAGATACATTCCTACAAGTGTCATTTTCTGAAAAAAGATTGATAAATTCTGCTTAGTATAAATTGCATGCAAGAAATTTGCAATCAATGACGATAACAAAACATTTGTTTTTATAGGTAGAGAAGACATGGAATGTTTCAACTTGAAATACAAAAAAACAGGTTTCCATTGGACCGCAGTTCGGACGAAAATTAATGAGCGCAAAATGTTCGATCTGACCAAGAAAAGACGGCTGTGTGATTTAGGCATACCCGTATGTACAAAATAAAAACATTTCAGGAAACTTGGCGACAGAAAGTAATGCAAGAGTGCTTAAACGATTTATGTAATATTTAATCTTAAAACTTTGGAATTTTTTTGTTGTTCACATTTTTACTTTTTTGGCACTGCAGAGATAATCCACACCAAGGGTTGAGCAACAAATTCGACTCAAGACTGGTTGCGTTAGTATATACCTCTAAATTTCTATCTCGATTTTAAACAGAGGTGATATTGAAGTCCAGATTTGTTTATTTGTTTTGTTAACTAGTTAGTTTTGTTATCTTTTTCATGTGTTATATTTTCTCACATTACGATGATTTTATGTAACGCTTTTAACCTGTATCTAGACTGTATATATCAGGAAATAAAAAATATAAAACTTTGAGAATTGTTTCCACCGTTTTCTTTATACACATTTCAACTTTAAAGCAGTACAACAGGATTATTGGCAACTTTTCTTCTTCTTTAGACTTTAGAAAATACTAACAATGTCAGGTCGAAAGAATATACGATATTATAAAAGTATGACCTAGGTAAAAAGTTTCTTTTACCAAGCTCCAAACTTCCGCCAATGGTTCGGACATCGTCATTTGCTACTTCCGTTGCACAAAGTAGCGATTCAGCAGTCATTTTGAATATCCAAACGACGACTATTACTTTACGGACTAGTCGTTAGCGACTGCGGAAAACCAACGAAAACTTATCCCTTATTATACTTAGGTTACAGATAGATTTCATGCGTGGTTTTGCATCACCAAATTTTGGCAAACAAACGCAGCGGTTATCACTATAGTATCACTTAGTCCGTTGAAGTTCACGGGAATAAAATTATTAAGTCGATAAAATTATATCTCATTTCTTTTTCGCAGCTTAAACATTTCGTGCGTGATGAAGCACAACAGGGGTTTGATCAACAGGAAGACAACGGCTATTATTATAAAGATTAGAAGTAGCCCACGGAAAATTCTTGTGTCCGTACCTTAAAGGAAGAAATTATTTGCGGAAAAAATTTGTGCGGGACTTTTTTTTGAGAATTTTGCCCAAATCCGCAAAAATTAATTCCGCGAAGTGAAGAAATTTTGGTCATCGTAAAATTAAATTCCGCAAAAGTTTTGAAATTTTTCATCCGCAAAAATTAATTCCGCAAATATTTTCGATATTTTTAGTGACAATATTTGATTTTACATTTGTTACTGCTTCGTATCCTTTTTTTGATATTTTGATGAAAAGTAGAGAGATGATATTCCATAAATCGGACGGATAAATCGGACTTAGGAACTAAATTAGGTTTTTCCCGACTTTCGATTTACCAAATTTCTTCCATCCGCAAAAATTTAATCCGCAATATTTCTTTTGAGGTCGCTATCCGAAAAAATTTATTCCGCAAAATATGCCATTTTTGGGTCACTCATCCGTAAAAATAAATTCCGCACAAATTTCTTCCGCAAATAATTTCTTCCCTTAATAGTACGTGTATAAAATCGCCTTTTTTCATAATAAGATTTAAGCTGCCCAAGATTGATGATCAATGGTCCTAAAATCACAGATTTGACGTTCTGGGGTCAGTGTTAAGGTTTTAAATAAGCGACGAGGGTTGTTTTTCCGTAATTACTTCTACGGCCGAAGTGAGCGTCTTAGAATGCTTATGATAATTTTTATTCTTTGCCTGCCTATTTAACACCTAGAGAAGCAAAACTTGTTGTCTCCCTATTTTTTGCCTGGTTTCTAAGCAACATTTAATTTATAAGTTTTAACTTTCAAATATAAAAGAACCTATTCGCAACGCTTTATATATTGACACAAATAGGACTGTCAATTTAGTCGCGCGTAAAATAACAAATACTGTGCTACGTGGCATGTCTGCCATTTCCATTTGCTAGGTCGCACACGCTACTCGTTTCGTTCTTCTAGAACGGCAAAGACACTTGGTTTACGCTACTCTTCTCATGGCAGATGTACAGCTTTCAAGTGTTTTGAACTTTCCTTAATGCTTTCTTATAAAAAAAACTACGGATAACTCAAATACGTACACTCGACAGATTTTTGGTCCCCTTGAGGCCAAGTGCTAACTCGAACATTTTACTCAATATATATATTATATAAATGTCAGATTTTAAATTCATTATTTCTTATCAACTTTTAACATAATATGAACCTAATATAAAGTATATATTTATATCTCACATATGATGTTAATAGTTTGCGTACATTGTCGTAGCATACGATATAATACTGAAATGTTGGGCATTAGTATTCCAAATAGAAGATATTTATAGATTCAAGATACAGCTCTACTGTAGCAGATATTTTCTACACTTTCCATCTGTCTTACCAGGACTTGAACCTGTATTTCCTACAACATAGGTGTCTTACGTTAGACGATTAAGGCTTTGTCTTAAAGTATTGTTGAAAACCGACTTTCACCTGGCTTTTGTGCCTCGTACATTAAGTATACGTTATAAAATATATAGTAAATATATCTTAGTAAATAAAAAAATAGTAAATACGCAGTTTTAGGGGAAACTGAAAATTCCCCTATAACAACATATACATTTTTCCCCCAAATGCGAAATTTAGAGTTAAAAGATAAAAGGGGAAACGAAAATTCTCGGCAGATGTATATTTTGAAAAAATGTCTTTTAAAAGGATGTGTGTTAGCAGACGCATCAAAATTTTGAATATGAGACTTCGATGTCGTAAGAAAAAAAAGTTATGACCTTTCCCCTAAATATGCATTTTTTACTCCTTCCCCCTAATATCGAATTTAGGAGTATATATACATATACATATACATATACATATATATATTTAATTCTAATCATTCACCTGTACCGTATCTTCATTCACCTACAGGCACTGTTTTTTTTTAAATAGTATTATTTTAATGTTGCATTTTTTTATTTTAAATTTAAAAATAAATATACGTGAAAATTATAATCTGAAAAAATGATATTATGCATTGTCACAAAATTTAAGCAATCAACGTATCATGATGAAGTAACCACACAAAATAAACCTGCAAAAATAATTGAAACTATATATGTCATGAAATTAAGTTTCTGTGTAAACTGTGTGAATATGCAAAAAAATTAGCCAAAACAAAACAAAAAAACTTCCGTTCGTAGAAATCATTATTGACTAAACTAAAAAAATTAAAATTATTTCACACAAAATACATCAAGGAGTTGTTCCTAACCAAAGAGTGGACATAATTACAACAAAATCAAGACCTAAATGACACCAAACAAGAAAAAACGACATAGTCCAGATCCAAACAAATTAAAATTCGATCGTCATGCTCTACTTGAAAAAGTGTTAGGAATGGATGTTGGTAGTTAGGTATATCTTCATGTATCTGTTAAAATTTGTGCTGAACACATTGCCATCTATTTCATTGTCCAATTATAAACAGAAAAATAGCGTGTGTGACACATCGATTTATTTCCTCTTGCAGATAAATTACCCCCACTTGGCTCGAAAATATCATATACCTGGGACTACTGGAAATACAGTCGTTAAGGAATTTATTGAAGATAATGGTGTTGATTTATCAAAATTTGCAAACAATTTTATTAACCCATGCAAATATCGTTGAAAATATGAAAAGTTTCAAAGTGAATACCTAAAAATAAAAATAAATGATAATGTATGTTCCCAACATTGTATTTCGTCCACAAATCTGTATAATTATGGCAAAAGATTCTTAATTTTTCCAGGAGAAACAGTCAATTTCTGTGTGTAGGACAATGTTTATCTAAAACACATTACATCTTCACAATACTTTCAGAAATATGTATTACACAGCAAGAGGTTATTTATGTTTTAGCATTTGTACAATCAACTTAACCGTCAATCTTTTACAATCCATTATGTGGCTCATATATCTGCACCCTAAAGCAAGATAATACTAGCTAAACTGCTTTTCTAATTAAGCTACTCTTTTGTACAGAGGCAGGATTTGCATCCACAACTATTTAGCTAGGTAATCTGCAGTGATCTAAGAACTACATGAAGAGTTTATATTTTTGCCTGACTGTTTTTATATTGTATATATCTAACTATGTATATAACAGCCAGATGGCTAAGTATAGCTTAGATAGCTGTCAATCCACAATCCAGGTATTCTAAGGGAAATATATAGCTAGCTATATATATATATATAATTTTGACTATAGGTAGCTATGGCAAAGTTAGGAAAGTTAAAATATATAGAACAAATAAATAATGTCACAAACCTTGTTTTTCTGTGTAATCACAAATACCTCAATAACCAAATGTACGACCAAATGTACATCAAACCTTTCTGTCAACGCAAAAAGACCTTCTTGTTTTGTTCACAAACTTGAAACGACAAAAAACACGTCATTAGCAAAACGCGGTAGAAAATTATGATAAAACGGGGAATACACGTGTTTTACCCGATATAATTAGAGACGTGCCGTAAGTCGCCCGATAGACCATCTGTCTGATCCTCCAGTATTATCGTATCCACAAGGAATGGATCAGGTTTCGTCAACAGCTAGATCAAGCTGTTTCTAGACAAAATAGCATAATTGCACACAACCATGACTCTTCGACACGCAATCTTGCCACCAACCGTCATTCAACTGGTCGATAGGATAGAGAAGGGACAATAGTACCAGTGCGGTATCGTCAATAAAATATGAAAATCAAAGTATCTGGTTGAATTGTACTCCGAAACAGAAAGTTCATTAAATCAGTCAATCGTCAGCACCGACTTTTGTGAACAGCAAAATATTACGACCGACTGTCCCTGACACTGAGCACCCGGCATTGTCTGGCACCGATCAGCCTGCTGTTGTGTATAAAGATCAACCTTTACCTAAGCTCCTGGGAGCACTACAACGATTGCGAATTCACAAACTACGAACACCGAAATTTCGTCTCCTACAGTTCATGGGGAGATATATGATTCAAGAACTTGTGTTATTTTTATATTGTTATCTTGTATCTAGATTAAGAAAGATATTCGGCCTTTATGCCTTCGACTAAACAATTTGTGATTTGTTATTCTTCATATTCGAATCAGGGGCGGTTTTTTGGTCAGCCCAAGCATTACGATACGATTTCTCAAGTGTTCATGTCTAAGGTCAGAAAGCTTTTCTGTTTTCCAGGTTTGCTGCTTTTCATTCTTTGTCACAACCTCTCTCAGGACAGGGTTCCATGTCTCCCTCTAGCTGAAGGGACCCAAATAGCCTAAACTACATAATTGGCAACATGCAAGAAAAGCTATTTAAAGGAATGTGCTTCAAAATGGTATGAGAAACATAAAAAAACAATGTATTCTGAAAGACTGGGTAAATAGTGGGATTGAACTAGTGGATAATAGGATAAAAGACCTTGTATCTTCAGACAATACTAAACCTCCGTCAGAAATACTGAAGGAAGAAAACTGAAGAAAAAGTCTACAACTACATAATGCTTTCGTTATTGCGCCCATTGACAAAGCCAATGGTTATGTTGCTTTTATTTGTAAATGATTTTACGCAATTGTTTTAACAAAAGAAGTAGGTATTTTGAATGATACAGGTACAGATACTTACGAACATCTATCTGCCTGTTCAACAGGATGGTATCATCAATGCACAGAAAAATACTTTAAAAAGAGTATTTAAATTAGATGTTGAGAAGGACAACGAGTGAGTTTCAAAAATATAAAATGCAAAACTCCTACTAAGTTTAGGTTTATAATTGCTCCTCCTAAGTGTGCAATTAAACCGTTATCAAAAGCTATGTCTGCTACTTTGAAGCCTTTTTACAATCAAATCAAGACTCATTATCACTCTGCCATAAAAACCTATTGGTTTATTTAGAACAATAAGCATGTCATCAAAAGTGTCAATAAGTTAAATTATAGAAAAAGTGACAAGGGTATATATACCTTTGACCTTTCAACCCTCTACACCAAGATTCCACATCACCAGCTTTTGTCCGTTCTAGATGATTTGGTAGATTTGTGTTTCCAGGGAGGAACGAATAAATACGTTGGCATCACTTCATATGGTGCTAAGTGGGTTACAAACTCGTCCAAGTATGCAATAACATTTGATAATACCAAGTTAAAGGAGGCTATTAAATACTTGATGGAAAATTGTGAATTTACTTTGGGTAATGGGATATTTATACCAATACCAAGGGGGTCTGAACCAGCACATTTTATGGCTAATTTGTTTTTATATTTCTGTGAGAGCAAACGGTTAAAGAAGTTCCGAAAGAAGGATTTATAGTTAGGAAAGTGACACCTTTAGGTTCATGACCTGAATGCTATAAATAATGATAGCCTTTTTGAAGCTCACTACAAAGAAATATATCCTCTAGAATTAGAACTAAAAAAGAGCATGCAGGTGATCATGTCTCATTCTTGGATCTTGATATATCCTCCAGGAATGAACACTAGTCTCTCAACCTTTTCGATTAGAGGAATGACTTTCCCTTTTCTGTTCAAGATGCCATTTAGTAACAGCAACATACCAAGATTCTTCGTATTGGTCGAGCAACCATCAAAGTACAAGACGTTATATCTGCATACTTAAATTAATTAAATTGAATGTATGTACAGGAAGCGAAAGTGGATCGACTTGACAAAACATTGCTCAAAATGTATGGTGGACATAACATATTGCACACCTTCGCAGTTAATGCCCAACATAAGAATGAAAGTTACAAAGTGCACGCACAATGATAAACTCGACCAGTTAAGTCCTAAAATTTAAAGTCTAGAGGTTTTGCTCCTCTAAAGAATATGCTCATATAAAAGAACACAATTCTTCCTTTTTCCAAGGAGATAATTAGCACAAAAATTGAACAAAACAGAGAGAGTAGGACAGGACTTCTGTAAAGGTTACACGGGTTTCGACACATATTCCTGAACCTAGGTACCCAAAATGTCTAGCTGAGTCACATCAAAAGAGGTCTGCGAACAGTCTTCAGCAGGAACTAGACATTTCTTTCATCCATAACTTTTCATCTGTCCTACTCTGTACAATCTTGTGTGACTGCGGTAAGAAGTGGAGTCGTCACTCTCCAAAGATAAGACCTGGTACAGTCAAACCCCCTTGCTGGCGTAATTTTTATTTTGTTTTTCGCTTTTATTTTGACTGGGGTAATAAGTGGAGTCGTCACTCTCCAAAGACAAGATTACAAAAAAAATAAGAATAGTCAAACCCCCTTGCTGACATAAACCAGAAGTGGTGTTGCTGACTGCAATTTACCTAAATTCTTCAAGGAAAAGGATGTAAGCTATTTTTGCAAGGGACCACTGCTCTGTCGTTGCAATGAAACCACTTACCATGCACCTGGTTATAAGCAACAGTAGTGTAATGGCCATTGTCCAAATTTCCAGAGTGGTTAATTACAGCCCTTAAATTGTAGTGCATGCAACAGGAGACTTCACTTTTTACAGTGATAGGTATAGAAAGGGTGCCCGGGTAAGATGTGACAGGAGAACAAACTTTAGACACAAGATCTTTGTTATAGGAAAAGCGCTTTAATTGCAGAATCAAAAGTGAACTGCACTCTGCGACCTCCTTTTCAACTGTTGCAGTTTTTTGCTAACAGTCTATTAGTGGGATGTGAAAGTAAAATGTGATTTAAATGGTGGGATGTGAAAGAAAAAAGTGATTTAAATGATGCAATATTACAAACAGTTGTCACTACAGTAAGGTGGGAAGTGTGCTCACTCCCCTTTTGGGTTAACAATCCCGCTGCACCTGAGTTTTTATAAGAAGCATTGCAGGGGGGTTTGGCTTTTATGCCTTGTCTTTGGGAATTTACACTTCCACTTTTAACCTGAGTTTATACATTTCACATTGGTCTATATGATTTTTAGGGTGGGATGTTTAAAGTTACGGTATACGTTTTGAGCATGGTGTTTTTAAATAGCGATTTTTTAGCGATAGTAAATCAAAGTTTATTCATTCATACATCACTAAAAAGTATTTTTAAATACCTATCAAATGGTATAAAAATAATTGGAAACTGTAACTGGAAATTGTAATTGTAAAAAGTGCAGAGACATTTTTGTAACGCACCCTGCGTTCAAAACAGTGAATTCATTTACAAAACTACTTCGTTTCCAACCCATTTTTTAACTCAAACTTTCGTCTTTAAAATGTAACTCAGCGGGCATAGGACGTTATAATGACGTCGTAATTTGGTTACATTTTGGTTGTGACGTCCTGTTAACAAAATATGACGTTACAGGACGTCACCGAGTATTACGTTAATTTATGGACGTTTTTATAACGTTATAACTACGTCAGAAAAATAAGGGGATTTTTAAGCCTATTCATAAACGTTTTGATAACGTGATAACGACGTCACCATTTGTGACATCGTACTTTTTTAATAAAGTAATATAAACACCTATAGTGTCTATTGTACATCTCCTTATCGAAGTGCATTTTGCGCTCATATAGTAAATATAGCTACAGACACATTTTAGGAGATTGACAAGAAACAATTTTTGAACGCACAATATTAAACGCGCATCACAATCATTGAACGCACAACAATCATTGAACGCACAACAATCATTGAACGCACGATAATCACCATTTAAACAACCGAAAGGCTTTAATTGTAGCGCCAAAAATAATCGATCACATCTGCGGGCTAATGTTCATTGGAAAAAATTGTTTGAATTTAAAACATAATTTATATAATTCATTCATTATCATTAGAAAAAAAAATGAAGCATGTGCCTACGGCTTTATGATTTCGCATCGTCAAAATAACCACCAGATATTTTTTCGCCAAAGCCTCCGGATTTTTTTAACCAGATTTTTTTCCGGATTACTTCCCGAAATCTAACTGTTCCGGAGTTTTTTTGTTTTTTTTTGCCCGGGTTGCCACCTTGATTTAATTAACCAATCAACAAGCTTTGATGTATAAGTAAACCAATCAGTGAGCCTTAAATTTTCCGCGCCTTTTTTTTATTACTGTGAAAGGAAGCAGAAATAAAAGAAGCAAGGCCACGCTGAACAACTGACAGGCAAGGAAAGCGGGAATGTTTATGATTTAATTTGTTCCTTTATCTGTGTTTTGATTTTTTTACTAGAAAAAGTTTTTAAGTAAGCTAGTATTCTTTGTTGTTACTAGCTAGCTAGGTTAGCTAAATTTTTATTTTTTGTCAAAAGCGTTTTATCATCTTTAGAGCTAGCTAGCTAGCTAACTAAAACTATTATTATTATATTTTCTGCTTTACATTTTAACTAGGTAGAAGTTATTACTTTAGTTCACTTAGGTAAAGCCTTAAATTAGACTTAAAGTTAAGTAACAAAAAAGGCCCTTTACTTGTCTACCTTAGCAATCTAAACTGGGTTGCTTATAATAATGTCTGAGGAAAGGAAAAAGTGTTTTTTGTGGAAAGAAGATTTTTTTCTACAAAGTCAAAAACCACCCCTTTTTTGTTTATTTTTGTTGTTAACCCCTTGAAAACGATCTTCAGTGTTTGCTAAATATAAATGATTTTTAGAATACAGTAACGATTAAAAGCTTAAAATGTCAAAAAGATGGCGTGAAATTCTAAAAAGAGAAAAAGCTTATTTTAGAAGCCGGTACAGAACATTTTGGGGATGTTTGTCAAGAAGAACAAAAACAAAATAGTGAAAATGAAGTTGAAAACGAGTGTGGTCTTGGAACACTAAGCAGTGATACTGACTTGGTCACTGAAAGTGATAGAGAGTCATTGGCAACAAGTTTAAATAATCAGAGTTTGTCCTCAGATGAAGATAGGGTTGGTACATTTCCCGGGGAATTAGCAAACTGGGCTTGTAAAAATGAAATTAAAAGAACTGCCTTAAATGAATTATTCAGCTACTATGTAGCAATGGACATAACGATCTGCCCATTGATAGTAAAATATTGTTACAAACTCCTCGGACTGTTAATACTGTAGCCAAATGTGGTGGCAATTATGTCTATCTTGGTATAGGGAAAGGTATCAGACAAAAATTAACTGAATCTAAATTAGTGCTAAATGAAATATTATTAACAGTTGATGTAGATGAGATTCCGTTAAGTCTTCAAATGTACAGTTGTGGCCCATTTTAGCAGTTATATCTGGATCACAACCATTTCTTGTTTCTTGTTTTTGTTGTAATTGTAAACCCAGCAACAATATCGCATTTATGAAGGATTTTATTACTGAGTACAGTCAGTTAGAAATAAATGGGATTGAATTTCATGGTAAGAAAATCCCAATAAAAATAAAGGCCTTTCTTTGTGATGCTCCAGCTCGCCAGTTTCTGAAAGGTATTAAAAGTCACAACGGGTACTATGGCTGTGAAAGATGCTTAAGGGTGAGATTGTTAACCATCGTATGAATTTTGAGGATACGAAAAGTGAACTAAGGCTAGATGATGCATTTAGAGAGTACGAATACAAGGAACATTTAACATCTGAAAACCCATTCACAGTATCCTATGTATCAGTGATTTTGCATTAGACTACATGCATTTAATTTGTTTAGGAGTAGTTAAGCGAATGTTGTTGTATCTAAAAAACGGTCCTTGTATATGTAAGCTTTCATCAAGACAAATTGGTCAAATTTCAGATAATCTTCAGCAACTAAATGGTACTATGCCAGAGGAAATGGCAAGACAGCCCAGAAGGCTAGATGAATTAAAACGCTGGAAACTATTATGTATGTATTTTTAATAATACACGACTACTCGTTATGTTCTAGTTATGCGTTTACATCGGAAGAAGAACCAGAAACACCAGAAAAAAGAACTATTCCAAGTAAATCCAAATCGTCTGCTGGTAAGGGATTAAGTTATTCATTTTTAAAAACATAATTGTATATATTTCATTTTTTCTTGAACAGCAACTTAAGTAATTACAATTTGCTTTAGCAAAAAAAATACCAACACCGCCAATCAATTTTACTGTTTCTAACAAAAAGTAGGGAGCTGAGTGTTTTAGGGGAAAAAGGTCTTTGGCAGGTAATCAAGACTTTATTAAAACTTTATTAAGGGATTTTAAGAGATAAAAATGAGGTTAACACTCAATAATCATTTGTATTTTATATTTAGAATCTGTTTCACCTGTAATACGTAAGAGAATTAGGTATGTAGAAGATTCACCAATGTTGTCACCATCAGCACCAAATACACCGCGATCACCATTTGCTGCTAATCCTTGTTCCAGCTCTAATGTTTCTCCAAGGCGCTCTCCAAGAATATTAAACTTGAGTGAAAGTTGTAGTTCTTCCACCTCAAAGAAACCCAGCAAAGAACAATGGAGTAGGTTTTAATAAGGATAAATATTCTTTGCCTGAAGGAGGTAAGGTATTTACTGCATGTATGTCTTTAAATTTCACAGTGATCCTTTCCTGTATAAGCCTTTTTGTCTATTTTATCCATAAGAGCTGAATCGATAATAGTTAACACTTCGTCATTCAAGATTGTTTATTTTGTGAGTGAATTCACTATTAATTTATATCACATTAGAGTTTCAACGAAAGGTTTTACTGGGGATTTCTGAAATTATAAATCTCCTGAGAAGCAACAGAAAAACAACAGGTACCAGCCATGACAATTTCGTTGAAAAGTGCATGTCAGAGGAGGAATTCGAAACTTTGGAAAGTAAAGTCGAAGAAGACAAGACTGAATTCAAAAACCTTGTAATTTTTTTATTTGTTCAACATAAGTTCGTCGAGTAGCTGTTGACAGTTTGAAACTTTTTTTTGGTTAAGCATAAACTGATTGTGATTGTGAGATAACAAAACAGCAAGCTGTAATGATGGAACTAGTCTACTGACTTTTTTGTTTTGAATTGTAGAGGTTACACCCTCTAGAGATCTATATTCAGTGCAAGATCTCCCTTTTTACAAGGATAGTCTGCAGAATCAAGGTAATTGAACTAAAGACCCTCTATAAACATTACATCACAAACATCTACTGACAGTTACAAATTGCTATACACCATAGAAAGAAACAAATAAATATAAATATAAATATAAAACTATAAATAAGAGCCGACAACCACCCATGCGCCAGGCTTGCGAACCTGGCCGTAGCTTTCCACATGTGTTACGGGATCCCAACACTCAGCCTTACACAGGTGATTGACGCTTGGGACCAGCCCTATGTCAGGACCAGCCTGAAGTTACTGGGGTAAAATGCGTGGGCGTAAATCCACGAAGACACGAAAAAGAAATTTTAAACCCCCCTTGCAAAGCTTCTTATAACAATAACTGTGGGTACCTTTGTAACTAAAATCTCCTACTTTTTCTCGATTTTATTAGGTCGAAAAAGCATCCAATATAGGTGGTAGTAGTGTAGTGAGAGGGAATGTGCAAAAAACATATTATTCACGTAAGTGTTTATTATTATTTAATAAACGATAAGGCCCGTGGAAAAAGCCACTTAGGCAGAAAAACAATGGAAAAACATGTATATATATAAAATTTACATTGCACAAAATATGCAGAGGGGTAGATTAGAAAAATTGAAATAATTTTTATTTTATTACAAGGTTAACAACAGATCAAGTATTGTCTTTGTACAGTGGCAAAGGATTAAAAGGAAAAAAAGGCTTTTGAAAAAATGAAATTATTTGATGTTATCACAAGTAAGTAGCAACAGAATACATCTTATACAGTATTGTTCTTTTTCGAAATTCACAATTCAAAATGTTTTCCATTCTTTACTCACAAAAAGCTGTGTTTGTAACAATACTTCGTATTTGTAGGTGGTGCAATGGTAGTCATAAGGGATTCTTCTCAGGAAAAGGTTCGAAAAGAAATAGCTGATGTTTTAAAACATGCACCGGCGCGTGTTAAGCAGATCAGGAAATCGGTCGAAGAGGATAAAGATTAGTTTCTAGCAAGAATTTATTTTATTGTAAATTTTTTATTTCTACTTACTTGCGTGGTTAAGTTTTTGCGAGGATTGATTACACGTAGTTGTTTTATATAAGAAACTGTGCTAAAATTTAAAACATTGCTAAGCAACTTTGTATACACAACATTGTATGTGGAATAGCAAACACTGGTTTTGACAGGTTCTTGGTATTTAGTACGATTTTGATGTCACTCCAAACAATTTCGTTAGAATAAGGGGGAATTTTTAGCAAAGAAATAAAAATACGTGTAACTTAAAACAAAATTCCGCGCAAAAATATAACACTAACTTCTTCTAACGATTTTGATAGCTGCCTCGCATTTGGTTTCCTAATTTTTAAGATTCTCTGTAAATTCTTGTTTCTAGTCTGCTCAGTAAAGTCGTCAATCGCAAGGGTTTATTTCTTGCAAAGCAAGTACTCGTGAAGAATCTTTAATATCATTTTAATATCATTTGTGATGACGAGGCATAGGCATAGTTCTTATTAGTTCTTACACTTTTTAATAGAAATAAAATTAATTCCTAATAAACTTTTTGTCTGTTTCTTTTACTTTACTTTTTTCCCACAAAAAATACTTTTGCGCGTTATGTTAGAGTTCACAGAAATTAGTCTGCACAAAATAACCAAACAGGGAAGCATAATGCGATGGTGTTATACCGATGCAAATGAGTTCTTCATACAATGCTAAAGGTCATGGAGACGACTCAAACGTTATACTGACGTCATGCTAACGTTACTTAGACGTCATATCACCTAAGCATCACCAACTCATGACGTTCGAAATGACGTCTTTTAAACGGTATTATTACGTCATGGACTGACATCGTCGTTGAGTGCAAATGTACCCATCTGATGACGTTATCACAACGTCATGTATGGTCACGGTGCGACGTTACTATAGCGTTTTAATAACGTAATATTGCCAGCTGGGAATATCTAGAGAATCGTTAATTTTTTGACGATAAAAAAAATCGCTTTTAGATAAACACGTTGGCTTCAGCACAGTAGCACACTCCCTTGTAGAGCTTCTGTAGTTTTGTAAAAGAGATTTGAAATGTAATAGATAGTATACAAAAAAAAAAAACACTACGAAAAAGTGAAAAACTGAAAAGCTTTTCCCACAAGCATGCGCAATGAAGTAAAATGACTGCTGACTCGACGTAAAAGGATGCTCCCAACTTTCTCTCAAAAAGTTGAACTCATACAACTTTTTCAGCGTGTATTTTCTCTCTCAAGATTTTCAGCCAATGAATTTCAAGAAAAATGTGACATAATTTTTGGCGCAATTCCTTTTTATAACAAGTTCAAGGAAATGTCAAGATGGCAGGGAGATATACTTTTAAAAGCTCATAAGAAAAACTCAATAATCTTGCTCGATTGGCTCGATTTTATAATCGCCCACAAACTAACGAAGCCAGTATATCAGAAGAAGGAGATGTAGTGAACGAAGATGTAGAGAGACAAAGCAACGACTTTGTAAACAGAGGTTATAATTTCATAAATACTATTTACGAACAGGAGCTACTACAACAGCAACAACAGAATCAATAGTCAGCAGGACAAGATGAGGATGATATTGTAACTGACTTCTCAGAAGTATCAGAAGAAAACACTGTGGACAATTAAGACGTGGAAATTTTCATAAACGAGATGGAAGGTTTCCCATACTTATGGAATACATCAACCAGGTCACACCATGACCAAAACATGAGAAAGACAGCATGGCAACAACTGGCAACAAAGATTGGAAAACCAGGTTAGAGTATCTTCGTACATTGAACACTCGATATAAACCCTGAAGAGACACAAAATATTTTATCGAGAATTGTTGTATTAAGTTAGCTATATTTTTAAATGCTGTTTTTCAATCAAACATGCTAGCTGCCTAAACTTGAAGATTTATTTATTATATGTTGAATTCCTGAAAGCGCAGTGGAAAAAGCTGCGTGACGATGCTTGGTAAGGCGTTCCGAATTGACACGATCTGGTGCAGCAGCACATACACAGCCGAAATGTAAATACTTTTTACAGTTGCAGTTCGTACAAGACAAAGTCATGAATAAAGAGACTGCTAGTAATGTTTCTATGCCCTCACCTTCACCAATTACAAGTAATGGCATGATGAGCCCTAGTTCAAGCCTTTCGGAAAATCAAGAAGAAAACTTGGATAGTACTAGTAGCTCAAGTGATTGATTGTGAGATAACAAAACAGCAAGCTGTAATGATGGAACTAGTCTACTGACTCTTTTGTTTTTGAATTGTAGAGGTTACACCCTCTAGAGATCTATATTCAGTGCAAGATCTCCCTTTTTACAAGGATAGTCTGCAGAATCAAGGTAATTGAACTAAATACCGAAGAAGCCACGACAAAGTCGGAGTATTAAAAGACCCCGCATGCAACTGTAACATAAATTCAACAACTCGGGCTGCGCTACTTCCAAATGATACAGAGGACGACGAAGATATGCTTTTTGCCAAAAGTATTGTGCCAACGTTAAGAAAATTTATGATTCTAAGAACATCTTTTTTAACATATATTTTCAACGTGTTTACTTGTATATACACACTTTTTAGATAGTAGAAGTTACATTATTGTAAATATTTTTATAAAAGAGAGATTACCTTCTTGTTGTGTTATACGTTGGTTCTTTGATTAGCTTTTTTCTTATTACTGCAACCATGTTTAAGAATCACTTTAAGAATTATTTAAGAGTGAAGATGTCGATTTTTTAAGAATCACTTAAACCAAAAAGCATAATCTTTATAAAAGTGTGTATCTAGTTGCATATTTCCAAAAAAACTTTACTTATATATTGTGTAGAGCAACTACTGCATTTGTTATTAAATTTACAGTTTTAACCTGTGCAATAATGGGACGTTTAAAAATTCGAAACCTTAGCGCTGATATACCAAAATAATTTTAAACTATTCTTCTGGCCCTTGATAGACGGTAGTTGAATATTTTTTAATGCAAGAATACAGACGAGCAAAGGGTTTTAGCATATGTGGTTTTAATTGAAAGGCATCGTCAGCCACAAAAACATATGGATATAGCTTATTCCCTGCATCTTTTATTGTAGCTGGGGGTGGCCTACAGATTGAGTTTGTTTCTATAGCATGACCAAGTTTGCTGTTTTTATACACACCTCCGTCGCTTTGACGCCCCGCATCACCAATGTCGATCAAGGTAAATTCGTAATGTGCGTTGCACACAGCAAGCAACACTATGCTATGTTTTTTTGTAATTAAAGTAGTCTGAACCGCTTCGGGCTGGCGCTTGCATTACTACATGTTTGCCGTCTCTTGCCCCTAAAAAATGTGGAAAGTTATTTTCTGTTGATGTTTTCGAGTTCTTCTTCTTTTAACACGGTGCCATATAAACAAAGTTGTAATTAATTTTAAATTTCGTAATAAAACATATCTTCTGTTTACGGCAGCCATTTTAATCTGAATGAGCACCTTTTCTCTTGAGCGGTAAATTAATTTCCATTCACGTCGAACTCGAGAGAAAAAAAAAGTAGTCGTATGGAAAACTACCTTCCTTTTAAATTTTATTGTTTATAAAAACGTGACCGAGTATTTTGAAAAATTATACTCAAGAGGATGATAAGTGTTAAAACATACACAACTCTTATTCAATTTGAAGGTGTGAAAGACCGATCAGAAAAAAAGTTAGTTATTTGAATAAAGTCAACATTCCCTTTCGAAAAATAAATAAATAGTTTCACTAAGATTGTTGTTTCTTTAGTATAAATGGCTAATAAAATAAATCGAATTTTTGATACAATAAAGATATACCCTCAAAGCTACAGTCAGAGTTACAAGTTCTGACACCTTTAAATCCTGCTAAACATACTTTTATTACATGAAATATCTCTTTTAAAGTAAGAAGGAGTTGGTAGCGCTCTACTGGTTTGTTGGAAATGTAGTAGGGAGCGCCCCACATAAGTACATAATATAAGGCACATTTTTGTAATGCTATTGTCTTTCAATAATCTGTGTTTTTAAAAATTTGTCCTCTTTTAATATTTTGGTATTAAAAAGTAGCAGTTGGTAGCTGGAAAGGTTTGTAATGTAATTTATTTTTATGAGTACTTTGATATTTATCCAAGCTTTCCTTTAACAGATGTCATTAACTATCTTGATATCTTAGCCCTTGGTTCTTTGTCGATCGGTGAAAGCAACAACGATAAGATCGACCCTTCTTTTTCCAGCGTTTCACAAAGGTTAATGGCTTAGAAGATGGTGTGAATGATTGCGGCTGGTGTCTTGCAGGAGGCAGGGGATGCTTACTTAAGGGCCCGTACCAGATCCAAAATGGTTTAATTGACACTAAGTCTGCTACTAAAAAATTGTTGCAAAAAATTTAAATGATTGATGATAAAATTATTTATGATACTGATAGTTTTACAAAAATTTAAAGTATAACCCCGGAATGACGGTTATTTTGATACCTTTTCAGAATCATTTTAAGTGTACGTCTTTTTGGTCACTAAAAAGACACACAAGAAAGACGTCAGAGCGTACAGCGAACTTTAGGCGCGCTAAAGAAACGTTTTTAAGACGTATTACAAAGACGTTTTTTAGACACTCAAAAAAGAACTCATAAATACGCATATGAAAAGACGTCAGAAAAGCGGACATTTAAGACCAAAATAAGACGCAAAAAAGGCAGTCAGGAGAACAAGAGAAAAATAGCAGAATTAACGGAATAAATAGAAAGAGCAGACCAGGCTAATTAAAAGGATTGAATGGAAATGAACAAAACTGGACAAAAACAGCTAAGGTACTGGCTGGAGTAATCCATGAAGTTAAAAAGGGCACCACTTTAGCAGAAATTAATACCTTACTTGTATTTGAATTGGAGTCGTACTATTTTTCGCTCAGTTTTAAATTCGCGCACCCCAAAGTGGAGATATTCGCTCAGTTTTAAATTTGCGCACCCTAAAATTACGCATTTACTCAGTTACTCAACAATTTTCTCCTTCAACGTTGTTTGAAACCTTTGATGTAAATTCATTTATCTTCGTAGAACAATATTATTCAATAATTCCATTAAAAGCGATACGAAATTGAGAGGGCGAAATTATTATGCCTATTTTCTCAAAAAATCAAAAAGCCCTTGATCCGCGAAAATAAAATTTGTTACCGGGAATTATCCCAAATTCTTAAAAATCTTATTAAAGGTTCGAAATTAAATAAACCTTGGAATTACAACAAATTCGTCACTTTTTAGATAACTTTTGTTATCTTACAGTTTAACGATCGTTTTTATTGGTTCACTCATCTAGCATGTAGAGGCTTGAGAATGCTGATTTTCAAGTCAACAGTAACATTTTCTGGCAAAACTCCTTTATAAATCTGGGTTGTACTTGTTCTGCGTACCATGCTTGAGATTTATCCCAAAAAATAATGATTTGCATGATCGGTTTACAGTCAAATCAAGCGGTTGAAAGTAGTTTGTCATATTAAGAAGAACCGGTACCATTTTTCCATGATGTTTTTCAACCAAACTCTTTACTTTCTCTGTCCACTGTGCTTTAAAGACGTCAGCAATCAAAACCCATTTCTTTGTTGAACGAAGACCAAGTTCCTCCTTCTTGCTTCTGACATACGGAACAAGAACTTTCATTATCAGTTCAATTGATTTTTCTTCATTGGACCAATGATTGTCGCTGTGAGTAATATTGAACTCTGCTGGAAATTTGAACTTGGGATGGCAACGAGCAGTTTTGCCCTGATAGATGATTTGCAATGGCAGAAAATCACCAGAAAGAGTGATTGAGAAAGTTCCTGTAACTTGTAATCAGCGGAATTAGCTATTGGCACTAGTTTTTCGTTCTTTTTATCCATTGTATACTTGCCCAGTAAAATAAATGGCAGGTGTGTTTGATCTATGTTTATCACAAATTCATTAGGTATATCGTGTGCATCAACAAATTCTTTAATAGCTCGATGAAAGGAAAATCCCATCTCTTTCAAAAAACCGGGAGATACTGGCTGTTTAGCTGTTGTTGCACGTCGTTTTGTGAATCCTATCCTTCCGAAAAATTGACTGACACCACGATATATAAACTCTATAATAAAACAAATTTTAATGACGGTGGAGTGTTCAATTTACTACATTGCAATGTTATCACACCAGGTTCTATTTATTATGTCAAAAGATCCTATGAGACAGCACATGTCGCTTTGAATGAAAAGAACAAGACGTATTGTTGCAAAAATAATTATTCACGTTACCTGATGCAGGTGAGAAGAGAAATTAAACATAATTAAAATAATAATTTTGCATGCTATGTACAGCGTTTCTTTAGTGTAGTTGAAATGGCTGAAGAAAATTGCGTCGGCTGTGATGGTATTACCAAATATCTTGGCTTAAAATGTGGTGTATTTGCCTGCAACGGGAGTTTGGACTGTTCAATTCCTGTATCAGAGGAATACCCCGGACGATTGGAATGTAAGAAAGTTTCAAAACTCGACCGATAGGGAGTACACAAGGAAGATGAAACTACAGACAAGGAACAGCAGGAACAGGTTATGGGGACTTCCGATGAACATACACTATCAATTGATTGTGCAACCAGGGGATTTCACGATTATAAAAAGATTTGGTCCCCAAAATACGGACAAAAGTTAACTATCAAATGTGACAAGTTCAATTTTTTTGATCCCTATTCAATAGGACCTTTCTGCGAAATTAAAGGAAAAATTGAAAAACTCTCTCTGGTGGGACACCTTCCTCGAGAAATATCTAGATTTTGTAAATTCTTCTTAGAATACGACGGCTTGCTTGATGCAACAGTTCGAATGACCAACTTTCATAGAAGTCCTTTACCTCAAGGTGGCCTGGAAATACCTATTAAACTAAGTATTGGCAAAGGGAAAGCAAGCCTAGAAATTTTTCGAAAGATGAAAGGCTTTGTACTTTAGAATTACCTGGAGCCAGACAAAATTCCATTGGATATCAAAGTTGAAGAAGAAGAAGAAGACGACAACTTTTTGTAACCCCTTATGTTTATTTTTGAGAAGAAGAACTGATCTAAGAAGTGATCTAAAATACCTATAAAACATAAGTCTATTTATGAAACATAAGTCTATTTATTATCTATAAAATATTTTAAGACTTTAATTTTGAGATTTTTACATGAACCAAAAATTTCCAACCCGAAAGTTATTCGCGCGTATTATTTTTCGCTCAATCTTAATTTCGCGGACCCAAGGTCTGCGCGAATTCTAATACAGCGCTAATATTAATACAAGTAAGGAAGTTGATTATATTAGACACATGGAATAACAAGTAATGACAAAAATACTACAGAACCAAAAAAGAGTATTGCAGAAAAGACATCAAATAGAGTATGTATGCGAGCATTTAAAATGAAAATTCAGTAAAAGAAACCCAGCTCAAAAATATATGTTGAGCAGTTACAAACAAAAGAACTCAAAATACGAACAGATGCTTGCTGCAAAGAAAAGAAGTAAGAAAGGAACATATGGAGTGGCAGATGTATGTAACTAATCCAGCAAAGCTATTTTGTAACCTGGTGAGGAAAGATTTATGAGTTTGTTTTTGCACATAACATCTTGTGGGGTCATTCCAACAATATTAAGACCAACTAAACTCAGAACACATTCAGAAACACTTATTGATAATATTTTACCATTTCATTTTGACCTGAATTCTCCAAAACATTTTAGTTTGAAGGATCCTTTACGTCATATACCTATTTTAGATCACCCTGGATTACCTTCGGCACCAACTCCAATTCCAACTTTTGATTCTTCCAAGCTAAAGTACGAGGATTTCCAATTTCCAGTATATAAGAAATGTCCTCATATTGCATCGTTTCTTTTTAAGATTTTCAAAGCTTGCCAAAAGAAATTATTCCTGTGTGGAGAGTTGCATCAAAAGTTTAAATACCTAAAAACAACCCACCTTGCCCATCTAACTTAAAGAATTTTCGTCACATAGCTCTTTTGAGTGTTAAAGGCCAGCTTTTCTTCAGTTTAATTTCCCAGCGGTTAGAATCACATATTATTAAGAAATACAACTTTATTAATACTTTTATTCAAAAAGGTTGTATGAAAAAATTTCTGGGTTGCTGGGAACACGTCTCTTGTCTGGTTCAAACTGAATAATGTTAAATCACGAAATTCTTCACTTTCAGCCATTTCGCTTAATATTGCTAATGCTAATCAATCCTTCGGTTCCGCACAAGCTTATATTCATGAATCTCAGACGCTATGGTGTCCCAGAATCAATTGGACAGTGCCACTAACAACTGCTGGGTTCCAGGCAAACAGTCAAGAGTTTGTTCGGATCATTTCATTGATGGATACCCAACAAAGGAAAACCCTTTTCCAAGATTAGGATACGAATCAGCAGGAAAAGTTAAAAACTTAGTTGGCAGTAAAAGACGTGTTTTAACAAAACAAGCTATTCCAACAAAAAGATTAAAGCGAAAGACAGCTATTGATGCTGCATCGTCATTATCACAACACATCGTAGCTACTAATGATATAACAGCATCTGAATTACCCATTAGTAAATGATAATGAACTACCCATTGATAATGCTATTGCACCCACTGCAAATGATATTTTGATGGAGGAAAATGCATATTCTAATTATCAATCGTCAGCATACGATGATACATCCTTTGCAGTATTTACTTCCTATTCAATTTTTACATTCTGCGTTATGTTAGTGAGCATTGCAAAATTTAGTTCAAATATTTTGTTTTATTTTGTTTTTATCTTGTTTGACAAGCTATTTAATTATATCAAACCAAATGCACGGCGAAAGTAGAAAGGTGCTTCTGTTAAGACAGCTAATGTTCGTAAATATAAAAAATCACCAAAAAAAAATTGGTCCGCAGTCAAAGTTGTCTGCAAGAGAAGAATTTTTAATGTGTCTGGTAAAAATTACGCTTGGACTTTTAGATGCAGATCTTGCTGATCGATTTAATGTATCTTTGACATTATGCAGCAGAATTTTTGCTAATTGGGTCAAAGCTATTGCAGCAGCTTTAAAATGTTTTGTATTTGTTCCTGACATGGGTCACATTACTGCTTCACGACCAAATAAGTTTAAAATTTTTCCAAAGTTCCATACTATCGCTGATGCAACAGAGATATATACATCCAAACACCTAAAAACCACCAAGCTCAACGTATAACTTGGTCGAACTACAAACACCATAATAACGCCAAAGTACTTATAGCCATAATACCAAATGGGTTTATAGCATTCGCTTCAGAAGCTTATGGTGGTATTGTGTCAGTAAAATATAACTGTGCGAATCACGTAGAAAATTACAGCAATTTAATTGACTATAAGTCGGGAAAGAGAGTTAAAAAAGCTATTGTTGATGACTTACTGAGGCGTGATGTCCCCGAACACGGGCGTGCTAGTAGACGATGCTCAGATCGAAAATAACTATGACAGTCATGATAGAGCGACAGAAAAGCTAATAGAAAAAGTTGTTACTTTAATTTCAGATGACGTTAAAGATATTTTCGTTACGAAGAACGTGTAAATAAATAGACGAGCTAACTGAATATGACGCGAAAAAATGGCTCCTAAATTGGACCAAAGTTAGTAACCGTTGTTTCGAAATTACTAAATTTAAGCCTTGTTTTCAGTTCCTCAGCTACAAAGTTGCGGAATGCATTGAAATGATTTAAAGGCATTCATAAAAAAAGTTAGTTTTACCAATTGTTAGTAAATTTGAACAACGATTTCATGCCAGCAGGTTCCTATTGGCATATTTCGAAGTGGCTTAATGATCATGGAAGGGATCCAGTCAAGTTTCCCAAAAGAGTTATCAGGGCTGTATTTAATAACGAACAGGTCATCAGAAAAAATTATCAAGTAAGGGCAGACCACGGGTTCGTTTCTGTTAGTGTCATTGCAAGTAAAGCCTACCTATGCATAAACTCATCCGATTTGCAACAAAAAGAAAAACTAAAACCACCTCATTGGTTATTTGATGACTTGTCTGTGGAAGAGAAGAATAAGAATGAAAGTTACAAAGTGCACGCACAATGATAAACTCGACCAGTTAAATCTTAAAATTTGAAGTCTAGAGGGTTTGCTCCTCTAAAGAATATGCTCATATAAAAGAACACAATTCTTCCTTTTTCCAAGGAGATAATTGGCACAAAAATTGAACAAACAAACAGAGAGAGTAGGACAGGACTTCTGTAAAGGGTACAAGGGTTTCGACTCATATTCCTGAATCATGGTACCCAAAATGTCTAGCTGAGTCACCTCAAAAAAGGTCTGCGAACAGTCTTCAGCAGCAACTAGACATTTCTTTCATCCATAACTTTTCATCTGTCCTACTCTGTACAATCTTGTGTGACTGGGGTAAGAAGTGGAGTCGTCACTCTCCAAAGATAACACCAGCGCAGTCAAACCCCCTTCCTGACATGATTTTTATTTTGTTTTTGCTTTTGTTTCGACTGGGGTAATAAGTGGAGTCGTCACTCTCCAAAGATAAGACCTGGTACAGTCAAAACCCCTTGCTGGCGTAATATTTATTTTGTTTTTCGCTTTTATTTTGACTGGGGTAATAAGTGGAGTCGTCACTCTCCAAAGACAAGACTATAAAAAAAATAAGAATAGTCAAACCCCCTGCCTGACATAAACCAGAAGAGGTGCTGCTGACTGTAATTTACCTAAATTCTTCAAGGAAAAGGATGTAAGGTTGTACACCGTTTAGCAAGCTATTTTTGCAAGGACCACTGCTCTGTCGTTACAATGAAACCACTTACCATGCACCTGGTTATAAGCAACAGTAGTGTAATGGCCATTGTCCAAATTTCCAGAGTGGTTAATTACAGCCCGTAAGTTATAGTGTTTGCGACAAGAGACTTCACTTTCTACAGTGATAGGTATAAAAAGGGTGCCCGGGTAAGATGTGACAGGAAAACAAACCTTAGACACAAGACCTTTGTTATAGGCAAAGCGGTTTAATTGCAGAATCAAAAGTGAACTGCACTCTGCGACCTCTTTTTCAACTGTTGCAGTTTGGTGACTATTGCAGTAGTGACAGAAGTACGAGTTAACGCCTGAGAATTCTTCGCTCTCCAAAAAGTTATCTACTGACGATTGTAAAGACGATGACAAGGGCAGTTGAAGAAATGGACTTACTTGCTCAGAGGTGCTAAATTATTTCAAGTGTTGCAAGTGGTACAGATTTTCACACGAGTGTTGAATAATCTACCAAAGAAAGGAAAGGCTAAAGACAACTCTGGTATGAGATACTCAAGAATCTCTAGGGCATCTTGCTGAGTGAACGGATTAAAAGCAGCGCCCCTTGCATTAGAAACATGGCCTTTTAATACATTTAGAAATGGAGAAGGGTTCACTGGAACCTTGGAGGAGGATAATTTACGTAGAATACTTACAAAACTTTTACCTATCGCCATATTAGAATCATTTGCAGAGATGGCTGTGGTGACTGCGGGTAACACATAAAAACATTGCAAGATGGAATTGATGTAACATGTGTTGCCCAAATTTAGCAGGCCGATGTTGCTGCTTAAAAATATGTCATTCATAAAGGCCTCCGGAGGATGGTCTGAATCGCCATGCGAAGCACAACTTTTTAACTCTTCCTCGACGCACACATACTCAATGATTACATTTATAGCAGCCATAAATAGTATGATTGATAACGTACAGCCAATAAAAATACCTCTAAAGTGTTGGTGCCAGCTGGATGAGGCTGTAAAAGAGAATGACTTGCTCCAGAGGCTGCCATAGTAGGTGTCAATAAGCCTCATCCAAGACTCTGAAACACCATAGTGACGAAGGGCCATGAAAATGAGTTTATGCGGTAAAGTGGGATACGCATTTGCTACATCAAGCCATATTGCAGATAGTGGATTTTTTCTAGACTTGGCGTTTCTTAGAGCAGCCCAGACAAGAGATATATGCTCCCAGCAACCAGGGACTTTTTCCATACATTCTTTTTGAATGGATTTGTTGATAAAGTTGTTTTTCTTAATAATATGGTTTTCTAGGCGCTTTGACACAAGACTGAAAGACTTCCTTCCACATTGAGGAGAGAGATTGACCGAAAGTCCTTAATGGATGATGGAGATGGAGGCTTGTTTTTAGGTATATAAACTTCCGAAGCGAACCTCCACTGCACAGGAATGAAGGAATTCTTTAAACAAGATTGGAAAAGGTTGAAAGGAAAGGACGCAATTTGAGGACAATTCTTGCAAACAGTGAAGGTATTTGGTTCAATCCGGGTGACGATGCATTCCGACGAGTATGAAGGATGGTTTAAAAGTCCTTGAAATTAAACTTTGATGAATCAAATGCTGACGTGACGTTGGGAGCATTAGGCAAACCAGGAAGAGTCAAAAGTGGTACCTCATATAAGGGAACAATTAACACAGAAGCTTTGTGGGCATCTAGGGATCCTTTAGGATCCTTTAGGAACATAAAGGCTGCTTTCCACTTGGTTGGATCGGACCGGATTGGACTGGATCGGACCGGATTTTTAGTCCACGCATGCACAAATTGCGCACATTTTGGGTCCAGAACGATCCAAAATGGATCTGAAAAAAGTTGAAAAACATTCAACTTTTCCCGGATCGGTCTGGATCGATCCGGCTGGATCGATGTTTAAGCCAATGATGAATGAGTATTTTTCTGGTCATGTGACTTTGAATTAATAAGGGCAGCCACTATAGCGCTTATTCGAAAAAACGTCTATATTGAGAGAAGGAAATTTATTTGTTAAGTAATGGATAACCACGAAGAAATTTTTAACAGAATTTTAAATGGACGTAACAACAGTCTCATCGGATATTCAGCTCCCCAATTTGAACAGCCTGCACAAACTGCTATTCAAGAGCAGCAACAAGAGGAAGCAGCTTTAAATGATGCAGAAGTTTAAGAACAACTTGTTGACATTATTCAGCCATATCCAGTCTTATGGAACACAAGCCTGAGGTCTTTTAAAGATCTCAAAAAAATAGTAGTTTTCTTCTTCTTCTCTGTATGTATTTTCTAATCAGTAAAGTAAGAAACAATGTACGGATATTCACGGCAGCCATATTTGTTTACATTGGATAACAAAAAGTATGCGCGCCAAGATCCTGTTTCGTGAGTGGAAATTCAAAAACGAAACGGACCGCAATCCAGTCCAATCCAATCCGGTCCGATCCAACTAAGTGGAAAGCAGCCTTAAGCCTAATAGAGCATTTGGGATCCAGTAGATCTTTGCCAGCCTGGTAAGGATTCTTACCAAACACACAGTTTGCATTGCGGATCTTCCATCGCTTTTTTCGGTTCCATTCTCCCTGGCGTAATGTTGTTAACTTTAATTTAACATTGCCTAGCGAAGTTTGTAAAATGTTCCCTCTGCATTAAGTCCGACACGTTTGACAGTTGTCGAAGAAGAGAGTTTTTCTCTTTTACCAACAAGATGGACTGCAATGCACGTCTGTTTAAACCAGATGGGGCATGTGTGGGTTGAGCCTTAAATCCGAAGAGAAGGGAAGCATGATGGTGAATTGTGGATTCTAGAACTTCCATTCTCTCTGACAGAGGGTGAGAATCTAACAGATTGTGGAAAACAGCATTGTTGAGAGCGCTCCAAGCTTCTGTGTCAGCGGATTTTGGCCATGAAATTTGTTGTCTTCTCTCTATTTTCTTAAGCTTTTCAATGTCTTCTGGTTGCTGAGAAAGAACACTGTGGGTTTTATCCAGGTTAGCTTTCAGCAGCTTAGACTTTTCAGTGGAACCGGCAGCAAGAACATCTTGCAAAACAACTTTACACGGTTTTAAATTCCAATTTTTCGAGGAAGTTTCATTTGGAGGAGGCAACTTCAATGGTGACCGGTGGTGAAGAGCGACTAATTATATTAAAATCGATATCCGAAGGGGTAGTCCTAATACGGTCTGGGTCAATAACATTTGGAAAATCATGGTTAAAAAGATTTGGATTTTTTGTAGACCAAAATAAATCCCACGGGCCGGCCTAAGCTTGGTGGGTGCGACAGATAACAATTGGGTTGGTGCTGCCAACTTTATTGCGGGCGCAGCAGGCATGTTTTTGTTAATTCGAGGCGTATATATGTAATGCAGTACATACATATGTATTGGATTGTCCAGTTGTAAGAATCCTAGTTTTAAATGAAGAAATAAATGATCAGTACAATTAGATCAGTACCTTAAATGTACAAAAGCTAAAAAACGCTAAAATAAGTACACAAACAACTAATAGAACAATTTAGAAACGTAAAGTAAAAAAGCTACCTTGTTCTTAAAATGCTTGGAATGTGAAATAAAACTCGCAGCAAACGTAGTTCCATACATCACGTCAATGCCTTTCGATTCGTTGGTTATGAACCGAAGATGCAGCTAGATAACTGCCTCTGTTTGCTCCACGCATCTCAATCATTCGATCCCCAACAAGAACATTCTCTCCTCCTTTGTCTGTCCTTACTCTTGAAGGGACGCCATAAGTATTTACAGCTTGCTCAAAGTGTGATAGTACTGTATCAGCTTTATTATTACAACTGCGCTCATCTATGCAACCGTGTATAACAAATCCCCAATTCACCAAACTATGATGACCATCCAAATGCTGCCTTTTTATTAAAATACGCCATCTCATTTTAGAACCTTCCGGATCAATCCTTACAAGGCTTGTCATACGTCGCTGTTGAACACGTAAATTCATCGATCTCAATTGACCCAGAACCATAAGATCTCCCCATGCATACACCATGTCGTCGCCTAAAATTCACTATTACATTGTCGAACTCTTCATTAGAAATTTTAGAAAAACCTGTTTCCTCAGAAATCCTGAATTCTTGAACTCTTCTGTGTATTGTCCAACGTGAAACTGATAACAAGGAGGCAATGTCTGTCCAACTATATTCTAATTCTTTGGAAATATAAAAGGGTTTCCTCTGAAATGTCATACTTCGGCCTACCAGGTCCACTTTGATCGTAATACTTAGTTCCTCAGGAATATATTGCGAGTCGTCTGTTGTTAATATTACCTGAGTTTCTATCAACTCTTCTTACTTCTTCAATACAAATTTGAATAATGTCGATCAATTCATTAATTTCACTAGTGGGGACACTAGGACAGTCTAATTCGAAGGATCGTAAAGTGTTCACACTCTTGCATAAATTTTCTAACAAAACCAGAGCTTCTTCTTGATTAAGATGTTCCACTCTTGCAATAACATTTTCAAGCCTATTGAAAAATTCCTGTACACATCGAGCTTCCATGTTTGTTTACTTTTTTCCCCAGTTGCCCCGCACAGTTCCATGCAAGAGACGCAAGTAAAATCTACAGACCAGATTAACCAGATTAACTCATGCAAACCTATATTTCATTGACCATATTTTAAAACAAGCTGTTTATTTGTAGCAAAATTATATATTTACTAAATAATCATGTATGCTACTAAAATTATACTATATATTACTGGCAACATAAGTATCACTTAATAAATATATAATGTAACTGAATAAATATATAATTTCACTGAATATATATAGTAAGTCACTGAATATATATAGTGTGTCACTGAATGTCTAATACAATCTTGCTACAAATGAGCAACCATACACTGCAGTTGTTGTAGTTTCGGCTTCGGCTGTTTTTTTTTGCTGTTGGCGTTCCAAAATTATATGCATTATCAGTAGCAACATGTCGTTATTGTAAACCTTGAAAAGTACTTGTGCCCCAGTAACACTATGTAAGTTTTTAGCCTTAAAATAATTTATACAAGGTATATTGCATGTTTGTATCGGATTCAATGTAATAT
Source organism: Hydractinia echinata (assembly GCA_030067915.1). NCBI lineage: Eukaryota > Metazoa > Cnidaria > Hydrozoa > Anthoathecata > Hydractiniidae > Hydractinia > Hydractinia echinata. Next base: position 1,220,789 of record JASGCC010000051.1, on the reverse strand, counting down.
TTTGTCTTTAATGAATTTCTTTCTTTTTTTCAAACCTCTAGAAAAAAAACTTGATTTTAAAACAACTCTCCTACACAGAAGTTATTTGGTTTTGTAAAAGAAACTTAAAATGTACGCACTTTTTTACAAAAAAATTAACACAGAGAAAAAGAGCCTTTCATAATTACACATAGTCAGTATGATTCCTAATGTGTTATAGAAAGTTCATGTTTTGAGCCAAAGTTATTAACGAGTAAACATTGTTTATATATTTGTAAAAAACATACTTCCAGATATGATTATGAGAACAAGACAGCAAGCTGTGATTATGGAACTGGTCTAACGACCCTTGAAGTTAAAATTGTAGAGGTTACACCCTCTAAAGATCAAAACGCAGTGCAAGATCTCCCTTTTTGCAAGGATAATCTGTAGATTCAAGGTAATTGAACCAAACAACCCTCTCTACACAATACAATACGTACAACTAACAGTCGGTACACAAAAACTGACAACATAAAAACAGAAGACAGACATAATGACAATACAACAAAGAATTTACTATAAAAATAAATAAATAAATAAATAAATATAAAACTATTTTTATAATAAAAAGAAATCATTTTTTCCCTTACAGATCCTCAAAGAACGAAAAATGAGTAAACAAAGTATGCACTGATCCTCGAAGCAACGAAACCTTAACCTGAGTTTACCTATATATACAGTTTGGGAGTGACACGAAAAGGGAAACCACTACCCATTTGGGAAACTTCATGGTTTCCTATTTGGCGAACAGGCAAACAGGCAAGAAATACGGCAATGATTTCCCAATCAGGTAACCACCAAAATACAAAGGAATCTGCACACGAGCTGGTTATAAGAAGCGCACTACAAATTTTTTCAGGAATAGGAATGGAATATTTTCATCATAGCCTCTTTCTGCAATTCCGTAAAATAGCCTTGTCGGGTAACGGTTTCCCATTAAGGAAACAAAAACAAAAAAACATAATGGTAGACGCTGTGAGCACGCAAAGAGTGTTAGAGGTTCTTTTAGTGAGGTTTTCAAGATGGAAACTTTTGACTACCTCAAGTTACTTTTATTGGCTGATAATTTTATTCAACGACAATTTGTACTGGACGGAACTGCTGCTGATGTTCAGATAAGTGCACCTACTCCATCGTCTGTCACTGATGGTACTGCTGTTGTTACTGACGAAGAACAGAATTCTTATTGCTGCAATGTGCCGAAACAAACAAATAGTTTCTGTCAAGTACCAATGCCTCCGACACCTTTCTCTCAATCACAGCTAGAATTTAATTCGGTGGAGATTGACTCCTTTGAAACACTTGAAAATGAGGGATTGGTAGTCACTGGATTCTATTGATGGTGGTAGCTAATGTTATTTTAGAATTTTATTTCTTTCTATTTTTAATTTTATTTAGGCTATAGATTTCAGCATAAAGAGGTTTAAGTAAAGAAAAGAAGAATGAAAATTACAAAGTGCACGCACAATGATAAACTCGACCAGTTAAGTCTTAAAATTTAAATTCTAGAGGTTTTGCTCCTCTAAAGAATATGCTCATATAAAGGAACACAATTCTTCGTTTTTCCAAGGAGATAATTGGCACAAAAATTGAACAAACAAACAGACAGAGAGAGTAGGACAGGACTTCTTTTTACAGATTCGCCTAAATATATTTACGGAGAGTTATTATCACCTGATATCGTTAACTTGGCAGAAAACGCACGCAAAAAACGAATCAATATTTGGAAGCAAGTAGAAGAATCTGGTGATATTTGTAATGTAAAAGTAGACTATCTACGCGTTCTGCCTGAAAAGGATATTGATAATTTACTTTACGTGGAATCTTATGAAGAAGATTGAAATAATAATATTAAACAATATTAGGCACTATACATATAAACTAGAATTGTCATTTTTTTGCTGAAACTGTCTTTACCCCTTTTTTTTGCTGGCTGCTTTCGGTGGAGCAGGTGTATGTTCCTGACCTGTCCACTTTACTGACTTTATATTACGTGGCATTATCAGGCTCATACACTTATAATGCTGCCACCGGTCGCAGCCAGCGTGATCGCAACCAATCCACGATGAGTCATATCGTTTGTCCCTGTCACTATCGTATGCGATACCGCAAAATTGATACATATTTGCCTCTTTTTCTTCTCGCCTTTTATGGCGAGTTTTCAGTTAAAAGTTCTATCGACGGCAATGGAGCAACAGCAGCCTGTGCACCTGAAATCGCTCCTCGGTCATTTGCAAATTTTTTGACACAGCAATTGTCTTTGCCATAATCCTTGAAGACTTTAAGCAACACTTCGTCCCCAGTTGTCATTTTTAAGTCCTACATTTTTCGTAGCAGCCCATTTGTGTTGTTGTAACGCGATTTTGTCCTAAAGGCGGAGTTTTTCTGATATTGGGTGCATCTTTTCCCACGTATCTTTACACTCGGTAATTTCTTCTTGATTTATTGCTGGTGCGTTGTTAATTTTCTTCGCTCTAGCTTTATTTCTCCTTGTTCGCTGTAAATAGTGATGTTGTTGACAGGTTCTTCTTCTTCTTCTTTAATATTTTCAGCTTGAACCTGTTGCTGCTCATCAGGAACAGAAGCCCCATTTGAAATAGTTGTATGAGTGTTTGTGGAGCGCTGCTGAGTTAATAAAGTGAATGGTTGAATGGGCGAGGATGCATTAAAAAATGACGACTTATTAAAATTTGAAATTTCTAACGGGCCGCAATTTCCAATAATGCTTGTGATATCCGTTAATATCGGGAGACTTTCAGATGATTCGTTGCATAAATCCAAAGTTGGTTGAAAAGGATCCATATTGTTGAGTTGATAAGCTATGAAAAAAAGCAATTAATTAGCAATTTTTAAACAGGTTATTCCACTTGTGAACAGTAATGCAAATAAAAGAGACTTACTATCGCAGTCGATCAAGTGTTATTTACCGCTCTAATGACTTCTCTTAGAACACGGAAACAATTTTTCTTAAATTTGTTATTTATCCATTAGGATTCGGCATTAAAATTGAACGTTGTTTAAAACTAACTCAGTTTCCAAGATTTCTAAGATCATAAGTTTAAGATTTAAAAAATTATAATAACACCTGCTGGAATTGTAAACTTAAGTTTAACTTCAGACAAAAGTTTCTTTAAAAAATGTATATACTGAAATTGCAGGATATGTACCGCAATTGCAGTATAACGCAAATTCATATCCTGCAATTGCAGTATACAAACTTTATTCCCACAACGTTCACGCATAGTCTCTTATACTGCAATTGCAGTATACAAACGCCCAATACGTTGTTTTTTTTCGCAGGCAAGAATAAAGGTCATAACCTGGAGCTCCCGATGACATATTTCACTGGATGCGATTTTTAGCCATCCGATGCGAAAACGAAAAAAACCTTGTTGGTGCAAGCCTTCTCGGGCAAGAGCAAAAGATTTTGTACCGCAATTGGAGTATACCGAACATGTAGGATTTTCCTGACTATTATACGGATGTGCGACACGGTATACTTGCACTAAGCGCTTAGCCTAGTGTTAACGTCAGGCTGTTACCTGTGTTTCACTAAATTTTTTTTATATAAGACTATTAAACCTATGTGGATGGGCTAAACTTTAGAATACTATCGCAAAAATTGATCTACACAAGAATGAGAACCAACGAGCCAACGACCAATTTATCAGATTACCTAGAATAAATCCACCAACGAGCCAACGATCCAATGACTACTTCCTAGACCCCGTTCCCTCCTACGTGTAGTCCCCAAGCTAACGCGGATAAGAATACAACACAAAATCACTTTCAAACCACGAGCCTTTTCTAAGTGATATATCACTATGTTTTTTATTGCTGCATTGCCATGCCACCCCATCAGATGAATAATTTATAGTTTGTAATTTCATTGTTTGCTCAAAACTTTTGCAATACCTATGCCATTGTTTACCTGTACTAAACTAAGCGCTCACCAGGGATTAAAATTCATTTTTGAAGTTTTGCCACAAACATTTTGTGAAAAATAAAAGAGATTTGCCAAATGTTTTTTTATGACAGGAGCACAACATGTAAACTGTATTTTTATTTTAGCTAAAGTTGCAGGAAATTAAGTTTTTTTGAAAAATGGATTACACTCGAAACACCTTAATGTTGCTTCTTCGATTTATGACATACTGCATACCTGTACTTAAAGCTTACCTCCTACTTTAAAAAAAGTAATCGAAAATCAACTCAAAATATTGTACTAATTACGAAAAAAAAATTCTTTTATACTTATTTGGATTTGTTCGCAAGATATTCGTCGTTAAAGTTGTAAAATATTAGCTGGAGAAGAAGCTTCGTACCAGTCGCCATCTTGTGTCCCGATTGTAAATAAATGCCTTCGCGGGAGGGCTTGTGACGTCAACTCCCGGATGATAATTTCGCTGACTCTGCCATGGCCCAGGTTTTTATATATACAAAGCGGTTTTATATATACAAAGCGGTTGTTGTTTTGTTTTTCAACATTTGTAACGGGTACTGAAGGTGAGTTTGTAACAGGTATATACTGAAGATAAGTAAGGCTTTTTTAAAACTGAGTTCCCGTGAAAAAGTTGTGGGCTTTCTTAGTTTTGAAGTTTCGGCCAGTAAAAAGTCTACAACACACCGAGTAGTGAATCAGATTCTAGCTGGGAAAGCTGTTATGAGGATGAGAATGGAAGTGGAAGCAATAGCTTAGTAGTGAACCGTGGCCTTTTTCGCTATTCCGATGCCCTGAGAACGAGATTGGCTCTTTCCGACTTGTGTAGAGACTTACAGAAATGCCCACAGAGACGGGTCGTGGCGCCGGGAAGTATATTTTAAAGTAAAAAAGAAGATATTTAGGGTTATCAGAGCAAACCATGGCGGGCGCCATTTCATTTTACTCCTTTGTAGCCTATCTTACCCCCTCCCCCCAAAAAAAGAGTTTTTGTGGAAGAAAAGATTAGTAGAAAACTTCAATCTATGGCTGGACTATTGGCAACGTTAATAATCACGACTATGGGGGAAGTAAACATAGACAGGACGGGTGCAAGCTAAAACACAACCCTAGGCTTATTATAATAACAATTCAAGCAACCTTGATCCCAGGGCCTATAGCGGTCCTTTGATATGAAGAAAGAAGAAGGAAGGAAGGAAGGAAGGAAGGAAGGAAGGAAAGGAAGGAAAGGAAGGAGAAGGAAGGAAGGAAGAGGAAGGAAGGAAGGAAAGGAAGGAAGGAAGGAAGGAAGGAAGGAAGGAAGGAAGGAAGGAAGGAAGAGGAAGGAAGGAAGGAAGGAAGGAAGGAAGGAAGGAAGGAAGGAAGGAAGGAAGGAAGGAAGGAAGGAAGGAAGGAAGGAAGGAAGGAAGGAAGGAAGGAAGGAAGGAAGGAAGGAAGGGAAGGAAGGAAGGAAGGAAGGAAGGAAGGAAGGAAGGAAGGAAGGAAGGAAGGAAGGAAGGAAGGAAGAAGGAAGGAAGGAAGGAAGGAAGGAAGGAAGGAAGGAAGGAAGGAAGGAAGGAAGGAAGGAAGGAAGGAAGGAAGGAAGGAAGGAAGGAAGGAGGAAGGAAGGAAGGAAGGAAGGAAGGAAGGAAGGAAGGAAGAAGGAAGGAAGGAAGGAAGGAAGGAAGGAACAGCAACGCGCGCAGAACAAAATAAAATCCCGTAAATCCTGCCTAGTGTACCACCAATATAATAAAAAGTCTTAGACGCAACGTAGAAGAAGAGCGAGCACCTATACCAGAATTTTGTACATGGCCTAATGCAAGACAAGTGGACAGAGATTTAGAATTGCCAAAGCCTTTTTTGCCAGCGTTGATCAAAACATTCTAGTGATTAAAACTCGACTTTTAAAGCGTATCGACTCTGTTAATGAGTACACGCAGCAGGTTGTTTCTTGCCTGTTGGAAGACTGGCAAAGGAATGCTTTCCAGCACTACTTCTATTATTCTTATTGCAAAAAGGCATAGCACAAAAACACATTTTAAAATTATTAATAAAATTAATCTTAGTTGCAATAATTTACTCTTCTTCTTTCTCTCCGAGTTATCGTTTTACGGCAACATGTTCAGGGGGCCTTTTTTTGCCATCCGGGAGATGACGTCAAACTGGGTTTAATCCGAAAAAAAATTATCACAAAATGGCGGCTTTCGAGAAGGAAGCATGCTGTAAACACAAGAAAATGTGGCTTTACATTAGCTTTATTATTTCGAATTTTACTTAATAAATGTTAAATTACAAATTCTCAACATAGTATAAACAGAATAAGATGAACTTTTTTTGAAGTGGGAGGTAAGCTTTAAGTGCTCCACCTGAATGTGTGGCACAGTTTTACAGTTCTTATTAATCGTTTCACCAAGCGTTCAACACCAGATAACATAGTCACTTGAAGCTTAACCCAGCGTTTCTTAAAAAAAGTTTATTAACTAGTCTATTTGTGCTGTAAATTCCTAGGTGTATATAATATTCACCTGTAAAGTTTTGTGTATTTATTCAAGCCCTGTTGGTCTAATGGTTATGACACTCATAAAAATGAGGGATTCAAGTTCAAATCATGGACAGGGCATGAGAAAGCATAATTATCTTGCACCCACAACAACCACTTTCATTTATATATCACAAAAATGCCATGTTTAGAAAAGGTACTTATATTTGTTCGTCTTGCCATGTTTCAAAGCATCTTTTCAAAATAAGACTCGCTAAAAATTTTCGCTTTCGAACATAGAGGACCCTGTACTACGCTCCGCAACACTTTCTATATTGATATTTGGACTGATGGCAAATAAATAAAATGGCAAATTAAGGGCCGTGCTTTGAAAACAGCTCCTTCGCTTAATTTGCTACACGATAATGTCTATTAACGCTGGTTTCCGCAAACCCTTATCGCGCCGTCAATATAAGAGAGAAAATAATTTACAAAGAGGTGGCTAGCCACCGCAATGATGAACTCAACCTGTTAGGTCTTTGGAAATAAGCTAGAGGTTGTACTCCTCTAGAGAAAATGCCTCTAAAAGCACAATTCTCCCTTTTTTCAAGGAATTAATTAAAAAAATAAAATAAAAAATAAAAAGGACACAACACATTTGAAAAGATGAACAGAACTTTAACCAAGGGCAGGTAGGTTTCGACCCATATTTCTGAACCTAAGTACCCTGGATGTCTAGCTGGGTCACCTCGAAGAGGTCCGCGGACGGTCATCAGCAGAAACTAGACATCCCTATCTTCCTAAAGTAAACTTTAAACGCTTTCTGTTCAACTGTGCTATTCTTTGTTTTTAACTCAGGTAATAAGTGGAGTCGTTACTCTCCAAAGACAAGATCATGTGTGATCAAACCCCCCTGCTAATATTATTTTTTTTTTTATTATTTTTTTATTTTTTTTTTATTTTTATTTTTTTTTTTTTATTTTTATTTTTTTTTTTGACTGGGGTAATAAGTGGAGTCGTCACTCTCCAAAGACAAGACCTAGTATGATCAAACCCCCTTGCTAACTTAATTTTTATTTGATTTTGTTTTTATTTTTGACTGGGGTAATAAGTGGAGTCGTCACTCTCCAAAGACAAGACTGACTGTAGTCAAGCCCCCTTGCTGACTCATTCTGGTTAAAATATTCTTACCTCAGCTCTTCTAAAAAGAAAACATATGACTCGTGACTGTTAAGAAGGCGGTCATCACAGAAAATTACTGCTCTATCGTTGCAATGTATCCACCTGTGAACCTTTTGGTCGAAGGCTATGGTTGTGTAGTGACCATTATTTAAGTTGCCGCAATGGTTGATAATAGCCCTTAATTGAAAATGTTTACGAAATTTCACTTCTCCATCTACGGTAAAAGGTATGGAAATGGTACCAGGGTAAGCAGTAATACGAGAGGCAATTTTTGACACAAGGCCGTTGGCACTGGCAAAACGTTTTAGCTGTAAAATGAGATGGGAACCGCACGACACTACCTCTTTTTCAACTAGAGCAGTTTGATGAGCGTTGCAAACATGGCAGAAGTAGGCATTAGTGTCTGACAACTCCTCGCTTTCAAAGAAATGATCTAAGGAAGATTGTAACGTAGGGTGCAGAGAAAGTTGGATGCATGGTGCTATAACTTCTGAGGAGCTGGTAATATGGCATGAATTGCAAGTGGTGGATGTCTTGATGCCAATACTAAAAAGACTTCCAAGAAATGGAAAGTCTAATGACAGACCAGGTAGGAGATATTCAAGAACCTCGGGGACGTCGTGCTGAGCAAAGATATTAAACACACTTCCCTTAGCAGCCGAGATATGATGTTTCATAGCACGCAGAAAATGGGAGGGGTCAACTGGACTTCTAGAAACAGCCAAACTTTGAAGAACACGTACAAATGCTTCGCCTAACTTTGAGGTTGTTTTGCTGACAGAAATGGCTTCTTTAACTTTTGGAAGGTTATAAAAACATTGTAAGATTGAGTTTGCATAACATGTGTTTCCCAAGTTTTTTAGACCGCTATTCCTAAAATCAGTGTTAGATGGCAATGCGACTGTTGTTTTAAAAGACCTTGTAGCAAGTTTTTTCGGGTTTTTTGATTTTACAAGATTTTGTGTGACTAGCGGAAGATTTCTCAGGTGTTTTTGGTTTCTTACATTCCATATTTGTAACAGAAGAAACTTCAGGAATGATTGGGGCCTTTTCAGGCTCAACCCAAGTGGTAGAATTTCGAGACATCCAGATGTAAAAAGAAGCACTCATGGAGATAAAAGTTAGGGATTTTAATAGGAAACGTAAAGGCTTGTTAGGGAAACCAAGGCGACGAAAACAGGTCCTTACTGATTCTGAACAGAAACCCCTTGCGCCCACCTCAATGGCAAAGAAATGCACGATCCATCCATTGTTTTTCATAGCATAACAAAGTGAAGAATATTTGTTAAGCTTTCGTTCGTGCCAATATTCCGTGTTCTCTTCACATGGACAGGTCAGTTCTAACATAATTACGGTTTTGGAAGAACTCGATATTAATAACACGTCTGGGCGTAGTTGTGTTATTGCAATGTATGGTGGAACAACTAAAACGGAGTCTAAATCTGACAGTATTTTCCAATCGGAAGCAAGGTGAAGAAGGCCTGGACACTTTGTATTCCTCTTCTTAGATGGTGATTGACCGGCCGGAATGAAATTAATTTTGTTGCACTTGGAAACCTTAAGTGGTTCATATGATGACAAAAACTCTTTTAATGCCTTAAAACACATATGCTATATTGAGCTAGGATTGAAAACTATAGTTGATATGTTTTAGAACCACACAAGGATAACCACTAATAGAATATTTAAAAAATGTGACTACCTTAAATGAAAAGTAAAATAGAGGAAAGAGAAAGAGAACAGGAAAAGATAAGTGAGAGAGAGCGAAAGAGGAAGGAGAAAGTAGGCTCAGCACGCCTGTCATAATGATACAAAACCAATCATCCATAACATATGCCACGTTAAGAAGTTTGTTTAGTAACTCCATGTTGTTGGAAAGATATATGCACGACTTTCATTTGTAATCAGAAAGAAAAGTATTTTAATTAGTTGGAGAAGTTATCTAACAGTTGTTTCATTACTTTTTTCGGAATAGTTTAGGACAAGCGTGATCCTTGAGATAGTGGTTTTCAACCTGTTTCATTCTGTTGCAGCTTTCGCATGTATTGAATTCAGTCCACGTGTTATTGATTTATACTGCTTCATGATCATTGGACAAAAGTGATGCATAGATGTAAACCAGAATGTTTATTTATATTTTTCTGTATTTATACTAAGGAATGTTAGGATCTAAAGAACAAAATATCAATATAAAATATATGCTAGAATGTCATTGTCATTACTAGTGTTGCTAGAGATGTGGAGTCGTTCATAACATCAATCCTTGGGTGAAGGCGGCTTGAAGGAGTGGTCCCAACGGACATCGCTGGAGGGTGACTGGGGTTTAGACGAGACAGAGTTAAAGAAGGAGGTGTCAACAGTGAAGCAGTGGGTGCGTGCATCAGTGGTGCGCTGACGATGGGCTTGAGGGTGTCATCGTCTTGGACGATTTCTTTGTGTGAGGCAACCCGAGCCGTCAACTTTGACAGAGTAACTGTGGTGACCGTGGTCCTCCACTACTGTACCTGATCTATCACATCTCTCTAATGCAAGGGGCACTCCTTTTAATCCGTTCACTCAGCAAGATGCCCTAGAGATTCTTGAGCATCTCATACCAGAGTTGTCTTTAGCTAAGTGAATGTAGCTGCTTGCTATTTCACGTCCGTAGCCTTAAAAGACTAGTTTTATCTGCATTGCGATGTAGTTACTCCTATTCTCTTTTTCCTGTTTCTTACACAGATCCAGTTGACTGCCAGGAAAGACTAGTTGACACTGGGAAAGACTAGTGACTGTGGGAAAGACCACTGACGGTGGGAAAGACCATAGATCGTGAAGGCTTTTAGGTTTTTGTTGACTGAAGAGTGTGTGTTCTTCATTGGTTAGGATGGGTCTTCAGTTGCAATCTCGAGACGATTGATAACTCCTTCCAAAGAATGGAGTGTGGCGGATTTCGAAGCATAAAAGTTGACTGGGTGGTGAAGTGAATTACTTGTTTAAGCTCGAGACGATATGTAATGGTTTTCTGGGTTGCCGCCGCTGGGTTCCAAGTCTACCTTTCTAAGGGGCGGTTTCTTGGTCAGCCCAAGCATTACGATACGATTTCTCAAGTGTTCATGTCTAAGGTCAGAAAGCTTTTCTGTTTCCAGGTTTGCTGCTTTTTATTCTTTGTCACAACCTCTCTAAGGGCTGGGTTCCAAGTCTACCTCTCTTAGCCCTGGGCTCTGTGTCGGTAGGTAAAAGCAAAAACGATACGATTTGCAGCTTTCGACTTTTCTTTTTCCAAAGTTTAACAAAAGTTATTGGTTTTGGCGGACGGTGTCAATGAATGTGGCTGGTGTCTTGCAGGAGGCAGGGGATGCTTACTCAAGGGCCCGCACCAGATCCCAAGCATGAGTGAATTTCACCAATCCTCGTGTTTCCGCATTCATAGGTGTTTACTTCAGTACAGTCGAAATCCATTAACTTTCCGATTATCCCTGTAAAGGGGAGAATGCAGAAGTTCTCCAGCAGCTTCTTATTCTTTGGAGAGAAACCTCCTTTTTTAATTAAACTTTCCGTCTTAAAAGACTAGTTTTATCTGCATTGCGATGTAGTTACTCCTATTCTCTTTTTCCTGTTTCTTACACAGATCCAGTTGACTGCCAGGAAAGACTGGTTGACACTGGGAAAGACTAGTGACTGTGGGAAAGACCACTGACGGTGGGAAAGACCATAGATCGTGAAGGCTTTTAGGTTTTTGTTGACTGAAGAGTGTGTGTTCTTCATTGGTTAGGATGGGTCTTCAGTTGCAATCTCGAGACGATTGATAACTCCTTCCAAAGAATGGAGTGTGGCGGATTTCGAAGCATAAAAGTTGACTGGGTGGTGAAGTGAATTACTTGTTTAAGCTCGAGACGATATGTAATGGTTTTCTGGGTTGCCGCCGCTGGGTTCCAAGTCTACCTTTCTAAGGGGCGGTTTCTTGGTCAGCCCAAGCATTACGATACGATTTCTCAAGTGTTCATGTCTAAGGTCAGAAAGCTTTTCTGTTTCCAGGTTTGCTGCTTTTTATTCTTTGTCACAACCTCTCTAAGGGCTGGGTTCCAAGTCTACCTCTCTTAGCCCTGGGCTCTGTGTCGGTAGGTAAAAGCAAAAACGATACGATTTGCAGCTTTCGACTTTTCTTTTTCCAAAGTTTAACAAAAGTTATTGGTTTTGGCGGACGGTGTCAATGAATGTGGCTGGTGTCTTGCAGGAGGCAGGGGATGCTTACTCAAGGGCCCGCACCAGATCCCAAGCATGAGTGAATTTCACCAATCCTCGTGTTTCCGCATTCATAGGTGTTTATTTCAGTACAGTCGAAATCCATTAACTTTCCGATTATCCCTGTAAAGGGGAGAATGCAGAAGTTCTCCAGCAGCTTCTTATTCTTTGGAGAGAAACCTCCTTTTTTAATTAAACTTTCCGTCTTAAAAGACTAGTTTTATCTGCATTGCGATGTAGTTACTCCTATTCTCTCCTTTCCTTTCTTTGGTAGATTATTCAACACTCGTGTAAAAATCTGTACTACTTGCAACACTTGAAATAATATTAGCACCTCTGAGCAAGTAAGTCCATTTCTTCAACTGCCCTTGTCATCGACTTTACAATCGTCAGTAGATAAATTTTTGGAGAGCGAAGAATTGTCAGGCGTTAACTCGTACTTCTGTCACTACTGCAATAGTCACCAAACTGCAACAGTTGAAAAAGAGGTCGCAGAGCTTCTAGTAATCAAGGTGCCTCGACAAAGCCCTGTAGAGTTCTTCTTAAAGATGTATTCGCGGACGGTTCGACTGAAAAGTCTAAGCTGCTGAAAGCTTACCAGGTTAAAACCCACAGTGTGCTTTCTCAGCAACCAGAAGAGAACTCGCGTCTTGAAGCTCTTAATTGTAAAACGGCCGAAAGCGTCTGATAAACAGCTATGGACTGCTTTAGATAATAGTGTTGCAAGTCATCTTAAGGGTCGCTATTCTATCCAAGCGAATTGGACTTCTTGAAGACACAATTTATGATCATGCATCAGCGTTATTTGGTCTATCATTAGCACCAAAACGCAACCTATCTGGATTTAACAGACGAGTTACTCATTCAATTGAACTAGTAAAAGAGAAAAATCACCTGTTAGCTAAATTAGATCACATTTTTGATCCCCTTGAAAGACACGGCCTTACCTCTCTGCTAGAAATGGTTAAGTCAAAGCTGCGATCCTTACGTCGAGGTGAAAAGAACAGGAAAAAACGATGGAAAAGGCGTAAGGCTTACCGTGCGTTTGTCAGAGATCCTTATCAGGCTGGCAAAAATTTATTAGACCCGAAGAGCTTTGTCAAGTTGCAAGTACCAAAAGAGTCTATGGACGACCACAAAAAGAAATCATTGCAAGATCCAATGCGTGATGTACCATTGCCCTTATTGGAAGGTTTACCATTACCTCCTAAGCAGGCTAAAGCCTTTAATACATCACCTTTTACATTTCAAGAATTTCAACAAGTTCTTCAGTCTCGTCGCAATGGCTCTGCGCCAGGTATCAATATGATACCATATAAGGTTTACAAATATTGCCCAAAAACTGCCTCTTTCTTATTTAATACATTAAAATCATGTCTTAAACAGTCCTTTTTTCCTTTGCAGTGGCGTGTTGCATCTGAGGTTTTTATCCCCAAACGCAAGCCTCCCAAACCATCCTGCATAAAGGATTATAGACCAATAGCTTTATTGAATGTGGAAGGTAAACTATTCTGTAGCCTAATCTCGAAACGTTTAGAGACACACATCATAAAAAATAATAATTTCATCAACAAAAGTATTCAGAAAGGTTGTATGGAAAAGGTTCCTGGTTGTTGGGAGCATATGTCCCTAGTTTGGTCGGCATTAAAATCTGCCAAGACTGACAAAGCTTCCGTTTCAGCTATATGGCTGGATGTAGCTAATGCATACCCTTCAGTTCCGCACAAACTTATCTTCTTTGCTTTAGAACGTTATGGTGTATCACCTTCCTGGATAGAACTTATTAAGACTTATTATGGTGGTTTATGGAGTAAATCCTTTTCACTCTCTTCTCCATCAGGGTGGCACTTGCATGAAAAAGGTATTTATATTGGTTGCACCCTCTCGATTATTCTTTTCTTGGTAGCCATCAATATTATCATCGAATTTGTTTGTGTAGCGGCAAATGATCCCGCCCAACCACCAATGAAAGCGTTTATGGACGACATATTTCTAATGTCTCCCTCAGCACATGATTGTCAGAAGTTGCTTGACCGCTGTGTTACTGGTCTTAACTGGGCAGGCATGTCATTTCGCGCAACAAAGTCCCGCAGTATTGTCATTGATAACGGAGTGTGTAAGAATATAACGCCCTTCACAGCTCACGGCGAATCCATTCCATCGATTCACGAAAACCCTGTTAGGTTTCTTGGTCGCACCATTACTCATTCCCTTTCTGATCATGCCGCTGTTGACAAATTTATCTCAGAAACTGAACGCGCTCTTCAATTAATTGACTCCTCGTCATTTAAAGGCACTCATAAACTTTGGTTTCTGCAACACTTAGTAATCAGAAACTGAACGCGCTCTTCAATTAATTGACTCCTCGTCATTTAAAGGCACTCATAAACTTTGGTTTCTGCAACACTTAGTAATTCCAAGGGCTCGGTGGCCAATATTGATATATGAAGTTTCTTTGTCAACTGTCATCAAACTGGAACGAAAGATTTCCGTCCTGATCAGGAAATGGTTACGGCTCCATCATTCAATCACTAACATCTGTTTATATTCAGCTAGCTCACCTTGTCCTCTACCCTTTAAAAGTATGACTTCTATCCTAAAGTCCTCAAAAGTCAGCGGACATTTATTACTTAGAGATTCTGCTGATCCATGTGTTTCATCCTTTTTACCTACTTTAAAATCAGGTTCGTGGAATGTAAGCAATGCCGTTCGCTCTGCCGAAAGCCAGCTTCAATATACAAAGGTAGCTGGGTATCATCAAATAGGGAAAGCTGGTTTTGGTTTGATTAAGCAGAAGGATATACCTACTAAAGGATGCCAAAAATACCGCAAAACCATCTCTGACATAGTTTATGAACACGAAGAGGAGATTTTCCAAGCCCGTGCAGTGCAACTCCATATTCAAGGCAACTGGATGAAATGGTGCAGTTATGTGAAAAACGATCTTTCGTGGAGCACCCTTTTGGCTCTGCCACAATGTCTAATTTCATTTTGCATTGGCTCCACATATGACACACTGCCTTCACCAAGTAATCTAGTTCGCTGGGGATTACAAAAAGACGCAAGCTGTAGTTTGTGTAAAAAAAACATCTGTACAGTTCCCCATATTTTAGGAGCTTGTAAAGTTGCCTTAACTCAGGGTAGGTTTACATATCGTCATGACACTGTGTTACGCACACTTGTAACCTCCCTTCAAGATTTCTTATCATCGTACAAACCATCTCTCTCCAACAAACCTCGCAATATTCGTTTTGTTTCTGCTGGTACTTACTCCACAGCAAAGAAGAAAAAACCTCCTCCAATAGGCATTCTCCATTCGGCTTCAGATTGGACAGTTATGTGTGATCTTGATACAACATTAATAATACCACCTGATGTAGCTGTTACTCAACTTAGGCCTGATATTGTGTTACTTTCTCGTATGACAAAGGCAGTGATAGTTATAGAGTTGACATGTCCTTGTGAGGAAAATATGGAGAAATGGCATGACACCAAAACTGATAAATACTCTCTGTTATTGCGGACAATACAAATTAATGGTTGGGCAGTTCACTTCTTCGCAGTTGAGGTTGGCGCTCGTGGGTACTGTTCAGATTCTGTGCGTACTTGTTTACGTCGTCTAGGTTTTCCACCCAAGTCAATTCGTTGCATTCTAAAATTACTTGGTTCTATTGCAATGAAATGTTCTTTCCATATTTGGTTGGCCAGAGATTCAAAACCTTGGGAAACGCTTACTACAACAACAGACAGTTTCCCTGAAAGCAAGTCACCTTTCAAATTTGCCAAAAGCAAATCACCTGTCGACATAACTGACATGAAAATGACATCCTCAGGGTCAACAAAAGAGTTAATGCTTACAAACAGTGGAATACAAAATAAGGGTAACACTTGCTATGCAAATTCTATTCTGCAATGTTTAAACTCCCTGCCGCAATTCCATGTAGCCCTCTCGGCAGGAAATCCTTCCTTGTCACCTCTTGCTTCAGCTTGCTCGAAGGTTTTCTACCAATTGTCATCTTCGAAAGTCCCAGTTGATCCATCCGCTTTCCTTGCAGCCCTAAAAAATGCTATAAGTAAAGTAAAAGGTAATTTTGATATTTTTACACAGCATGATGTGCCTGAGATCCTAGGTTATTTGCTAAGTGAACTTGCTACAGACTCGCTTTTTACTACCACCATGTTCCAGTTTTGTACTAGAACTACAATCACATGTGACACATGTTTCCAATCGCACTCTACTGATGAAATGTCTCTATTTCTTGAATTGCAACCAAGACCCACAATTCAAGAGTCATTGAACCTCTTCTTACAACCCGAGGTTTTGACAGGGAATGATAAGTGGTTTTGCCCTCTGTGTAATTCCCATCAAACAGCAACACGAGAGACGGAAATTGTGAACAGTGGTTCACACCTTATAGTTCAGTTAAAACGTTTCATCATGTCAAATGGCCATATCTCAAAACAAGTGTCGCCAGTTTCTTGTTTCCCGGACTTCTTATCCCTTCCTGTTACCATCGACCCTGAGGTAAGAAGCCGTAAGCACTTTAAGATCAGAGCGCTTATAAACCACTCTGGTTCTCTTAATAATGGGCACTATACAGCCATTGTTCAAGACCAAAAGACAGACCAGTGGCTTCACTGCAATGACAGAGCTGTGACAAAATGTGACGTTCGGAAGGAACTTAACAGCAAACTGTCCTACGTCTTTCTCTTCCAGGCAGTTTAAAATAATAAAAAATAAAATAAAAATAGGAAAATTTAAAAATAAAAAAAATTATATATAAAAACGTCGCCTAGCAAGGGGGTTTGACTTGCTTAGTTCCCTTTTTACAGGTTCCTACAAGTCTTGTCTTTGGGTGTGACGACCCCACTTATTACCCCAGTCAACCCTTGTTTTAAATGTCAATAGATTGCACGGATTAAAGAACATTTGATGACAGAAGAGGATTCCAGGGCCTCCTGATGACCACTTAGTGGACCTCGGATTAGAGGTGCCCCGCCTGGAATCCTGACACCCCTTGGTTGAGGCTTTGGGGCGAAACCGTTTGGTGTCAAGGTTGGTATTGTGCAATCTTTGTGTGTGTGTGTGTGTTTTTTTTTTCACTGATATTGTGTATCCTGCGAAAAGGAAGTTTAACTGTCTTTTTGGCAGTAACTTTGGAGGAACAAAACCTCTATGATTTAACCCTAAAACTTAACAGGTTGAGTATTTCATTGTGCCTTGCTGCAATGTTCAAAATTTTCTCTCCTCCAAGGGCTCGGTGGCCAATATTGATAAATGAAGTTTCTTTGTCAACCGTCATTAAACTGGAACGAAAGATTTCCGTCCTGATCAGGAAATGGTTACGGCTCCATCATTCAATCACCAACATCTGTTTATATTCAGCTAGCTCACCTTGTCCTCTACCCTTTAAAAGTATGACTTCTATCCTAAAGTCCTCAAAAGTCAGCGGACATTTGTTACTTAGAGATTCTGCTGATCCATGTGTTTCAACCTTTTTACCTACTTTAAAATCAAGTTCGTGGAATGTAAGCAATGCTGTTCGCTCTGCCGAAAGCCAGCTTCAATATACAAAGGTAGCTGGGTATCATCAAATAGGGAAAGCTGGTTTTGGTTTGATTAAGCAGAAGGATATACCTACTAAGGGATGCCAAAAATACCGCAAAACCATCTCTGACATAGTTTATGAACACGAAGAGGAGATTTTCCAAGCCCGTGCAGTGCAACTCCATATTCAAGGCAACTGGATGAAATGGTGCAATTATGTGAAAAACGATCTTTCGTGGATCACCCTTTTGGCTCTGCCACAATGTCTAATTTCATTTTGCATTGGCTCCACATATGACACACTGCCTTCACCAAGTAATCTAGTTCGCTGGGGATTACAAAAAGACGCAAGCTGTAGTTTGTGTAAAAAAAAAATCTGTACAGTTCCCCATATTTTAGGAGCTTGTAAAGTTGCCTTAACTCAGGGTAGGTTTACATATCGTCATGACAATGTGTTACGCTCCCTTGTAACCTCCCTTCAAGATTTCTTATCATCGTACAAACCATCTCTCTCCAACAAACCTGGCAATATTCATTTTGTTTCTGCTGGTAGTTACTCCACAGCAAAGAAGAAGAAACCTCCTCCAATAGGCATTCTCCATTCGGCTTCAGATTGGAAAGTTATGTGTGATCTTGATACAACATTAATGATACCACCTGATGTAGCTGTTACTCAACTTAGGCCTGATATTGTGTTACTTTCTCGTATGACAAAGGCAGTGATAGTTATAGAGTTGACATGTCCTTGTGAGGAAAATATGGATAAATGGCATGACACGAAAACTGATAAATACTCTCTGTTATTGCGGACAATACAAATTAATGGTTGGGCAGTTCACTTCTTCGCAGTTGAGGTTGGCGCTCGTGGGTACTGTTCAGATTCTGTGCGTACTTGTTTACGTCGTCTAGGTTTTCCACCCAAGTTAATTCGTTGCACTCTAAAATTACTTGGTTCTATTGCAATGAAATGTTCCTTCCATATTTGGTTGGCCAGAGATTCAAAACCTTGGGAAACGCTTACTACAACAACAGACAGTTTCCCTGAAAGCAAGTCACCTTTCAAATTTGCCAAAAGCAAATCACCTGTCCACATAACTGACAGGAAAATGACATCCTCAGGGTCAACAAAAGAGTTAATGCTTACAAACAGTGGAATACAAAATAAGGGAAACACTTGCTATGCAAATTCTATTCTGCAATGTTTAAACTCCCTACCGCAATTCCATGTAGCCCTCTCGGCAGGAAATCCTTCCTTGTCACCTCTTGCTTCAGCTTGCTCGAATGTTTTCCACCAATTGTCATCTTCGAAAGTCCCACTTGATCCATCCGCTTTCCTTGCAGCCCTAAAATATGCTATAAGTAAAGTAAAAGGTAATTTTGATATTTTTACACAGCATGATGTGCCTGAGATCCTAGGTTATTTGCTAAATGAACTTGCTACAGACTCGCTTTTTACTACCACCATGTTCCAGTTTTTTACTAGAACTACAATCACATGTGACACATGTTTCCAATCGCACTCTACTGATGAAATGTCTCTATTTCTTGAATTGCAACCAAGACCCACAATTCAAGAGTCATTGAACCTCTTCTTACAACCCGAGGTTTTGACAGGGAATGATAAGTGGTTTTGCCCTCTTTGTAATTCCCATCAAACAGCAACACGAGACACGGAAATTGTGAACAGTGGTTCACACCTTATTGTTCAGTTAAAACGTTTCATCATGTCAAATGGTCATATCACAAAACAAGTGTCGCCAGTTTCTTGTTTCCCAGACTTCTTATCCCTTCCTGTTACCATCGACCCTGAGGTAAGAAGCCGTAAGCACTTTAAGATCAGAGCGCTTATAAACCACTCTGGTTCTCTTAATAATGGGCACTATACAGCCATTGTTCAAGACCAAAAGACAGACCAGTGGCTTCACTGCAATGACAGAGCTGTGACACAATGTGACGTTCGGAAGGAACTTCACAGCAAACTGTCCTACGTCTTTTTCTTCCAGGCAGTTTAAAATAATAGAAAATAAAATAAAAATAGAAAATAGAAAATTTAAAAAATAAAAATTTATATATAAAAACGTCGCCTAGCAAGGGGGTTTGACTTGCTTAGTTCCCTTTTTACAGGTTCCTACAAGTCTTGTCTTTGGGTGTGACGACCCCACTTATTACCCCAGTCAACCCTTGTTTTATATGCCAATAGATTGCACGGATTAAAGAATATTTGATGACAGAAGAGATTCCAGGGCCTCCTGATGACCACTTAGTGGACCTCGGATTAGAGGTGCCCCGCCTGGAATCCTGACACCCCTTGGTTGAGGCTTTGGGGCGAAACCGTTTGGTGTCAAGGTTGGTATTGTGCAATCTTTGTTGTGTGTGTGTGTGTGTGTTTTTTTGTTTTTTTTCACTGATATTGTGTATCCTGCGAAAAGGAAGTTTAACTGTCTTTTTGGCAGTAACTTTGGAGGAACAAAACCTCTATGATTTAACCCTAAAACTTAACAGGTTGAGTATTTCATTGTGCCTTGCTGCAATGTTCAAAATTTTCTTTGATTCTGCAATTAAACCGCTTTGCCTATAACAAAGGTCTTGTGTCTAAGGCTTGTTCTCCTGTCACATCTTACCCGGGCACCCTTTCTATACCTATCACTGTAGAAAGTGAAGTCTCTTGTCGCAAGCATTACAACTTAAGGGCTGTAATTAACCACTCTGGAAATTTGGACATTGGCCATTACACTACTGTTGCTTATAACCATGTGCATGGTAAGTGGTTTCATTGCAACGACAGAGCAGTGGTCCCTTGCAAAAAAAGCTTGCTAAACGGTTAACAACCTTACATCATTTTCCTTGAAGAATTTAACCACAACTTCCGGTTTATATCAGCATGGGGGTTTGACTATTCTTGTTTTTTTTGTAGTCTTGTCTTTGGAGAGTGACGACTCCACTTATTACCCAGTCAAAATAAAAGCGAAAAACAAAATAAAAATAACGCCAGCAAAACGGTTTGACTGTACCAGGTCTTATCTTTGGAGAGTGACGACTCCACTAAAATAAAAAATAAAAATATGTTCTCTTTTCTGAATTGTGTCGCTTGAAGTGTATGTCGTTGTATTGATAGTTAAGATTGTGACGGTTGGTAGCGCTCCGTTAGTTGGAAGTGTATTGGAAGTGTAGTTTTGCACTCTACACTAGAGCATAAACTGTGGCAGAGTTGTGCTAGGTTCATGTCTATCAATACATTGCTGGATATTTCTACATGGTTATGTCATTTCGAACATTGTATTTTGGGATTAGTCTTTGCATTATCAGATATTTTTACTGTGGCGGTTGGTTGCTCTCCGCCAATGTTTGTTGGTGTAGTAGGTGGCGCTCTACACAAGTGCACAAAGTGTGGTAGGGTTTGTGTAATGTTAAGGTCTGATATGCTATGTGGTTTATGATACAATGCTCGTTTTAGTAATCTTAGGATAAGTTATTTATCTCTTGTTCACATATTCCATAATTTTGATAGTTATATTAACAACTATTTTAACAGGTGACTGTAACTGTCTTGATTATTACCCCAGTCGAAACAAAACCAAAACCAAAATAAAAATTATGTCAGCAAGGGGGTTTTACTGCACTGGTCTTATCTTTGGAGAGTGACGACTCCACTTTTTACCCCAGTCACACAAGATTGTACAGAATAGGACAGATGGAAAGTTAAGGATCAAAGAAATGTCTAGTTCCTTTTGAAGACTGTTCGGAGACCTCTTTTGAGGTGACTCAGCTAGACATTTTGGGTACCTTGGTTCAGGAATATGAGTCGAAACCCTTGTACCCTTTACAGAAGTCCTGTCCCACTCTCGCTGTTTGTTTGTTCAATTTTTGTGCCAATTATCTCCTTGGAAAAAGGAAGAATTGTGTTCTTTTATATGAGCATATTCTTTAGAGGAGCAAAACCTCTAGACTTTAAATTTTAAGACTTAACTGGTCGGGTTTATCATTGTGCGTGTACTTTGTAACTTTCATTCTCTTTGGGTAGTTGCCAGCCTGGTTTTGCACGTTGCGGCGGTCACCAAGCTCAAGGGCTGGCATGATGCGTGAGTGCTTGGTTGGGTGCTCAGCAGAGTGCTGAAAGTGTTCCCTCATAGCGGATTCCTTGTGTGACCATACTTCTCTCCAGAGTGGTTGATTATGTTGGTTGCTGAATTTGATGAGCCGGTTGGAGAAGGGACGACGAAGATGATCTGTGCAGGGGAGATGTTGCAATCAGGATCAGGTGTGTTACGCAGTTGCATTATCGTTCGAAGAAACCTGTCCGTGTCGAGAGATCCGGATGGGCCGGTGTTAGATCAGAGGAGGCGTTTAATCGTCTTGACAGCGACTTCTGCTTTTCTGTTCAGCTGTAGGTAGTAGGCAGAGGAAAGTCTGTGTGTAACACCCCAGCAGGATAGAAAATCCAGGTTAGCAGTGACAACGAATTCCGGACTTCCCTCCTCAGGGACTCCAAAACGGGCGAATTAGTTGCTAAGCAGGAGATAAGGCCGGAAGACCCTCATTGTGACGAACCGTGCGGCGATGTGAAGACATCAACAACTTAATAGGCGGTCCCCGACTACGAGATAATGTTGCCCAATGCAATCGAAGAAGTCGGTGAACGCTTTTTCAAAGGGAGTAGACGGTGGTACAGAAGGAGTCGAAGGCAGTGGGGGCGTGCATCGGTGATACAATCTGGTGCGGTGAATATTCTCCCATCATTGAAGCTCCTTGGTGAGCTGAGTGTAGTGTCTCCAAGACAGTGGGGCAGAGGGAAGGTGGTATTACAACGCGGTCGTTGTACACAATCCTACTGTCTGATTCATGAAGGATGTGATGGTACTGCCAAAATTGTGCGATTGAAGCTAGGTGACGGGTGTCGTCAGGGAAACCACAATGAATTGCCTCAAGGAGGCATGTGAGTGTCCTTATTGGTTTCTGCGGCAAGTTTATCCCAAGTGATTGACATGAGAGCGGAAGTGTCTTGGTGGATAGCGGCAGTATTGGATGAGCAAGGGCAGTGTTTCTGTAGCAAGAAGTATCCTATGCCCTGTCTGGACCAGTCTGTACGAAGGCAGGTTGGAAGCTGGAAGTCGAATATCTCAACTCCTGGTCTTATGGCATCGACAATAGCGGCCTTTGAAGATGTAAAGGCTGCGTCTAGGGATGGGTTCCACTCAAATGGTTGTCGCGATATAAATGGCCGAAATGGTGCCATGTGCTCGCGGACCAAACCAACTTCGGATGTCCGTTGTAGAGGTGGGTGTAGAGAATTCTTTGATGGTGCTGAAGTTCTTTGGAAGGAGGTCGATCCTGTCAGCTGTTATATGGAAGCCGGCAAAGGAAACCTCCCTCTGAGCAAATTGAAATTTGTCAGGAGTCAGTACGATTCCAGCATTCGCAAGAAGGATGAGAAGGTTGATGGTTCTCCACCAGTGTTCTGCCAGGCTTTCATCGTAGTGGAGAGTGTCATCAACGATGCGTTCATTGCGCGGAAATTCGGCGAGCACGGCGTTGAATCTCCTATTGTAGCCATCACCTGAAAACAAGTAACTCTGAGGAGCTCTTTTGTATCGCCATCTGCCGATTAGCGTGATGAATGTGGTGAGATGACGATCGGACTCGCGGAGGGGGAGGCTATGGTACCCATTCCATGCTTCAGTGACGGTTTTCCAGGTGTTGTGTGGAATGCGACGAGCAAGGTGGAAGGGTGATTCAGCGTTGCGCGCTTCCGTCTTGCAATGTTTGTTGAGTGGGGATATGTCGACTGTTCTTCGTGGTGATCCGTCATGTTTTCTTGTGACGACCATGCGGTGGCACCAGGTAACTGGTTCTCCGATGGGCACACGTTCTATTACACCAAGAGCTTCGTCTCGATGGAGGTCCGCGTACACCTTTTCTTGCCAATGAACAGGTATTGGTATGGCCTTGTGACATGCTATAGGCGTCGTTCTGTCCTTGAGGTGGATCTCCACAGGTGGGCCGTCCATACATGGAGCTGTTGGTGTGGACAAGTGTTGAATGTTTCGTGTAAGTGTAGAGAAAGTTCGGGCAACTCAAAGAAGACTTCATGTGAGTCTTGTCACCGAGAACCGATGTAGAAAACTGGTTAATTCTCTAAATTAAAGCTTTTGATTCAGTAGAATAATAAGATATTTTTTCTTATCAATTTCGTGTAAGGTTTTGATATTTGCTTTAACTTTACTCTTAAAAACGTTTAAAGAATATATTTCTGTACTTTCTAAAGTTAGAGGTGTAATTTTGTTCCATAAGTGTGGTGCACGATAGCTGATGCAAAATTCTTCATACTTTGTTTTTATTATTGGTTCTTTGAGTTGTTTTGATCTTGTATTGTATTTTCCTGATAACTTTTCTGTATACAAGTTATGAAATATACGAGGAGATAGGCCTATTTTACATTTAAAAATAAAACAAAGGTTGATAAAAAATTTGATAAATATTAATTTCCATTAGGGTTTGGATTTTCAATTCTTCAAACAGTGTCTTAGAAGGTGTTAGACGATCTTCAAAAGTAATAACTCGGATTGCATGTTTTTGTTTTCTGTAAAGTTTTAATAGCTTAGTTTTATTGGTACTTGCCCAGGCTATATTACCATATGATAAGTGACTATGGACGAAGGAAAAGTATAATTGTTTAAGCAGATACTTTGGCAATAAGTTTCTTGATTTATATAGGATACCTATGCTCCTGGAAATTTTGCTACATATCATATCAATATGATGTTTCCAAGTTAAATTTTCATCAATATATATCCCTAAAAATTTTGGAACTTTGTCTCTCTTAATCTCTGTATTATCAATTTGAAGTTTTGGAAGGGTAGAAGGAATTTTTTTCTTCTGATATTGTGAATGAAAGGAGTATTTAGTTTTACCATAATGAAATTTTTTGGAGTTCAAGATTCATTTCTACAAAAAGATCTTGAACGTTTTTACCTGAGTTAAAAAGTTTTGATGAGGCTTTATAGAGATCGTTGATATATATTATAAACAAAAGTGGTCCAAGAATTGAACCCTGTGGTACTCCACAAATTATATTCAAAGCTTCTGAAAGTTTGTCATTATCATAAGAAACATGCTGCTTTCTATTTTTAAGGTAATTTTTTAACAGTTTGTGAGTTTTGTTTGTAATTCCGTAATATTCTAGTTTTTGTAATAAGAATTCCTAGTGTTACTTCCCCTTTAGAAAAACCTTTTATGATATCATCAGCTAATTGCAAAATGGCATGCTCAGTTGAGGTATTTTTTTGAAATCTAAATTGTCTAGAAAAAAGGTTATGTTTATTGAGATGAGAATAAATTCTATTATATATAATGCGCTCTAACATTTTTGAAAACATTGGAAGAACAGATATAGGTCGGTAATTTCCTACTCCAGTTGAATCACCTGCTACTCTTATTTATACATTTACTAAAAATATAAAAAAGTGAATCTTTGATTTCTTTGTAGACCTCTATCATTAAGTTACAATTGAGGCCGTCTGTTCCAGTTGCTTTGTTTTTTTTGAGTAGACTCAAACGCCGTTTCAAATTCTTCAAATGTTAAGTCACTATCACCAATTTTATTTTCAGTTCTTGTTAGATAATCTTCAATAGAATTAGAAACATCTGGAATCTTACTACCTAATTTAGGTCCAATATTAGTAAGGAATGTATTGAATTCTTTAGCCATCTTAGATTGACTATCTTCTGGTCCGTTTTCTGTATGTAATAATTTAGGAAACGTGTTTCCTTTAATTTTAGTTTTTCCAATTTTTTTTTTTTCGTTACTTCCCAAGTTTTCTTAGAATTGTTGTTATGTTTTTTTATTTGTGTTGAATAAAAATTCCTTTTTGCTTTTTTTTAATCTGCATGTGAGTTTTGGTTTTTAAAAACTTTATATAAAGTCGTTGTTTCTTTTTAGATGATTTTCTTATTCCTTTACTTATCCAAGGTGTCTGTAGTGTTTTTATTTTAGCTGATTTTGTTTGAATCGGAAAGTTTTTGTCATAGAATTTGAGTTGTACAAACATTTATACAGTAAATTTATATCTTCTATATCTTTCATAAAAGACCAGTCATTCAAAGCAAGCTCTTGTTTAAAAACTTCTTTTTGTTCAGTTGTAAAATTTCTTTTTCTAATTTCAATTTTTTTATTACGATTTTATTTGAGATATTGATGGCAACAAAAATTCCAAAATGGTCTGATATCTCAGATTTAATTATTCCTTTTTTTAGTGACATATCAAAAAAATTATTTGTTAGAATTTTATCAATAAGGGTGGATGAATTTTTGTAATTCTTGTCGGCCGGTTAATCAAAGGGATAAATAGAGTGTTGAAAGGCTCCATCATAAAAATTTCTAAAATCATTGTTTTCTGTATAATTAAGAGCATTCAAGTTATAATCGCCCAATATAAATAAACCTTTCTTTCAATATTTTTTCA
Source organism: Hydractinia echinata (assembly GCA_030067915.1). Lineage (NCBI taxonomy): Eukaryota > Metazoa > Cnidaria > Hydrozoa > Anthoathecata > Hydractiniidae > Hydractinia > Hydractinia echinata. The sequence continues at coordinate 1,194,957 of JASGCC010000051.1, read as the reverse complement.
ATGTGTTCATAAAATTCGCAAGTGCTTCCAGTAGGTGGTTTATAGCAACATGTGATAATAAAATTTTTAATTTCTTTAGAAATAATTTCTATTGATAAAAACTCTGTTACAATCCGATATATTTAGATCATGACGTATTTTGTACATCAAATCTGATTTAATGTATATTAATAGACCACCTCCTCGTTTAGAAACTTGTCTTTCATATGTATGGCTTCGTAACCTTTCAAATGAAAAAGTGAGTTGTTTCGAAACTCCTTATCGTTGGACCAAGTTTCGCTTAAGCAAATAACATTGAAAACAAAATTACACGATTCAAGAGATTCCCTAAATGATTCAAAGTTTGAGTTGATGCTTCGAATTTTTAAATGAAGAAAGGAAAGGTTCTCCGTCTTAATTGTTTCTGAGAGATAGTTATCAATTTCATGATCATAAAGATAGGGAGTGTTAAGTAAGAAATTTGCAGTTCTTTAAATAGGTTTTCATCTGGATCATTTTTATCATAGAGTTGTTTGGATCCATTTTAAATCCATTAAGAAAATAAAATAATAACTAACTCTAAGAAACTAGGACTGAAAATTTTGTTCTTCATTTAAAAATTGCTCACCCGATTTTTCTCTAACTAAACGATTATAGTTGACCTTAGCATACCCACCATCTTTTCTTATCTCTTTCATTTCTTCTAATGCTTTTTTTCTCAATTTGAGAGTTTCAAAAGAGAAGTCTTCATTTATGTAAATTTTCATTTTCCAAAGTTCTTTTTCGATAAATGTGATTAAAATCATGTCTTTGTCCTTGTAATTCAGGAATTTCGCTACTATTGTTCTGCCAGTACTTTCACCTTTTGGTTTGTAAAACTTGCCGGTTCAGTGAGCTCTTTTTCGATTCCTAATTTTTCTTTGATGACTTTTCTAATCTTTTCTTCCGACTCAATCCATGTTTCGCTTTCACTCTCTACGATACCGTTACACCTCAGATTCTTCTTCTAAATTAATCACTTTTTCTTCGAATTTTTGAGCTCTTTCTGCTGCATAGTTATTTTCACTGTTTTTAACTTTCTTCATAGCCTCCTTAATCTCCACAACTTTTTCGTCAAAAGTTTGACTATCAAAGGTCATGGCTTCAGTTAGACTTCGCTTTTCATATGATCGTTCTCCTTGTTTACATTTAAAACTTCACCCTTTAGGGTTACGTTTTCAACTATGAGATATTCAATTTTTTTCTCAAGTCTTTCCAAGTTAGAATTTAAAAATTTCATAATTGTATGAAGGCTGGAAGGCTGCAAGGCTGCAGGAGTATCAGGTATTGTTGCAGAGATGGTAAAAGCATCTGGATATATTGGAGTTGAGCTTATTACAAGTCTTGCTAATCAGATTATAAAGGATGGTGCTATTCCGAGTGAGTGGCAGTCGAGTGTAATAGTGAATTGTTTCAAGGGCAAGGGTGATGCATTAGAAAGAGGTAACTATAGAGGTTTGAAGTTGGTTGATCAAGTAATGAAAGTTATTGAAAGAGTGATTGATAAGTGTTTCAAACATTTCTCCTTTGTTAACACATGTAATGTCATTGTCTCCACGAGAGGATAATTCAAAATGCGTTGTAGATCGTTAACCTTCGTAAAACTGTTTTTACAGCGTTCGAAAGACGTTGTATATCGTTTAAAACCTATGACAAAAAAACATATCATGTGATAACAATAGAAGTTAATTAGTTTTCGTGTATGAACAATAGATACATGAATTTTCTTTATTCTAACATGAGATCGTTAAATAACGTCGTTAATAATAGCATACGTGATCATTAACAACTATAAACAATAGCATGCATGGTCATGTGGAAACAAAAGATCAATCGTTAGCGCACGCACAAAACGATAACAATGAAAATCAATTAGTTTCATGTTTCAACAATAGATACATGAACTTTCTTTATACAAACATGAGATTGTTACATGACATCGTAAAACGCGTGTACATGTTGCAACACATTTAAACGGTACTGTATTCTCATCCGCATAACTTTATATCATTTCATATCATTAAACTCTCTCATGTAAACACAATTGAGAGCCTTTGGTGGAATACAAGGTAAGACCCATATTCTAGGGGATATTTTTCTTCTCTTATTAACCCTTCTTCCTTGGAGATTAATTCACCACAGTATTCCACAAGGAAGCTTCCTTTTTCGATTGATTGCTTCACAAAAACGCCATGACCTAAGAAGTTAAATGTTAACATGTCAATAAGAAATACCAGTTCCATTTTAGTCTCCCACAGCTGTTTGTTGTAGCAGGCTGTCAAATCTGATGCGAATCTGCAAATCTGATTCAGGTCTGAACTCTCTTGCAAAAATTCGCTGTAGTATCTGTTCTGAACAGTCAACCTTGAAGCAGTCACACCACCAATGTTGTTCAACAGAAACATGCGATCTCTGAATGTGACTTTTTGTAAAAACAAAATTTTACGTATCTGTTGGTATGCGTGTTGTTATATAGTTTAGTAAAATATTATTCATGTGATTTCTACTTCATGGTTCCAAAATTGTAAGATAAAGACTTTGAATTGTGGATTCTTGACTGCCGATTTTCATCCAATGAACCAGTCCCCTTTCTCCTTCGCACTAGTTTCTTAAGTGAAGTGAAACAGAGCAACACAACAATGAACAATGATGTCGAAAAAAGATGTGCATTTTTTCTCCTTTGGAATTTTGACAAACATGTAAATTGGAACTGAAGAGTAATTTTCTAGCAGTACTTTTATATAACGAGAATGTGCACATAGAAGAGTTTTGTCACTACCTTCAGATTATATCAGATTGTGTTTTTATCTCATAGGCATAGCTATATGCCCTTCTGTAAAAGAGGAATGAGATACAAAGCAAATTTACAGTCGGTTAGCTAGTGCTATTGTTTTGTTAAAAAGCCAAACTCTGTCCCTACACCTGGGCATATATGATTTTTCGAATACTAAGCTTGATGATGATGTAGCTAGGATTTTGTCTGATTTCATTTTCATTTCTCATTACTTGTGCACCTGGAGAGAGCTTTGTGATGAAATAAACAAATTTATTAGTAAAGTGTGTCGTATATAGGCAGTTTATACTTGCTGAAAGAATCCTGTTTTTACATATTTTTTGCAAACAGCAAACAAACAACCCAAAACTTCTACATGTTTTGATACCTAAAACGCTGACATAGCTTCTGCTGCGCTTTTGAATGTTTACAGCCATTGGTAATTCCCATGTGTATTTTGCCGAACGAAAATTTAAAATATCATGTGAATAATGTCACCTGTAAATATGCGAAGCTGTACTTACAAGAATCTAAACAGACTGACAGCCTGTGTAGTGAAGTAATAATTGCGAAGGGGCTCTACATTCAAAGCAATTCTATAAGCTGTCAAATAGTGTTCACAAAATTGAAATTAAATCAATTATCTCCAGATAGATAATGTGCAATTTCTTACCTATGTACTCATTTATGAAAATCTTCTCAAGCCAACTTGGATCTTCTCCCTTCTCACAATAAAACTTTGCAATATCTCTTGGTTGAGCTGTAATGCCCCTTGTACACTTCATGATGATAAATAAAAATAATTAAATAATAAGTCAGTTCTCCAGTATATCCCAGTATATTTTCCAGTAATATTCTTGATTCTCCAGTATGGAGAAAGAAAAACATTGTTGCATTGCCTGACGAAAATATTAACATAGTAATTCATGCTGTACATTTCAGCGCACAGATATGAGATACTAAACTCACACATTAAGGGCAGTTTCTTTTGGACCCACCAAGTCCACCATGACCACAAAACCAACCGAGGAACAGAAAAGAAAACAATTCAGAGGGTTTCGTGGAAATTGTCTCACCTATATACATATCTATTTGTTTTCTCTATTAAAAACACGCATAGTAAACAAGTTCATCACCCTCCATGAAAAAAGCTCTATCACCACGGCTTTGGTTGCTATATACGTTTGGATCGTTTGTTTATAAACTTGTAGAAATCATAATGGCAGCTGCAAATGTAAACAAAGCATTGAAAAGTACTTTGATTGCTGGACTTTTGAATTGCAAGATTGAAAACAGTGTCTTCTTTCGAATTTGTTGCAGTTGCAAATGTTGTTACTAAGCAGAACAGAAAATCATGGCATCACATCAACCAATGATTAAAGTAGAAAAGAAAGTATACATAACTTTTATGATGTATTCAATAAAACCCAAAGTTCTTTGAAAATGAAGCATAGGTACAAAAAGTTAATTTCTATTCTATTTTTGATTGTATGGTAGGTTGCAAAAACGGAAACAATGTTGAACATTACAGATCGTCTTGATCAAACACTTTCTGCAACATGGAATGCAAAATAAGAAGAGTATGTGCCTCATTCAAAGAGTTTAGAACACTTTTTGTGTCGTAGCCAACTGGCAGAAAAATGCAGAGTGTTGCAAATGGTTTCTTTAAAATGAAATGCTTTTAAAAACATTGTTGGAGCAATTGACTGCAGCCATAATGGTATTGTGCAGTTTTAGGGCACACTACGCTCCAGTCAACAGTCAGCAAATTCTCATCATCATTCTCATCCTCATTATCCCCGCTGTCCAAGAGAACTCTTTTAACACTGCTTTCTTTCCTTAGCTCTCATAAGAACTTGACAAAATCTTCATGAGTAAGGGGGTCATTGCAGGGTTTAGTAGGTCGAGTAAAATCTTCTAAAGATGGCATAATATTGAAAGCTTAGCGAACAAACGTAGCAGAAAAATATATTTTGCGCTCAGAAAAAATAATACTTTCTCTTTTGCTAGTTTGTTTGTTGACATTTCACAACAACTATCGCTATGTGATTCCGCATCAGGCTTCCATAATGGCTGATTTGCAGTTGGCTCGAGGGAGCGAAAAGAAACAAAGATAGGTCCACGAGAAAGATAGGTCCATAAAAACCCATTCTTTCCATAAATCAACCTGGTCTGAAGTTGGTTAGTTTAGTGCGTCCAAAAAATCCACTAAAAATGTACAAACTAAAAAAAAAACAAAAAAAAAAACAGTGGGTTCGATAGGTTTAGTGGGTCGAAAAGAAACTACCCTAGAGTACATGATAACATAATTTCCTACCTCTCTTAGATGTCTTTTTGCCATTTTTCACCCTAAAGAACAAGTGCACATATTTCCTTGCTCCTTCGACGCCATATTTACAATTTCAGAGGTGATCTATTTGCATGTGAGAGTTGAGGTTCAAATAGACAAATTAAAAAAATTGCACCATTGCAAAATTTGAATCTTGAATTGTAAGACAAAACATGCTTTTGAAACACTTTGCTTATCTAATGGCTACATAATGTAGGAATCCCAATCAGAAACACTGCACAAGCACAAATTTTTGGAACAATACTGTATGTAGAAAGACCATTAAGACATGATGCATGTATCTTTTTCATTGTGTGTGCAATTCTTAAGCACAACACAGTACGAGGGTGGACAACCTCCGGCTCCCCCGGCTTTTTCTCAGGGTTGTCCGGCGTATCCAGAGGTTGCCGTGGAATTTCGATTTTATTCATGAGTCACCCCAGATGAGCTAGCTGGGGTAAATAGCACACCTGAATTGCTAATATAGATCGTAAGTCTGTAGAAGACATTATTTTGGGAACTACGATCACTTGTTGGCCCAGTCTGAAGGTTCTGTCCATGCCACATCCCCCCTGTTGACTCACAATCACTTCCACGAACGAACGAGTGTCAGTAGTACAGACCCGAAGTAGCAAGAGCGATAAATTGGTAGCTAGGCTTGCTTTCAGAGCGACTTCAGTACTGAACGTAAAGTACACGTGGGAAGTTTTAGTAGCGTACCATGCTGGCCACTCAAACCAAATTACTATCCATACAGCTGTAAGACATGGGCAAATTTTTTTATGATCGCCGACCTGGCTCGCGGGAATTCCCATCACAAGGAGATGAATGGTTATCGTTAACACTGGAACTACTTGCTGAAGCGTTAATTATATACTACACTAGTGTAACCAATTAATGTTTTTCTCAGATTTTATGTGTAGTGGGTCTAGCCTTCATCTTATAATATTCATACGAGCTCTGCTTACAACGAAGCTCAGTTGAACCAGCGAGATAATTTTGTTCCCATGAGGCACGAAGCCTCTGCCCCTGGGTAGGCACGGAAACTGTCCGGTCAGCCTCGGCGGTACACCGAGACTGAACGGAAAAGCCAGGGTAAATAGCAAATTTTAATCCGAAATTCCTCCAGATCCGCCGGGCAACCCCGAGAAAAAGCCGGGGGAGCCGGAGGTTGTCCACCCTCGTAACACAGCAACATCGTTCAGTAAAAGTGCAGTACCACACAATGCGAGGAAAATTTGGAGAGCTACCACTAGTGTGAGTTGAGACACCCAGCGCAGCCATAACAATGTTTACTTGTAACCAAAGACAAAGCAAAGAGTTTCAGCATGGTTGAAACTCTGTGCTTCACGGCTCAACGTAATCTTCAGCGCCAAGCAGGTTGCTGGATTGGAGAGGCACACACTTTCACAAATTTCAGTCATAAGACAAGATAAACCGCTTTTGAAGAAAGCATTTACAGTAATTGGCCCAGAATAACATTCAGACACACTTATAGTGTATCCACATCAGATTTCCCCTCTGGACCACTGCACCCAAGCCTTATGTTAAACAAACCTCGTTTTCATTTCCAGAAAGAATAATATTTCAAACTTCAAAGATAAAGACTACCTTGTCAGTAGAGAATGATCCCTACATCCAATTTCTTTTGGACCGTTACATCTGTACACTCATCATCCTTTCCAGTAGTTAAGGGAACTAAACTCTTCACATGTGCACCGACGGACATGTGAGGACGCAATAAAGTGCAGACTTACACTTCATATTCTAGCTTCATATCTTCATACAGATTTTGAGGCAATTATTGTAATCTTGTAGTTTTTAATGGCATTATTAAGCATGTTAACTTGTAAATTCAATAGGTTTGACAATTTTCAAAATAAAACATGCCAATGTACGGCGTTGAATACAGTCCTGATTATATCAGATCATTCATTGGCTTACTTTGCTGCATCTCACAAGTTACCAGGTGGCTTCAATCTCACAAAAAGAGGTCTTGTATCTATCCACAATACACTTGTGTAAAGGAACACAGTTTATAGAGTAAAAGATTCATTTTTCAGTGGAAAACACTCGTGATAACTTCTTGCGAAAAGCTATCAATATGAGGACATTTTAGTGTGTTTTATGATTTGTTGCAACAAGCATAATGGGGACTGGCTCACTTTGTAGCAAGGGACAAGCAAAGAAAAGTGTGGGTTTACAAGACTTCCAAACTGAGGACGTGTGCTTAGTTTAAAGTTACTAAGTGAGGACATTTTTCAAAGTGAGGACCTAAATTGAAGTCCTCACTTTGAAACGTATACTTTTGGCCTAAACAGAGGTTTTATGCTTCATACTTAAATTTGCAATGGATTTAGATCTAGTAGATGCCGTGCAGTTCTCATTGGAAGCATCTATTTTGGTATGAACTGAAGAATAATAGCTTTTTTGCTGATTCATCATAGTCCTCACTTTGGATCATACATTAAGCATGGTGTGTAGCATGAAAATTTAATTTTTGCGCAGTTTTTTCAGTAAGTGTTAGAACTTATATTACCTTTGTAGAAATATTACTTATTTGATGAGAAAAATGTTGTAATAAACCTCTGCACGTTCACACACACACACACACACACAATAAACATACAAAAAATACAAGAAAAAACAAAAACAAACAAATAGAAGATGGAGATATTTTTTTGAGTACTTTTTTTATTAGAACAATTTTATAAGAACAATGAGGTTTAGAATAGCTGAAAAATAAGAACAAAATAGGAACGAATGCAAGGCTGAAATTTTACTGATATTCTATATCAAAACAAGGAGAAATACAATACGAAAGTCTAAGCTTTTTGGGATTAAAATTTTTAATAATTGACGCCAAAATCTAAAAAGGCGCATAAATTTGTGAAGTTATCAAACATAACTGTGGAAAACATTTTTTATAAGCAACTATATATTTTTCACTTCAGTCTCAGAAAGTTAAAAATAAGATTTCAGCCTTAAAGTTGCTAAGAACTTGCCAAGCGTGTATTTAAATGTTACAGGATTTCAGCTTTGCTCTTGTTAAATTTGATTTATTAGAAATGTTGCTGAACAAAAGTCATTATCCACAAAAATTAGTATGAATAAAATATAATGAAAAAAAATTACAAATCCAATGCTCTGTATCTTGGCAAAACTACAATAACATTTCCTCTCACTAAAGTCTCAACTTTCACAAATTTTCCTTTAATTCGTTGAACTGGAATAAAGGACGCAGGTCCAAAATTCTCAAAATGTTTATTTCTATAAACCTGAACAAGCTTTCCATAGCTGCATCTTAAATCATCCTCCAACTTCAAATACCATTTCGTAAGCGCAAAGTGGTGTTCGTAACTTTGTTTATCAACATAAATAATATGTTTTAAAAATTTAACCACGGATTCCACTATTAGAATTGCCTAGTTTTCCATCAGTATCACACCAATATGCAACAATGTTGGAGGAGCGAGAGCTACGTGATCCATTTGATCCGTGTATTTCACCAGCAATATACATTTCAGTTGTTGCCATTGCGGAAGGTGACACTGCTATCTGATAATCAGGATATAAGAATTTGTAGGTTTGGCTAAGGCAATTTAATTCAAGTTGGGAAAATGAATATATAGTGGATTTTCGCACTGTACTTGTAAGGTTGAAATCAAACCATTTTCTTTTCTTTACATTAAATAGACGTGATGACATTTTCAGATATGGCACATAATCAGTTATCATTACATCAGAAAGGGCACCACGTTGTTTGGTCGACGTACTAAGTTTAGTGAAAATATCGTGAAAATCTTCTTCATTTTCAGCCGGTAAATCCAAACGTAACAATGCATTATCTCTAAGAAATCTTTTCATCATTTGCACTTCTATTTGGTGTTTGCTGGTTGGTATGTTTCCCAAACTTCCATTGTACCTTTCAAAACTGAATAGCCAGAATGAGTAAGTGGGACCGAAATCAACTATGCATTCACTCAAATGACAATGCAAATGCATATTAGGCGTAACTCTTTCACTGCCATACAATTCCTCAAAGGATTTGCAAAATCATAACGTGATTTTTGTTCATTACACGATTGCATACATAATGGCATGCGATAACAAATAACCTCCATCATTCCAAGTCTCTTTTTGGAATCAGTCCTTTCAGAGTATACAGAGAGAATTATAAGTGTGATGTTTTTAACCTCGTCTGCAGTAAAACCATCAAATCCACTGCTTTTTTTACTAGGTAAAGCTCCTATATCACTTGACACAATAGCAAAATCGATATGATTTTATATGATCAGAAATTGTTCCTTCTTTAAGTATCCCAATAAGAATAATGCCTTAAGAAAATCATCTTCTTTCCTGTGCCTGAAAATAAATTAATAATAAAATTAAAACCAAAATTGTACCAATACCCTAGGCTATAAATTTTTATGGTTACTTTTGCATATTTTAGAGTATTAAAAATTGGTTCATGAATGATTTTCATGCATGGCTATTTTGTAATTCATGATTGTTGTACATTGTAATAAAAACAAGATAATGAGGAGGAACGTTTAGATAGTTTGTATGAATAAACTTTTGTGAAAGTTTCTCTCGTGAAAATTTCTCCCATTAAAGTATCATTTTGCTGGCAATAACTGGATAAATCTTTTTAGCTTTATTAGATTTTTGTGTAAATGCTTGAATATTAGTGCGCATGAAAATTAATATAAAAATAAAGTATATACACATTAGACAGATGAATATAACTTAAACAATACCTTGAAATAAACTGTGCATGGGATCGATAATAGACATTCTGATAGAATCAAAGTACGGCAATTCTACAAACACAGAGTAACGTGTACCAAGCTTAGATTCTAAAGCCTTTCTATCTTCTATTGAAGTGCATGAATTAATTTATCCCATGTCATTACGATGCTCGTTTGTTGTTCTTTTTATCCATTGATCACGTTCAAATCCACCATAGTTTCTTTCTCCAATATCACCAGAAAATTATTTTTTGCATCTGGAACATCCAACAACAGCAGCATGCTCTTCAAAGATCAATAGAACAATTTTAATGCAAATTTTTATATCACTATAACAGATATGTTGAAACCAAAACAACACACCTACCATTAAGAAAAAGAAGCCAAATTTTTAAACCGTGGACGATAAATGGTTGAAAAAAAACCATCATCTTCTGTTTAGTCTTTTTTAAATAAAATTATATGCATTTTTTTAGTAGCAAGGAAAAAGAAAAGACTGTGTAATCAAAATACCTATAACACAAGAAACTAAAATACCTGTATGCTTAAAAAGTCTGACAAACACTCACCCATGAAATCACATAATTTTCTTACAGCAGGTATATCACATCCAATACAGAGAAGTGCAACTTTGTATATATGACTTGTACCCTTATATGAACTGAGTTCAAAACCTTCTTCCCAAGCTTTCCTTAAGTTCTTACCAAAAACTTGTTAGTTGGTGGTTCTTTTGACATATTAGGAATTAAAGCAACAAGAATAACATTTTTCCTCTGAAATCTTTCTGCTCTTGGTAAATTTAGCAACACTATATAAATGGCACCCACAGAAACATTTTTTATATGCTTATAAGAAGCAAACCAGTCAGCATTCAAAACTAAGCCATAGTTCCTGGGTTTGGTAAGGAAATCATGTTTATTGATTGTGGTTATTGAAATCTTTCCAAATAGCTCCGTCAAACACATCACTCATTATATATTCTTCACTTTGAAGTGACCTCCACAATTCACATTTTTCTTCAAAGCCTTTTCGCTTTAAAAGTTCCCGGATGCTTTCACGCAAAGGTTTGTAGCAATATGTTTTAAAAGGATGAAGTATCACCCTTCTGTCCTCTGCATGTATTTTTATCATCAGCAACTGACCACATGATTTACGATATCTTTTCATATGATGGTTCTTATTCTCAATATGACTGTTATTTTTTGAATATCGTATACAACCAACAACTTTGAAACAATCATGAAGTTCGTACAACGAAAAGCAGTTGATGCAAACAACATATTTTACAAAGTTAGATCTATTATTATGAGTCAAAAATACTCGATGAAACACATACAGTGGAGAGGTGGTAAAGCTACTGAAATTGAATTAATGATGTCAAATTTGTTTCTTAACAGTTGAAACAATTGATAGAAAAACTTGATTAGGACTTCCATAGCTGTATCGGTTATGCAAAATGTATATTGCCACAATGCTAAAAACAAACAAATCCATGTAGCAAGGTTTGCATGACCAACAAGACTAAAAAAAAAACTAACTTTAATTTTTTTATTTTGTTGAACATGTAGTCTTAATTCAACATGTAGCTAGGGATATTATTATGCAATTATATAGTGGAATTAGGAATAAACAAAGTTTTACTAACACTTTCATGCGATGAGTAGCTACGGCTAAGCAAATGTGTTATCATGTGCAAGGGTGAAACTTTAAACACCTGTCTTAAAACATGTTCAAAAACTTTTCAAAATTATAAAAATATATAAAGCAAGTAGCTATAAGTAAACTTGCAAATAAAATAAAATTAGTGTTCCTCATATGGAAAACATTATTGTGGGGAGCGTCAAATAGTATCGAAAACAGGAACTGATTTAGCTAAATAGAACGCAAAAAAATACGAAGGCCAGGATGTCCGTTTTTCGTAATGGAAAAATATTCTACGCAGAACTTCTAAGACCCCCAACCCATTCACAGAATAGTCAGCCAAAGTGAAACAAAAGTTTTTGTCTCTAGCTAACTAGGTAAATGCGAAATTAGCTTTCTAGAAAATTACATTTACCTATTTCTTTATCATCACTGTTCTCTGTATTCATATGATTATTATTTTCTTTTGTTTTATGAACTATAAGATACCATTAAAGGTTTCTGATCTCGAACTATGTCAGGAAGAATGTACGGTACAAGTACAAACATTCTACATCTGTTCAGAAGGGTTTTTCGAATTAGCTACGATTATTAGGCAAAAGAACAGTTTAAGTCCATCAAGTAATCTTGATGAAGCATTTAATTTACACGAAACGCTCATGCAGTTCATTAGAGCTATTTGACTGATATGACAAGGACAGGACAATTACTTATTTTAGAATATAACTTAGTAAGAAATTAAATGAAAGCTTTTCAAGTTTTTTTTGGTAACAAACGATGTATTACAACATAATGTGTCATTTAACCAATAAAACGTTATAACAAAGAATAAATAAACTTCTTCTCTAAGTTTTGATAAAAAGTATTCTTAGAAAATATGTGTGAAGAAAGAAAAAATATGATATCTCTCTTTAGTTACCAAAACAAAATAAAAATTGTCTAACAAAACAACAATGTTATAAAGTAAGAGTCTGTCATAAAGTGATCACTCCCTCATAAAGTAAGACCTGATGTTTTTGTGCAACACTTGTAATTTATACAAAACATTTGGTCAATTAAAGGTTAGTTTTAAAGGGAATCCGATCCGATCTTTTCGATTTTCCCAGAACAATTCTTTGCACTTTTTCAGCATTTCATTATAATCACATTCCATAGAAATTTTCCCATTCCGTGACCCACCACCTTTATCGGCTTTAACAACACAAAACCGTCCTTTTTTGCGGTTAAAATGTTCCCAACTTAAATACACCACTCTTCTTCTAGTGATAGGTGTCTTTTTAAAAACATTTGAAGAAGTTGATCTTGTTCTGGTAACAACACCAGTCTCTATAATACTTTTTGAGCTCTGCTTTTCTTGAGCTATGATTGCACTCTTGACACAAAAGTTTCAATCTTATAATACCACCGTCTGCTGTAACTCCGTTCCTGTTTAATATAGCCTTGATGCATGTTGAATAGCAACTTCATCTAACTAAAAGAAAACAATGTAAGAAAAATAAATACAATATACAACAACAAGAAACAACAGAATTTGAATCTTCCAGACCAAGTGACCAAGAATAATCCACTAACATCTCTTTGTGATTTTATGGGTTAAACTTTTTAGGCCGGCTTTTGGAAACACAAATGTAACATAACAACAACAAAATTTAAGAACGTTACACACGATACGCTCTGAACACGGCGGGCTATTTCCCAAGTAAAAATGCTTAAGACGGAATTTTAGGGCCGCACGGCTTGTTTCTTGTGACATTCTACATAAAGTTCCCAGTCGCAATAACGCTCTCCATCTCTCCCTCTGTTACCAATCGCCCGTAAAGCAGATTTAATATCTGCAATGGAGAATCGTCTTGTTTTCAAATAAAAATGGTAACACAGATATGGGGAGAGGAGCGAATGGCGGCTGCAAGAATTTTTCATCCAATTTGTTTGTATTAGGAGCACAAAATTTATATCAAACTATTATTTTATGTTCTTCGGGTGTGCAGTTGTATTTATCTTTCAGGAGGGGGGAATTGTTAATGAACATTTCAATATCAGCATGGATGGAGTTGATATATTTTAGGAGTGTTGTGTTTTCTAGGTTTGTGGTTTGTGGTTTTTATCTGCCATCATGGTATCTGCACACCACAATTGAAATAGATTATCAAATTTTTGTGCAATGTAGAACTAGGATCTGCATTTATACCACATGACACTTTGAAATGCACAGTAGCGACTCTCTATCGTGTAAACTGCAAGGTAGCGACTCTCTATCGTGCAGACTGCAAGGTAGCGACTCTCTATCGTGCAAATTGCAAGGTAGCAACTCTCTATCGTGCAAATTGCAATTTAGCAACTCTCTATCGTGCAAATTGCAAGGTAGTGACTCTCTATCGTGCAAATTGCAAGGTAGCAACGTTCTATCGTGCAGACTGCAGGGTAGCGACTCATTGTAGTAATTTTGCGCAAGTTTATGGCCAAGGTATTTAAAATTATAGGATTTAGCCATGTTTATTCTTGTTATTTGAAAATGGTAGACAAAGTAGCTGTGTCTTTGTCGCGCAGAGGATATAATAAATTCCTTCATCAAGAAAGGAAGTAGTGGGTACGCGGGATCTCCCAGCAAACATATGGGAACAGCTGGTTCGTCTTCAACTATAATCTTTTCACAAGTTGCTATTTCACCATTTCGCAATCTGTTGTTCAAAGAAGAATTTGAAAAATTCGTGCATCGTGCACAGAGCCTGGCCACTTTATTAAAACATCGATAAAACAATACTTGTGATAGGCCACAGCTTGGCAATTTAATGTATAGCGTCCTTTACGGTTGATAAAATCAGTAGGATTTTCCCTTGGTTGCTTTATGGGAATGTGGGTACCCTTGATAGCCCCAATGCATTGGGGAAATCCAATGTTAGAATAGAATAGAATAAAGACTAACTTCATACTCAGTTCTTGGGAGTTTTATATACTTTTAACGTAACTTCACCGATATAGCTTCACAAACCCTACGTACAACTGTTGATGTTGTCGATCTTGCAATTCCAAAAGCGTTAGCAGTTTTACTCAGACGTCCCTCATCTGACAGATAGTACAATGTCAACGCAACTTGATATTCTCACTCCAATCATTGGACGTTACAATCTTATCTTTAAAGGATAGCCACCATAAATTTGTACGACCGAGTCGTACCCAATGTTCTCTTCGTTTTCTGATTATTTTCTTATCCAGTTGTGCAGTACATCTCCTTTTTCCTAAAGCTAAAGCCAATAAACGATCCCTCTTTCTCTTGTTTTCCAAAATTAAACAAAGTATTCTACTATGAATAATAATAGCAGAACTCCATAGATTTTGTAGTGCTATAAGGATACAAGCAATCTCTTCTTCCGAAAGTTTGTTATTCATCTCGATTTAAAATTCTATCACTCTTTTATTAACGTGTTATCTGTTATTTATACGAAAATTACAATCATGCCGTTTTATGTGTTCACACTATGTTTTGGAGCGTCTTGAAAAGCTATCCGATATAACTCGATGATATTAAGGCGCGAGTCGGTCTGCATTTTATGTTTGAAACATTCGTCGGGCAACGCGCATATTCTGCTGTTAAATTCTGGTCTTAAAAACAGCAGAAAATTCAGTTTTGGAAATCGTAACATTTCTCGTGATCTTGTCAGTGATTCTGCTTAAGTATGTATTGAGTGGACCATACAATCCAATATCCAATGGCTGAAGCACATGAGTTGTCTGAGGGGGGGGGGGGGGGGAGGGGCAATACAAGATAACTTGGTTCTCCCTAGCAGCATATATTAAATTGAGGTTGATGTGGGATCCGTGGCCATCAATTATCAAGATTCTTTTTCCCACGTGTTTAGATTTGAGAACAAATAAACGGGTAAACCAATTTGCCATATAGAGCATCAGTGGGGCCATTGGCAGATTAGATTCCGCTTGGAAAGGACTTCTCGTAAATAATAAAAGGTGGAACCATCAGTCCGCCTGGAGAAGCAAAGCAATTAACAGTGACGTGATCCCGCGACCCTTTACCTTGCGAATACGCATGTTTCTGGCTCCGATCAATGACAACCTTTCCCTTCCTCAACTCTAAATTCATCCCCGATTCATCTCCATTAAACATTGTTCCAGGCTTCTCCATTAAATTCTCACTTTTCAAAAGGTTCCCCAAACTCAAAAAGTGTCCATTTATGACAACATGATTTGCCATCCTCGCCCTTCCTCTATCCAGCAAATCTGGCTTTCTGATTGCTACATCACTTAAATGGCGTTTACGGAACTCGTTCCACCACGTTTTACCAGGACCATTCTCAACATTGAATCTACTTTCCCTTCCTGACTTCTTTGCAATGCTCCATGCAAATGACTTTATCATAGGAATGGTCAGGGGGGAAGCATGATTCGACATGTATTTAATGTACGTCACCAAGCTTTTTTCCTCATTTGCCGTTAGCTCATTTTGCCGTCCCGATTTTAAAGGATGGTTGTTATGAACTTTGTCCGATAACGTTTTTCGTGGGATATCAAAAACTCTTGACGCCTCAGAAATTGACATGCCATCATCTAACACTGCGCTCACAACATTCACCATCTCTTCTTCAGACCATTTCATATACTTTGGAGCCATGTCTAAAAATTGGCAGACAATAATATACAAGTACAAATTCTTTACAAAATAAAAATAAGTCAGAGGTTAGCGTTGTACTTTATAAAATGGGCGGAGGGCGATTCGGCTGGGGCGTAAAAATAAGTCTCATTTGCCGCGCGATAAATTTTGCTTTCGATTCAAACAAGAACTGGAGCCATAATGACGAGGCATGGATTACTATGGTAGGCTTTCTGAAATTCTGGCGAACATATAAGACTTGACGCTATAGCTAGCTAGCTAAATCTTTAGCTAACTTTTTTAAGGTATAATAATAAGTACAGTCAATTTTAAAACCGGCCTAAACATATTTAAAAACATATACAGTTGAACTCATGTAATTCGACTCTTCAGGGGTCTCACGATTTGGTCGAATTACATGAGTTGTCGAATTATAGGATTTCAACCTTTTTTTCGGCCAAATTTTGAGAAAAATAAAATATGGATGCTTTGCGCAGCGTAAAATATTGTACATTGGCTATAAGAAAGGGTACAAGTTTTTTGTTTTAGTTTTGTAAGAATCACTACTTCTATCTTTTCAACAATAATGAACTTTTCATACAATTATTTGTTTTGAAAAAAGTCAGTAATGGAAGATTGTGTCAAACCGGCTAATCTTCTTTGCTTGATTTGCTCTGATACTTTCACAAGCAAGGGATCTAACTGCGAATCAGTTGTAAATAATGCTAATCTATTCAGAACTTCGATTGCTTCATCAGCTTCATTTCGCGATGGTGGTGATATTGGGTTCTCAGGAAGCTCATCCTCGTCACTGCTGAAATCTTCAAGTTCAACTGGCTGTGAAACGTATTCGTTAACTATTTGGTCAACAGACAATGGTTGAGATTCGTTTGTCACGACCTTTCTGTCAAAATTAATGAGGGTCTCAGCACTAAGGTCTTCAGGTACCAAGTCTGGCCTTGTTTCACGAAGTTGATTCAGGTCAAACTGCAACTCTTCTACATTTTCTTCCTCGCTGTCGTCCTCTGCACTATCTATCTCTTTAAATGGATCGTCATCATCATCTATAGCAGCTTTACGAGCGTCTTCGGAGATCCCCGACTTTCGAAAACAGTTGATAATCGTTTTCTCAGTCACATCATTCCAAGCTGTTCTAAGCATCATCATGGCTTCGAGAATTGATGTTTGAGGCAGTTGTTTATCCTTTTCTAATTCTCTTATTATCTTACGAATAACAGGGGATCGGTATTTAGCCTTCAATGACCTGAGAGGGAGAAAGAAAGAGAGATAAAAACATATGATAATCGTTCATTCCTGTATAAATGATTAAAGGTGTTTCCCACTAGGCAAATTTAATAACAAGATGAAAGGAAGATATGTTTAGTTTAATAAGTTTAAACTGATTTAATGTAGCAACCTACAACAATTTCTTCCCTTTCATAACGGCACCGTTAAATTTGTCTAGTGATAAACATTTTTTACAGAGGGTATAAATCTAACTGTTTTTTTTAAATTTCAATACAGTTTTTTTTCTCCCTTGAACAAAATTTTACAGGGAATTTGCAAGCCTTGTCCATCTCCTAAGTTCACTCGTTTTCCAGTAACAATGACATTAGCAATGTTCATTGAATTAGTAAAAGACTGTTTTAGCATATCGACCTTTCTTTAAGTGACCAATGATCTTTCCATTTTTAGTAACGGCAACAGCATATCTCGTTTTCAGGTTCCGGACGTGTCGTTAAAATTTCTCCTAAAATTGGGGTCCACTCATGCATATAGGCATGGTATCCCTTTATCATCGAATCGTATTTAAACTCTCTGACTATTAACAATGGGATTTCATAAGTTAAAGAAAGTTTTTTTCCATTGATCTCTATTTTTTCTTACATGCTTCGTGCGCTCGAAGGAGTTGCAAAATCAAAACATTCGATTGCTATTTATCAATCGTACGGAAGACATTCCATTGCAGATGTTTTCAGCAATCGAAAAATATAATAGAAACGATAGAAATTCATAAACAAAAAATACGTACCTGATAACGCCTTGATCCATTGGCTGCGTACAAGACGTGGTATTTTTTGGAAGGAATTGTAAATTAATGGCTTTCAATTCTGAAACATCTGGATGTGCAGGACAGTTATCAACCACCATAACAATTTTTCTTCCTTGCATAGTAAACTTACGGTCAAGCTCGCGTAACCATTCTTCAAAAAGTGTTCCATCCGTCCACGATTTTTTTTGGGATCTAGTCCGACAGGGGAGGTTACGAACATTTTTAAAACATCTCGGTTTGGCTGATTTTCCAATTACAAACATTGGGATATTTTCACCAAGAGCATTAGAAGCAGCCATCCCTGTGAACCACACTTTGCTATGTTTTCCATCTAAACAGCGTTCACCACGGAAGTGCAAAGACTTTGACGGTAAAGCTTCGTAAAAAAGACCAAACTCGTCGGCATTGAAAATATCCTTCAGTTCGTATCAGGCTAGAATAGTTGGTAAGGTGGTTTCTTCCCATGGTGCAGTCATCTCTTTGGTTACTTTTGATGATTCACCAGAAACCTCCTTGAAGGTAATACCGTGTCTAAATAAGATGAAATTTTACTGTACATACGATGAAGGCAAATCTGAAACCAACCGTGCAAGTTATTGCAAATGCATTAGAAATCGTGATTTAAAACTTTCGGACGTCAACTCTCCCAAGTGCTACAAAACTAACTTATCGAGTTCGATCCTCGATTCGTTTCGATCTATCAACCCGTTAACTCGATCCGCTATTTTTGTAACACTTTGGAAGTTGACGTCCGAACATTTTAAATCACAACTTCTAATAAGGGAAGTGTCATTACCTCTCTTTCCAACCTCTCAAGCATCCATTTGATGCTATAAAATCCTTGTAGTTGAGTGCTTTCGCAAATTCTTGCGCTTTTTCCACTAGAATAGGACCATTGATTGGAATGTTGTAACCACGCATTGATTTAAACCACTTCAACAAGGCTTCATTCAACTTATCGTAAGTTCCTGTTTTGACACGCTGACGTTTTAATGACGAATTTTCAAACGAATCAAAGATCTTTTGTTTGTTTTTCTTCCAGGTAGAAATGGTATTGCCTGGAATATTAAAATGTTCAGCCACATATTTACGCGGCCTACCCTTTTCTAGCTCTTTTAACGCATCATATTTAACTTTTAAAGTAACTTCATTGTGCTTTCTTTTAGTTGTCATTTTGTCTTGTTTGTATCATCAGCTGCGCCAGTACTCGAAACAAAAATTTGAAACGTAAACAAACATTCGAATTTCATGATTCGATTTTAGAAAATTTCCAAAGTCGAATTACATGATGAAAAACACGACCAGGGGACCGAAAAATCTGGTCGATTTACATGATTTGTCGAATTATGGGAGGTCGAATTAAAGGAGTTTTGTTGTAAGGGTTTCATAGTAAATTCTGAAGGGACCGAAGAATTTGGTCGATTTACATGATTTGTCGATTTATGGGAGGTCGATTTACATGGGTTCAACTATAATAGAATATAATAGCTTTATATTTATTTGTTTGAACCATATACATATAATGTTTAAAGTGAGACAAGTGCATTGCTGCTTTCTGTTTTTTTATCAAATTTTTCATCACTTTGACACTGTAGAATTTTATAGAGCAGGCTATATATATATATTTTTTCAGGTTGTCCTTCGTTTGTTTTGCGTGTACAATGACAGAACCTAACAACAAAGTGTTCGGTGCATTGGTTTTAAATCATTTGATAGTTTTATCATGTGGATGTTGTCTATGATAATGGTTCTACGGTCTTGGTCTCCAACCACATGTGAATTTGTAGATACGTCTGGAATATCTACTGACACTTGGTAAGTTAAGCCAAAAATTGTTTGTGATAAAATCAGCAATGCACTTTGACCCATAAAATAACCGTTTTAATCATATATATAATATAAAATATTATAGTTTAAAAACTAATGGTAAAAGGATTATATATATATAGCTACTACTAAATCATACTGTAAAAGAGAAAAAACTTTCAGGAACTTGAGGTTATTAAAGGTTTCTGTCATGTGAAATGAATTGATCTGGGTACGTACTTTATTCAGAGAAACTTTTCGTGAAATAAACCTTTTAAATATCTGTGGAAAGTTAAACTTCTGTAATTTGTGATTTCTAAGTTTTCGAATTGCTCGCTGAGAGTTTAAAAAAAAAAAATTGTGGATAAACTTGTGAATCGACAATTTAATACTGATTAAACTTTTGTATATAAATGGTCATTATTAAAATAAGGTTACAAAATTTCTGCTGTGAAAAATCGAAGCAAGTTTATAAATGTACCTGTATCCTGTATATATATACCATATTAAATACAATGATGAAGAATAATCGCGCTAGTAAATTGACAACAACAAAAAACTACATTATTTGCGACGTTTCGGGTGTTTCACACACCCATTTTCAAGCAATCAAAAACGTACAAAGTTCTCCTAAATATATACAAGTTTAACAGTAACCATAGTTACAGATTAAACACTAATTGTATAAATACAATGGAGCAGATCTAATGTTGTTATTCAATTGGGGACTATCCCGCATTATGAACAAACTCTCTTTAATCTCTAGCAAATACCGGTTGTTACCCCTAGAGAGTATACTAAAATCGTCAAGGGATGATGTGAATATTTCTTTGTTTTTAACTTTTCTTTGAAATATGATAATGTTTTTAACGATTTAATCTCAACCCTACCATGGTTATCTTCTATTTTTATTTTCTCAGCTGGGATAAGAACAGCATATTTATAGTTTAAAAGTTGCGGAAATAGTGCCTGTAGGTAAATAAGTGTATGTGTTTTTAACTTTCAGCAACACACTTATTCCAACCCAGTGCAACCCAATTTCTATTTAGGCTAAATTGTGACGAAAAAAGAAATGATACTCTAACTTGCCCCTCCAACCTATGATAGAAGTCACACGTGCCCCGTGCGCCCCCTCGTTCCCACAAAAAGATAAAACGACAGAACAAACACCCCTGTATTCGCATAGACGGCTCCAGTGCCAAGCGGTGTCCCTTTTTTTTAAATGCACCAAACTTTAGTCCGTATTTCTATAACTTTCCCATTTAACCCATAAGTCTAGTCACACGTGCCCCGTGCGCCCCTTCATCCCCCCCAAAAGGATAACGACAGGACAATTAACCCCGCACCCTGATGAACCGCGTCAGTGCCGAACAGCGGTTATACGTCAAATGCACCAATACGCGTCCGCAATCCGATACGCGTCTTACCCTCCCATGCAGCCCTTCGCGAGCAATTGTAGTTATGGTAAATCGGTAAAAAAAAAATAACGCTGATATTAAGTCATAAGCCGCATTTTTCCCCAACAGGTTGTAGCCTAGAAGTCCGTGGTGAAAAAGCTACAACCTTTGCCAGTCTATAACAATTTATCGCGCGTCCCTTTACCATTTATTTCCGCGATGCCCCAGAAACTTGAGGTAAGAAATTTGTGACTACTGCATGACGGTGGCTTTAATCTTGTCACGCATATCGCTCCGCAGCCTCTTGCCTAGAAGCTTAGATAACATTGGTAATTATAGCAAGCGATAGTGCATCTAGTGCATGTTGCGAGCGCGCTTGTTCTCAAAATATTTTGTATATGGGTGGGTACAGAGATTGTTCAAATTTGGACTTCGTTGAAATTAAAAAAGTAGCATAATTTGTTGATTTAAATTTATTTGGAAAAATAATTTTGTATGGGCTTACCATGGCAGTGGGGAGGTGTATGTGTGTCAGAGATATATCACTAAAAATAGCGATAATCCCTGTATTTTATTGTGCTTTCTGATGCTGTTGATTTATATTCTTTTTGTTAGGTTTGATAATTGTTTTGTTTTGGTTTTCTTTGATTTTTATGGTGGTCATTGGATTTGGTGTTTTTTCGATTGGAATTGGAGTTGGTGTTTTTGTAGTATAATTTAGGTGGTCGGATTTTGAGATTCATGAGTGGTACTGGTCGCTGCGTTTGATTTGGAATTTCTTCTTTCGGGAGGAGTGTAGTTCTTTTAGTTATTGGATTTTTCTTGTTGGTGGTCACAGGTGGAGACAGAGGTGTAGAGGGATACCTACCTGACATACCTGGAGAGGGTTGGCCGCACGTTACGTTGTCTGGTATGGGTGTAGGTATATGTATGTACTGTAATTGTAATTCAATTTGGTTTAATTTAGATTGTATGTGCGTGATGTTTTCATTGACTTGTTCCAGAAGAATATGGTGAAGGGAGGTGGCTGTATGTTGACATATCTGCTTCCAGTGGGTAGTTCGGTTTTTTGTAAGGGAAATGGTGGGGATGATATTTATGCATGGCCCAAAGTTCTCGATTTCTGTTTTTTTAATTTTTCTTTTAGGAGCAAGTCCAAGCTTTTTTTTTTTCTTTTTCGAGGTGTCTTTGGTGCACGAAGGTAGGGGAGTCTTCTGGAGGAGCAAACATGTCAAAGTCTTCTGGAACGCCAGTACTGAGTTGATCGCAGTCCATGATTAAAGACTAAAATTTTAAAGCAAAAAATAGCGAACAACACTTTGTCATTTATTTTGTCGGGGTTAAAAAGGGGAGGGGGGGGCCAAAAGGGAGGTGCATGTGAAATAGTTTTATAACATTTGTTGCGATCCCCTGGGTATCCCACTCAAAGAGAGCATTTTGTTTTCAAATATGTCAAAATAATACCATGTGTTTAATTTGTGTTCCAAATTGGTTGTAATCCATCTAATTTGGTGGATGCGTTTTATCGTTTTCATAGCGTTTTTGTTAAAGTGGCTACATAAAATATGTTGTATGCAAATTTGTGGGGGGCAACCATTTCCAAACATAAATAAAATTAATTTAAATGTATCTGAATCGGATAAAGGGAGGTTAGTAAACAATAACTGCATATCTAAAGGCCATGTGTGTATTGGGAAAAAGCTGTCACCATTTATAGACTTATAAATTTCGCCGCGTATTTGTTGGATATTGTTATTGTTAAGATTGCTGAAGAAAATTTCTGTCTTTTTTATATCTCCTTCACCGGCGTATGTTGCGTTCAGCGACATTATCTGCGCAAAAAAAATTATATAATAATAATGCTGAGACGAATAATGGAATGAAACAGAACGGAAGAAAACCGAACGGAGCGGACTGTCAAAACAACGAGAATGATCAGTTTGCTAAAACGGCCTTCATCAGGAGCAGGTACCGCTTCTTCCCTGTTTCTGTGAAACATGTTTCACCTGCCCGACAGGGAAGTGTCCGAGCAAACTCCTTGCGATTACAGAAGTCCCCGTTCGGTTTTCTTAGAAAGAAGTGTGTACTTAGACCAGATTGAAAAATAACGGTCGCGATGTGCGCATTAGCTATATGCAAATTGAACATACTTACTGAAGATAAATAAAATATGTTGGTAGCAATGTTTACAGTTGGAGAATCTCGAAGATAATGTCAATAATATTTTGGTTGTGTCTAGGCTCCCAAAAAAATTTTTTTCGAACGCGTTATTCGATTAAACGGCGGTGGTTGCGGACTTTGATGTAAGCAAGAATGTTCGAATCTGGGAGCGGGAAATTTCGATCCTTATGTCTGATAATTGTCGGACGCAAAAGGAAGCATAGAGCGGGAATTTTCGATCCGATTACGAATTGCAAAATGGCGGGAATTTTCGATCCGATTGCAAAAAGGCGGGGTTTTTCGATCTGTCTGGATAATTGTTGGACGCAAAAGGAAGCATAAAGCGGGAATTTTCGATCCGATTGCAAATTGCAAAATGGCGCGAATTTTCGATCTGATTGCAAAAAGGCGGGAGTTTTCGATCCGTTTTATTAAAAGACGAAAAATGATTAATTCGAGAATTTTCGGCCCTTTTGTGAATGAATTTTGTCCCCTATAATATAATTGCTTAATAGGACCTTTGACTTAAGGACGACAAGGCTGTTGAAGAAAACCACAATAATGTTTTACCTAAAATATATATATGTAGACAGAAAAAAAATTATTTTTATATAATTACAAAGGTTTTTGGGCCGATTTAACCAAAGTGTCTCTTAGGCTTGTGCCCCGTGTGTATGCAGTTAAGGGGCGGGACGGCCAGATCGATTTTAAAGTCTCATTTTTTTCGATAACTGACCAATGTTAGTGAATAATTCTACTTTGCGCCATACCAACAGAGGAAAATGGAGTGATGAGTGGTGTGATTTCTACGTGTGTGTGCATGACGGGTTCGAGGAGTTCATTTCTCAAAAAATTCAGAGCCTTTGAAAATTTATCAATTATGAGATTTAGGGGGTATCCTCTAGCCAGGAATGTGCGTGCAAGAGTATATAATTCCTTTTCTAAATTTTGGTCATTGGATATGATTGTGCAATATCTCAATGCCTGGGTATATACGATGCTAGCTTTAACATGATGAGGGTGTTCAGAGGAGTAGTGTAAAAGCATCATTCTATCAGTAGGTTTGCGGAATAGGGTTGTTTGTAATTTGCGAGACTGGTCAATATATATGCGTGTGTCAAGGAAGGGAATATCTGATTTTGAATACTCAAAAGTAAATTTTATGGAAGGGTGAATTTTGTTCATGTGTGTGAATAATTGTTTTAATTGTAGTTCAGTTCCCGTAAATATGAAAAAAATGTCATCTATAAAGCGCTTCTAGAATTCAATAAAACCTGGAAAATCAGCTATGATTAGGCCTTCAAGTACTCCCATAAATAGATTTGCGTAAGGTGGGGCCATTCTTGTACCCATGGACGTTCCTTTAATTTGGTGATAAAATGATGTCATAAATTTGAAAAAACTGTTTTTAAGAATGAGATGCAGCAGCGTGTGAAAGACATGATTTGGTGGGGTATATTTAGGCATTTCATTTCTAAATTGTTTTATAAAATCGAGTACTGCTTTAATTCCTTCATCATGGGGGATGTTTGTGTATAGAGCCGTAACGTCTGCTGTTACAAGAAAAGCATTTTCGGGCATAGGTGGGAGCTCCCGCAATCCTCTGAGAAAGTGTTTTGTGTCTTTAATGTAGGACGGTAGTTTCGTGACCAAAGGTTGGATGAAATGTGTTACGTATTTTGATAGGTTGTCTGTGGCGCTATCGCAACCCGAAACAATCGGTTAGTGGGATCTCAGGTTTATGTATTTTAGGTAGTCCGTAAAATAGTGATGTACGCGGTGGATTAGGGGGAGTTAGAAATCGTCTAGTCGTTTTATCAATGTATTGTTTAACAAAAAGGAAATCGACATAATCTTTTACCTCTTTGCTAATGTCATTGGTTAGGTCATTTGGCATTTGTATGTATGTGTTTCTATCATTAAGGTGCAAGTGGACTTTGTCTATGTATTCGGTAGTGTTAAGAATGCAGATCCCCCCACCTTTGTCTGCTGGTTTTATGGTGATGTTTGGGTTTCTTGCAACATTGACAAGAGCTCTTCTATGTTGGTGATTTATATTATGTTTTCCGGGAGTTGGAGAATTAATTAAGTTTATGTCGTTTGTGATTTTTTCAAAATATTCGAGCAAGTCTTGTTATCAGGTGTAGGTGGTTGCCAATTTGTTCGGACGTGGAAGGGGTGAGGCATATGCTACCAGGTTTAATGTGTATAATTTCCTCATTGGACATGTCATGACACTGTTGTTGTGAACTAGATGATTGTTTATTATATGTTTGTTCCATGGTTATCTCCTATTTTTATTTTCTCAGCTGGGATAATAAGAACAGCATGACAAACAATGGCGTGGTAGTATTTTCCGAACATTTTTCGGTTGCCCAACTGCATGTCTGAAAATAATTTTATTCATATGTAGTACCATACTACCTGTTCTCTTTTTTTTCTTTCGCATATAATAGTCGTTGTATCTCACCCAACGTAATAAGGATTTCGTAAACTTGGGGTGAAATTTTGTTCTTAAGCAAAATACACAAGTTTACTAATGCGATTCGGTAGTCACATCCTCTTTTGGTATCTTTTCCATCAAATGTTGATGCTCAAACATTTGCCTTTTTTCTTTGTTCAAGTGTATGGGAAGTTCCACAAATATGTTCTTTAAATGTCCTGTATGCAAGAAATGTCAAATACAATATGAATATGCATTCCAAAAAAATGCTGTATTCTATGGTATATAGGTGGTTATACAACTTAATTGGGAATTTCTTGACCTCAGCCTTCTAACTCTGAGGCTAAAAATAAAAAAGAGCAAGAAAATAGAATATTTTTGACCAGCCTGTAACGTCATGTAGTGGCACACAAGGAAGAATTTCATATTGTTCAAGGTTAAGATCTTCTAGACTTGAGAGAGGGGAATTGAATGAGTGTTGGTAATCGCTGTATTCCATGCATTTCTTTCGCTAACAATTCTTCAAGTTTTTCTTTTTTGTCAAGGTTACTTAAAACACAATGAAGTAAATATATATATGAAATGTTATACATAATCATCAATAAATCCATTGGCCAGCATTTATTTTCTGAATTTGACTCTTCTCCCATGCAACTCTTCTGCAATGACATCTTTCTGTAAATTACTATATATTTTCATATTTTTTCCTTTCGTTGCACTTTGACTGTGTATACTTTGCATAATATTTGTGCACCTTTCATCAAGTGTTATGTGACGCAGGTTCAGTGCATATATAGGATCATTGCTGCGATTTGCTGTTAGAGGACAACACCAACAGAAATAACCTCCACCTAAAACAATGAATTCTTCAAACATCACATCTATGAGTTATGAATGTTTTTGTGATTCAATAGTTTAAAAAATTCGGGAACATAATTTTAGTTTTGAAGATTTTAATTTTACGATTAGGGGCCAAAATCTTAAAAATAAATTCCCCCAAAATATGTTCCGCAATAATTTCTTCCTGCAAAATTTTCTTTCCCCACAGATAATATAAATATTCAATTTTATTTTTTATATGTTAGTGCTTTGTAGATATGAACAAAAATACCTGTAATTATATCATTATACCTTTTTTTGTTGACCTGCTTCAAATTGTGACTCTGGGCCATCACCTTTAAAAAATCTCATTACATCAGTTATGTTGATGCCATTTTCAGTGGTTACTTAAAAGTATAGTTTATTCACTATTATTTATATACATTGAGAAATTATTATACCAGCCAGCCTGAACTGTGTTCGATGCAGAAGCAGAAGCTTGAAAATTTGTCTGGACACGCGAATGATCGGGATTCTGGTGGCAAAACTTTCATTTCCTTGGTAACCATTTTGCCAAAAGTAGCATCTCCATCGTCATCATCAGAGCTTTCCTCATCCTCAATTAACTTCTGGTGGATAGTTTTAAGCATTTCAATTTCGTTATTATTTTTACGTATCTTGAACAGTTTTTCCTTCACAAATGTTCCGTGACCTCAGGGGAATCCAGGTCATTGAATGTTGACCCAGTGTCATATTGCTCATCATTAGAAACATCTGGGTTGTCGTTCGATATTGTTTTTTTCAGCCTTAAAAAAGGTTTTAACCAGCTAAGAAAATCGTAGCCTTTAAGCTCTTTTTCTGCGACTTCTGCTTTTTTCGAACCAGATCCTGATTTGGTAGTATTTTCGTATGCGTTCCTTTTCTTGCTGTA
This sequence comes from Hydractinia echinata, assembly GCA_030067915.1. Lineage (NCBI taxonomy): Eukaryota > Metazoa > Cnidaria > Hydrozoa > Anthoathecata > Hydractiniidae > Hydractinia > Hydractinia echinata. The sequence continues at coordinate 1,167,233 of JASGCC010000051.1, read as the reverse complement.
CCGTTTCTTTAGGTTTTTGAACCTCTTTTTACCATCATCCAAGGTTAAAAAAACCTAATAATTTTGTGATGTCTAAGAAGTGAATATTATATATTATATTTTTAGTATTATTTTATAAATTTTACCACAAGAGCTGCTGCTACTGCATTACATGCGTTGTTAACACGATCCTTCTTCTTGTAACATTTTGACGTTTTATTGTACAAACATTTGTATTTTTGGACCTCGATGGAAAGTCATTCTGTCTGCCTGGTTCAAACTGACTTGCGGTTGCGTTGCGGTTGTTCACATTTTGAAATAGTGCTGCAAAAGTGCCGCAAAATTGACGCAACGACGCAAGATATCAAAAAGTTTTGATATTCTTTAGTAATGAGTGGAACTAACATCTTATTTCAAAGAGCGTAAATACAGGACCATCAAGTCGACCTGATACAATGTAATTTTTACCGCATCTTTACGAATGTGAAGACCACATCCAAAATATATCAAATGATGATGTAGATGAGTTCTCAATCGGCGCTGATCAAATTCCACGCTGTTTTTTCCTTGGAATTTGTAGAATTTGCTCAAACAATTATGTCCGATGAGGGACTTACTGCACCAGGAACTATAAGAGAAGGATTTGATTTGTATTTGCGTCTGTTTGAGAAAATTGCCGAACATAGTTAGTATTTCCGACATGGTATTTATTTCTGTATATCTTTATTTTGTTCTTAAAAGTATGGGCTTTTTGTGTCATTATATGTTATTTATTCAACATTTAATTACAGCAAGTGGAATTCTTGTTGAGGATATCTTCTAAAATGAAATTTTTTATACCATTTTAGTTCAATGTTATTTAATGTTACAAAGCATTGTTCAACATAACTATCGATCCTCCTCTGAAAATAAGAAAAATACAAACAATAAGTGCTACTATCAAGCAACATATAGAACATCTACTATAACATAACATATCATATGAGATGTATCGTGCTGTCTAAATCCTCTTTTAACATTTTTCATAACTGTATAACGTGAACATCTGTATTTTATACCTCAGTTTAAAATACAAAAAACATACTAAAACCAGGTTATCCAGTACCCAGGTGAGCTAGAGCCTATGTCAACATTATTTTAGGAGAGGACATCTACTAAAAAATTCAATGCTCATCTATCAAATCCTTTTCAGTTTACGTTTGATCATGCAATAAAAACAAAATAAAAAACAAACTGATATTAAAGTTATTTCACATATAATAATAACAAAAAAATGTCTTCTATTCATATAACGTCGATACTCCAGCTAGATGCACATAAGATGTTATACATTTCTGCCCTGAATTCACAGATATTAGAATACGAGGAAGACATTTCCAACATAGGTACACACGTGTGTGTCATCGGTCGCCTAGCTGTTGTTGAACAAATTCTACTCTTAATTTTTCTACCATGAACCTGTACAAAATCTTAAAAACGTTTTAAGTCCGATTTCATCCAACCCACGGATAAACTTCTTCGGGTGATCAAAACATTCCCTTTCAGCTGCATTTTTTAGTTCAGCGTTGAGTATTTTAACAAATTTACGATTAGTTGGAATTATGTTTTGTAAAACAAATTGATGACACTGAAAGTGCTAAATTCTTGAAAATCTCGTAAAACATTTTTGACTTTTTCCAAGAGCAAACCATAAGATATGGGCGTTGTATCAATTCTTGACGTGCAATATCTAATATTACACCATAAACATTCATTATGGTAACACGGCTTTTACAATTAATGCGATCCAAAATATCCAGAAATTCTTCATCTTCAAATAAACAATTCTTTTTTCCCGACGCCATTGGAGTCAAAGAATTTAAAAAAGATTGAATTAGATTGTCATTTTGAACATTACCAAACAAACAATACATAATAAAAGCCTTGCATGGTTGCATAGGGAAATACTTTGTGTTATAATACCCTTTCACCAATATCGTAGCAATAGAATTCCACTTATTTAAATCAAAATCGTGCCGTACAAATGGAACACGCTCTGTATGTCCTACACACAATCCATCTAATATGTCCTGCCAAACAGAAGAACATATATCACGATCTACGCCTATGCCAAGACCAGTTTCTTTTTCTCCTCGTGCATCAATAACAACAAACTTGATTTTTGAGGTACTGTTATTGTTTTGAATGCTTCTATCATATCAGCTCGAATATTTGTACGGTGAACAATAACTTCCTTTCTATGTCACTCTCTGTAAGGTCAATAGTTGGTGCATGTACGTCCAATAGTTGGTGCATGTACGTCTGGTGCTTCTGTGGTTGGTGCATGTTCGGCTGGTGCTTCTGTAACTGGTGCTTTATTGGTTGGTGGAGATGAGGTTGGTGCTTCATTGGTTGATGGAGATGATGTTGGTTCATGCTTGTTGAGGATTATGTTGCTATCCCAAAAGTTGAAGATTGGAAAAGGATTGCATATGATTTTGGAAGAAGCTGGAACTTTCCCAATTGTATAGGAGCTCTAGATGGAAAGCATGTTGTTATACAGGCACCAGCAAATACCGGATCAATGTATTTCAATTATAAAAAGACTTCTTCAATAGTTTTAATGGCTGTTTGTGATGCAAACTATTCATTTACATTGGTAGATATCGGAGACATTGGTAGAAACAGTGACAGTGGTATATTTTCAAATAGTGCTATCGGTGAAGCATTTGCTGAACAAAAACTTGGAATACCAAATCAAGAAATTATGCATAACAGTAATGTTTCTCTTCCTTATGTTTTGGTCGGTGATGAAGCATTTCCTTTAAGAGAAAATTTGATGAAGCCATTTCCAAAAGAATCTTTAGGGCAAAAGGAAAGAATTTATAATTACAGGTTATCTCGAGCGAGAAAAACTATAGAAAATACATTCGGTATTTGTGCTTCTAGATTTAGAATTTTCAGACACCCTATAAATACCAAGGTTCACGTTGCTGTAAATATCACTAAGGCTGTAGTAGCCTTGCATAATTATTTGATGGCAGAGAGATTCTTCCAGTCAAGTAATTACTGTCCACCTTGGTATGCTGATACACAAAATAGACCTGGAGACTGGAGGCAAGCCATTGGTCAAACCGATGCATTGCAGCCTATACAGAGAGCAGGATCAAACAATTATTCAAAGAATGCTAAAAAGATTCGTGAACAGTTCCGCGATTATTTTGTTTCACCAAAAGGACAAGTTAATTGGCAATGGGATATGATATCAAGAACATAAAAAACATTATATAGATTAAAGGCAATGTGTGTACACAAAGCAAAGAACCCTCGAAAAACTAAACTAAAAAGGCTTGTGTTCAATTATAATTCATGTTACTGAAAAGTGTTTTTCCAAAAAAAATTAAATCAAATGATACACCGTTTAAAAATGGTTGTTTTATCAGAGCTGTATAAACACACATTGTCTTTTTAACAATTTTATTATATATATGTACGTTTAACATTTTTTAAGTCTTTTTTCTTTTGATGTTGTTAATGATCTTTGTAAACATGAAACAAAACAATATTATTTTACAAGAACAAGTTTTCAAAAAACACCTAAAATGGTGGAAGCTGAAAATAATCACTACTTCAATTATCATCGTCCTCGTATCCTAGGAGAACTTGCATGATTTTAATTCTTGCCTCTTTATTCTGTTTCTTAGTGACTTAGTGACTCTGTCAGTGACTTCATTTGTCCAATTAAGCTTTTACAGAAAAGTACATCAGAATCATTGTTTTCTTTTTGATCGTACTGAAGTGAGTTTATCAAAATTTCATCAATATCAGATGTCTTCTGCTTTTTTGTCTTCCTTTGGTCTTGTTTTTTTTAAACAGATTGTGAATCTGCTGGGGATGGTACGTCATAAAGTGTATTGAATGAAATATCTCCATTTAACGACTGATTATCAGAGCTGGTGTCTGGTAGATTAGTCTCTTTCGGTTTTGTTGTTAAAATATCACGCAAAAATGACAACTCCTTGAAATATTCACAAACAGGTAGTTTTTTCACTCCGGATCCTGACCTTGTTTCCCTTTCTCTTTTCCTTAAACATCGACGATAGTTGTCACGTAACTTCTCAGATGTTTTCTTGCATTCACTTTCTAAAAAAAATAATTTTTGTTTACATTATATATAAACAGTATTACAGTTTATTAAATAAATAATAATATAGGTTTATCATTCAATTTTTACAAATCTCAAAAAATTCCATTGACTCATATTTTTTTTTGCTCAGAAAAGAACATTGATTACAGTATACAATGCATGTAAAAATGTTTATTACCTGGTAATTTTAAAGCAGAAGAAACTCTTTTACATGCTTCTATTTTCTTAAATTTGTCTTTATGACAATGTGATGAAACATCCCAAATGCAAGGATATTTCCTGACCTCTTCTATAATCATTTCTGAAACATCACCAGTAGTATCTCTATCAGCAGGGAAATTATCTTCATGACTTTGATGTTGATCTTGTGTGTTTTCATCAATACAACTTGTATCACAAGCGAGAAGGTTGTATGGAAGATTCGACGCCATTTTGTTTACAATCTCCAAAACAAATTTTGCTGAGCAAGCAAAAAAGTATTTAACGGTTTTGATTGGTTTAAAATATTTTTCTTATTGTTTGGTACGTCGTATCTCCGTCAAAAGTTAAAATGATTTTAACTTTTTTTTCGGTACGTCGTATCGTTTTCCGATACGCATTTTTTACAAAATATATTCATTGCGCATGCTCATCGACACGATCCGTGTCGATACGCGTATTATTTTTTCTATTGTAAATCCAGCTTTAAGGGTATACACAATGTTTTTCACATCCATACACAGAGGCATTCACTCTCTATCTGTGAGTACCTTTGCTCAGTTTTAGTTAGAGCATGTGACAAATAGGAGACTACACTTCCGAAACATTTTTCTCATATTTTTTTAAGTAAAATGGCGGAAACTTCATAGGGACTGGCATCTGTATATAAAATTGTTTCGTGTTTTTCGTTAAAATAGGCTACGCAACTCTCGCTACTTAATTCATTTTTCAAATTGCAGAATGCTTTTTCACATTCGTCGGTCCAATTCCACTCTTCATCGCGTTTTATCAGTTGTCTGAGTGCATGTGTTTTGGTGCTGAAATCTGCTATAAACCTTTTTGAATAGTTACATAAGCCAATAAAACTTCGCATTGCGTTTTGATTTTCTGGGCGTGGTGCATTTTTAATTGAACTTATTTTATTTTCGCTCGGTTTCATGCCATCTTTTGTAAAGGTGTAGTCAAGTTTTTCTTTGCAAAATAAACATTGGACTTAATGTAACACCTCTTTCCTCTAAACGCTGAAAAACGTTTTCTAAAATTTCATCATGTTGCGCATTATTTGCTGCAAAAATTAAACTATCATCCGCGATATTTAATGTGCCATTAATTCCTGCCAAAACCGTTTTTATGGCATGTTGGAGCTCTTCCGCGACTGAATTAGCTGCAAATATCAGTCGGTTCGATCTGTAAATTTTGTTGGCTGACTAAAATGTGGTTATACATTTTGAATCCTCTTCTAATTCTAACTGGTAAAAAGCACTGTTGGGTATTCTCATGTTATTGGGCAGCAGCAACCATTTCTTTTTAATAACCTTGTACAGGCTACAAAATAAGTCAGAAACAACCAAATCTGTTTTTTTGCTAAGCCACGCTACCTATATTTTTCCCCAAGCAACATGCAGTTTATCTCAGCGCGCATTTTGCCGCATTAGGATTTTGAAGGTAGAAAAATAACATAAAATACCATGAAACGGGTGATTTTTTAAAATAACCATCATTTTTAAACAGGTCATATTGCCATATATGGCAAAAATAGTAAGCAGCCTAACAAATTTCAAAATGTCAAGAACAAACATGTGGAATATATCAAACACTGGCACCCCAATCTAGAAAAAGAAACAAAGAATTCATCTTTCAAACTTATGATCAATTGGAACGGAAAAATGGAAAATTTCTCTAACCAACTTTCAGATAGCATAATTCATGGCTTTCCAAGCTGCACAAGCTGAAAGAGTGCTCAAGTGGTAGCCAGGGATATATTCTAGGAAGAAATCAACGTTTAGACAAATAATTTGGAACCAAAATAGTGAAAAATGTTGTCTGAAAGTGTCAAATACGAATTCCGTGATCTGTGACTACATTGAAAAAGGTTCACTAACTGTTAAATTTTAACTGTAAATGGTAGCAAGTGAAATAACTAGCAAACTATTAGTAATATAAGTGAATATAATCAAAATATTAACACATGACACTCATTTTCCTAACTGCTACATAGGATTATAAAGTTTCCGTCATTCCGTGACTGTTTCCGTGACTATTGAAGATATCGCATTGATCAGGCAGCAGTTAAGAATGATAGCCAGTAACTAAACCTAAAAGTGTTTCATGTACATCCTGAGTAAGATTTAATAAATTCACTGTTTTCCTTCTTCCAATTCCAGCTGAAAAAGTGAAAGTGGGCGCTATTACAACAATGCAGAATGTAGAAACTGTGACTGTTTTTGAAACATCTTCAAACATTAAAGTCACGTCCTTTAAAGCTTTGTAAACTTCTAAATAGTGTCCTTGTATATATATATCCAACACTGCATGAATTTAGTGACCATAATCATCACTAACCCTATCAGAAACCTTTATTACACCTGTGGTGACCTTTATCAAGTAATACGGATAGAAGTCATCCCCTGATCTAATCACTACAACATCACCAACCATTTGAACAGCTTCGCTCTGTTCCCAACTAACACGACATAGGTATCGTAAATTGAAATAATATTATCTGTCTAGATCTTTGTTAAATTTAACTTGTTTCTTAATTTAATTTATTATCAGCCAACTGTCATCTCACTCTTTTTCTTTCTCTTTCTTTCTGTCCTTTTCTCGCTTTTCTTTATTTTCCTTGTTTTCTCGCCATTTCTTGATTTTCTCCTTGCTTGTTTTACACATCTAAATAATTATTTAAATACAACAGGATAAGTATAACTGAGGCTTTGATCTATTGATTCAAATACTCTTTGTCATGTACTTCAACAAACTGAAGCAATACTTAAAAACACGACATAGGTATCATAAATTTGTAACAGAAAATAGAGAAACCTAGTGTATTTTTCACAAAAATGATGTTGTTCTTTGTCAAACCAAGATGCACCATTCAGTACATCAAGAAAAGCTCAACATGGTTACAACAACTATTTAGATTCTCAAGAACAGTTGAGCATCGTGATCCCATATGTGTTGCTCATAAGTGAGTGTAAAAGCAGGTGCTTATAGTCGGTGGTATTCAATCCAGTTTGTATTTGCTTGTAGTTTTCATTCCATGAAGTTGAACTTCTCCAAGTTGGAAAAAATAATTATTTGAAGAAACAGTGTGTGGTTTGAATAAAAATTCTTCTAGGATAAAAAAAAAATTATTTGAGGAAACTGATCGAAGGGAGGTTTCAATTAGGCTGAATTCGGGAAAACAATTATTTCAACAAAATGACAACAAAAATGTAAGATTAGGTAACATAAAACACATTCTTTGATAAATAAGGAATAAGTATTATTGTGTATATGCTCTATTTTATGCATTATTTATTCACTTATTTATCTCTAGAGCACTTACTGAAGTAAAAGTCAAACTTGTATGTTATCACTAATTCGTGAATGCCACTTTCGGTCACAGAAAACTCTCTCATTGAAACCTGCCTGGAAATACAGTTGCAACCTTGTTTTAATTAGCCGCAACCATCCCTAACCTATAATATATAAGACTATCTACAACAGAAGATAACTAAAAACATTTCTAGTTACTTTAGATATATCTACAAGTGATAATTGAATATTTTGTATTGCGAGTGACCGTTGCATAATTGCACCTGACATGATTTGCGGAAAACGGCATAATCGCATGATTGTTTTTTCAGCAGCTCTCAAATCCACTTTGCCAAACATGACCCATGAATTTTTAGTGCTGCATTAACTGAACATACCAAGAAATAAGTACTTTGAAACGCTACTTTTTCGCAACATTACGACTCAAGAACGATCCCCAAAACAAAATATCGCTTTGCATTCTTCCTACAATTTTTTGTTGTTCTATATTGCTATATGGTATACATAACTATTACAGTTGAAATGACATGTTTATTTGAAAAGTCATGTTTGACCTCCTGTGAAACAAAATGTTGCCCAATAAAATGAGAATACCCTGTTCAGATGTAACTTAGCGAATAAGCATGAACCCTGTAACTATACTAACAGGTCATGTACGGTGGGAACTGGAACACGTGTTCTGGTTATTGCTTTATTTGCGCAACGCGTGTCTATGCAAACTCCTACGTTATCGTTATCTTTAGGTACTAATGGGTTGAGATATGGAGTGGGGTACTTCGTAACAACTTCTATTATTCCTTGTTTCTCTAGTCTGTTCAGTGCGTTCTGGACTCGTTTTCGTAAAGCAAAGGGGATTCTTTTTGTGCAACTAGTGTAAAGTTTTTATCAATGTGTAGTTTAATTTTACAATCATTTATTTTTCCGATATTTCCCGCTAAATATAGCGGGAAATATCGTGTAAAAAACGTGTAAAATCATTGGAAACCTTTTTCAAACATATTATCCTGTGAATATGATATTGTAGCAACAATATCTTCAAAACTGTACACTGTAAATGTACATTGAAATTTACGCATTAATGCATAGTGGGTTGATTCAACCAGTGATGGTGATATTGAACTCATTCCAATTTTAAATTGGTCGATGGCAACATATTTGTTGTTGACTAAGTATGAAATAACAAATAAATGTTTTAAAAAACTGGTGTTTCTTGGATCAATGTTATGTTCCATTAACGAGTCATAATTGTTATTCTCTATATACGGCATTCATCATAGCATCATCAAAACTTTCAATTTCTCCAGGTTGTTTCACATCATATATTGCACGAATGATTGCAGAATGAAAACATTCTGACCCGCGTCCAAGATGTACTATTGCGATGCCACATATTTGACCAATTCGGTAATAATGCCGTTCAACAATATTTTCAGGATCGGCTGCCAGGGCAATGTTATATCTACTGCCAAAAACATGTTTCCTGCATCAGCAATACTAGCCATACACAAAGTTAAGAATTCACGAAAAAGGTCACCTGTATCTGCTGCCAATACCATATCAAACTTTTGCTTTAAAATAATTGACCAAAATCGTTCCTGCCCACTGTACAATGACAGTTTCTCTTATACCTTTTGTTTTATGTTCTCTGTATTATTCGTCGGGTTCTGCTAAAAATGTGTTTTCAAGATTTTCAATTGGACTAACAACGTTTATTTCTTCTGTGTCGGATTCATTTGAAAAAAATCGTTCCACTTCATCGTCACCTATCTGAGTTTAGTAAACAAGGTTTAGATGACACATTTATCGATGATAAAGACACACCTGCCTTGGTATCTTTATGTGTGGACGTTGAAATACTAGGTGATCTAATAGAATGTTGATATTGTATAGGTACCTCCGTTAATCTTTGTAATCTTATATCACGGAGTTTTTCAACAGTTACAGGGTTTTCATCCTCACTTTCCACAATACTTTTTTTGGCGGAACTCTCGGAATTCTCTCTTTACTTTTTCTACGATCTATTTCTAGTATTTTTGGAATTCAAAGTCTTGGTCACACGGCAAGCAATAACCTCCAACCATTGTCTTACCACATGGACATATTTCACTTGTAGTGTCACAATCAAGTTGTTTTGATGGGAGCAGTTACACACAAAACAAGATGTCGCCCATTACATGTATTACAGATTTTTGTCCCGGTCGTTTCAGTTGTTTTAGTGTCATCCAAATAATCACGAAAACTCTTTTTTCTTGTCAGGAGATATAACCTAACATGTGTCAATTTATTGTGCTTTACAGTGTAAAAAGTAATTCTCCTACAACGTCTGACAATATTGTACATCCAAAGTTCCCTGATTCAAAGTTGTATTGATTTTCTTGACCTATATGACTTTCACCATTCTCAAAAACAAGGTTTTTGCTGTTTCCAATATATTGTTAATTGTCGCTTCTTTTGGCATCTCTACTGCATGCGTGCCACCAGACTTTTTCACAGTAACATATTTCTTCTTCTTTTCATGATAATTTTGCCAACCAATGTGGATCAACCTAGTTCCCTTTAACTTTTCGCATTGTTATCTCCACCTGCTGGACCTCCTCTAATAGGTTTAAGAAATTCCATTTTCTTATCCTTTTGGTGATTATCATGACCACACTTCATGACATAACTTCACAATGCCAGAATGTCCCCCATGACAGTGAGGTTTAATTCTTTTTTTAAAGTTTCATCTGAACGTAATGCCACTGCTTTCCCACTCATCTAAAAAGGTAGCTATTTTTGAATTTCAGTGTACTCATACAGAAGAGAATATAATATCGAGCTAGAAGTTATATTATAGCTAAGTAGCTACATACCTTGTTTATTCTAAAAAGACTAACAACTTTATCGATATCTTTGAAGTCCAAAGAGTCACAAATCTAAAATAAATTAGCTAGCCAGTTAAGTATTTACTACCACTGGTACTACTGTTTTGACTTACTTGCACATTACAAAACATAATACAAGAAAAATATAATCATCCACAAAAACGTGTGCCATGCCGCTCTTTAAATGTCCATGCTGTTTGTTATGATACTAAAACTTTTAATTAAAAGATTATTTCAGAACAAATGTGATATGTTTTAAACGAATATATTGCGGGATATGACGACTATATGTAAGCAAGCAAGCAAGCAAGCAAGCAAGCAAGCAAGCAAGCAAGCAAGCAAGGCAACAAGGCAAGCAAGCAAGCAAGCAAGGCAACAAGGCAAGCAAGCAAGCAAGCAAGGCAAGCAAAATATATTTTCAGGGCTTATCCATTTACAATAAAATGGCTCTTCATCCCAATAAAAATTAACAAGAAATATATTACAGATAAAATACAAGTAAATGATAAGATATTATTGAAAGAAATTGAGTAACACATCTTCTTTCTTAATTAATAATCTTAGTGCGCAGTACCATGTTTGCTGGTGCGCACCAAAGCCGTTTGCTAGTGTGCACTAGGTTATCATCTAGTGCGCACTAGGTTATCATCTAGTGCGCACTAGTAATATCATTTAGTGCACACTAATGAAGTTACTAGTGCGTATTAGACAATTGACTATTTCTGCTTGCGTCCCGGTATCTTACTGCATTTACTTCATGTTCCGTCGCCTCTACCACCTTTTCGATTTGGGTTAACATATCTTCGATCGCTTTTGCTTCAACTAATAACTCATGTAACGACTTGGTAGTGTTTCGAAATGAAAAACGTTTTAGTGTATTGTTTGTTGTGTGCAACTCAATCTGTTGTTTAATTTCTTTTTCCACATTCTCAAATCCACATTTCGATGATTGTTCTTTCAATCTAATGAAGTACTGCTGAACTGTTTCTTCATCGTTTTGTTTCATCAGTCTGAATAAGTACGTTTCGTAACTATGATTTACTCTCGGTTCAAAATGAGTGTGTAACGCCTCAATAACATCTTTATACGTGTGTTCGACTTCAGGGTAGGGTATAATATTTTCGTATATTTTAAAAGTATCGTCACCAACATAGTTTAAAAGCATTGGAAGTTTTTGTTTCTCGTCAGTAAAAGCCAAAACTGTACACAAAATCTGAAACTTTCTTTTATATTTTTTTTTATCTGGTTGCTATTGTTGTCACTTCTGTGACATCGAATATAGGAAATGCTGGTAAATTTATTTGTTGTTACAGCCATTCTGTATTTTTGTAAAACGTAACGAACGTAAACTTTTTGTAAAATAAATAATCTTCTTTTTAGATAACTTTTTTTTGTATAACGAATTTAATCTTCTTTTAACTGTAATTATAATCTTATCTCCCTTTATGAACATATAAATACCTCGTGGCTAATTTTATATTGTAGGGGAGGAACTCATAAACAACACATTTGTGTATCATACAACAACAGGAAATCCGGGCGGCTATAAACTGAGTAACAACTGCTGTTAATGGAATCGACAATGTGGGGTATTGTGAATTTGCTCTTTCTTTTTTCTTAATAAAAATGTCTTGCAACAAAATTTTAACTCGCAATAAATATTTTTGTGTTAAATAATAATTTCACACTTCGAAAATATAATTGCCAACTTTGAACAAAATATTAAGAGCGTTCTTGTGCTTAAGTCTCAAAGTGTATAGAAGGATTTGTCCTGTCCGTCGTCAGAGACATTACAGTACCATGTAATAAAATATATCCAAGAATATATACATATCTGCTCGTAATGATATTCAAAAAATTAACGAACCAAAAAAATCTAATTTCGCTAAGACAGTAGACTCACGGTCACCTTTCTTCTCCTGATAAAAATAACAAAACTCAATAGCTTCTGAAAAGTCGATCAAAAATAATCTCCTAAACAAAATAACATCGCTTCACCTTCAAGGTGTTTTAAAAATTTACAATATTGTCACTAAATCATCAATAAAATGTGTTCTTAGTCGGATACTTCCCAAAATGCATCTTCTAAGTTTTCATCGGATGTGTCTGTTCATTCTGAACTTCTTTTTCAAGATCCTTTTTTAAAGTAATCGACAGCAACGAATTATCTGCTGATTAAAGCATTCTTTTAGCAAGCAAAGCTTTTTTTTAATTGGCATTGAAATACAATCTTCCAATATTTCATGATTACAATTGTATTTATTTTTTTATTTTTTTTGGGTGAGAAGAGTAAAACTCTACGTTGGTTGATGAGTAGCATGAGTAACATATTTTCACAGTTACGTGTGTCTATTCCATCTTTTTCATCAAGGGTATGTTTGAAATTGATACAAACATACTAAGTTTGAAAGGCGCAACTTTACATGTTTTCTATCTTTCAAAACAGTTCAAAATTAGGTAGATTTTAATAAATGATAATAATAAATGTGATAGATATTTAGAAACCCTCATATTTGTTAGAGCGTAACACTGTTTCTCCTGCAGATGTTGTTTAGTGATATCACTAAATACTGTTATTGGTACTGTTCCTGTATCATCACTGATTATGGCCTTTCTAAATCTCAACCCATCTTTTTCACAAGTTTTAATTGGGCCTATATCGAAAATAATTTCAACCACGTTTACTATTTGATACAATGGACACTCACTGGAAATTCAATGTTTTTGTTCACCAATTCATGAGTCGGTTTTCGGAAATCAGGAGTCAATTTCCGTACACTTGAGAAATCGGTGATTAGGATGTCATTAATATCGCTTCGCTTAAACTTTCTTATTTCACATCCAGAATGTTGTTGGAAGATGCGATAAACTAATGTATGTTTTTCAGGTAAAAAACACACTGTTTTCTCTGTTTCTCTTCTGTATTTAATGTGAAATCAAAATATTTTCTCTTTTGATATCACCGGTCAATAATTCGATTCCGTATTGTATAAATCACAAAATAATACCTCAATGGTAGAAACTTAGCGGTTTTGCCAAAAATCTGCCAAATGAAATTCCTGCGAAAATTAAGTTTTTTCAGACTTCCGCCAAATTAAGTTCCAATCGAAATCAAATATTTTTTTCGCTCGCCATAAATTTTAACTCTTGCGCTTCTTTTTAAAAAACGGAAGTTTTTTTTTAGTTTCTGTAGTTTCATATAATTTAGCAGAAACAAATGTGATCTATTAATCCACCCATGATATGAGTAGGTTCTGAAACAATCAAGTGATAGTCCAGTGACTGTATAACAGAAATCAAAGGTGATAAAGGTCTCTTTAAACTATTCATATTGAAATCTGCTAGTATCAAATCTGGATTTTTGACACGTATCAGATAGGTTATGTACTCTGAAAATTGATACAATATATCTTGATTACTTCTATAAACAAGAAGAATTTTCATTTTAGTTGGAATGTCTGGAAGGTTTAACACTGTATATTCTGTTAAAATCACACCATTAAAGGTTTCTGATTGACCAAGAACATTGCAATCATTCAATATTGCTAAGCTCTTAAATTTATCAATGTTGTTAAAATGTGGACAAAGAAAGCTGGGTTTCGGTAAGGCATATTATGTTAGACTTGATCAAAAATGTATCATTTTTAAGATCTAAAGCATGTTTTGAGAAGGATAGAATGTTAAGTAATGAGATCATAAAGTTGAAAGAACTGTGTGAAATACTTTCAAACGAATGCAATCTAACATACTCTTCAGTTACCTTAGAATCAACTTTTATAGGTTGTATTTTAGGTTCTCCACAGACAAATAAATTTGGCAAGGTCCGTACTCTACTTAGACCCACATACAATTGACCATTGCTGAACTGTCGTTGTTTATTCAACTGAAATGAAACAACACCATTTGGCAAAGTTAATCACTGCACTATATGTACTGTACAACCCCAAGCTAACATCAATGGAAATTGCATCCTTGTAATAGCTGGAGAATATGTAAATGTTGAAATTGGTATGCTAGCCTCTATTCATTTAATTGGCACAACATTGTTTTGAAATGCATAATGGTCTGTTCTCATCTTTAACAAACCAGCATTGTCATCATAAAATTGAACATAAATAGTATTCACAGTTGAATCAGCATTATGTTTCAATGAATGTTTTAATAGCTAGGGTTTTTGATAACCCACCTGTTTGACTTTGGCTACGATTTCTTGCAACCTCAATTTTAGAATTACAAATATTTCGAGGATGCTTATCAATAGCAGGAATAGTCAAAGTAATTCCTGGTAATTCCGTTAACTTTTTGAGATTCAATTCATCCTTCAAACTAATTTCTGCGAAAATATGAACAGCATCATCTGAAACAGTGTTTCTATCAACAGACCGGGAAATCAACAAAGATATGTCCTGTTCTGTTACCAATTCTTACATTATTTAGAAGATTTACAAACACATTTACAATCTTCTTGTTGACGCACAATTTTGGTCAGCTCAAAAAGTTTAAAACTATTCCATGGGTGGCATAAATTCAACAATTCCTCCTTGCAAGGAGGTTTTAAAAAGAAGGAGAGAGAACTCGCGGCGTCCCTTTAAATTTTCTATTCAATTTTTTATTGTGTCGGCGCCCCTTTCAACTGATCCGTGGCTCTGATTTGACCCAATATTTACCTACCGACATTGAAACGAGTGTTTAACGAGAAAAGATAAATCTTAAAAATCACACTTACAGCAATGCGGAAGAGCAAGAAAACATGTGGCTTAGTTAAACTAAAAGATTCAATGAGGGTGAAGTTTGTTTATCCACTTCCATAAGGACGCGGAAGGAGTAAAGTGCCTTCAAAGTGCGAAAAGCTGCCTTGGGAGATGGGAAAGTTTTACACCTTATAAATTATTTCGTATGTCCCCTCCTGGGAAAACGTTAGTTAAAGGGTTGATTAACGTTTTTGTACAGGTTTCGTCAGGAGGGGTTATTTATAAAATTGTTTTTTTACTCTCGAAGTATACGAATTCTCGGTAGGGTGTCGCAGCCCTCGGTGATGTTTTCCATTGTCATGGAACAAAAGAAAATAATTATTAGTTCTAATTATGTATATTTAGGTAAAAGTTTTAAGCAATTTTTTGTTTTTTCCCAGTGGGAGTAGATTTTCTGTTTATGTATATTCTTTCTTTCTCACACCAGCTGTATGTTTTGAATATATTGAATTGAGTTTCTATAATTGTTTTTTTATTAGGTGTTACATAACCAGCTGGCAAGTGATTCACTTTTTTTTTTAATTCCCTTGACACCTTTGTGGGGTTTTTTATCAAGTTTTTTTTGAAAAATAAAGTATATATTCATATTTGAATTTTGCTGTGTGTCAACATGTCTGCTTCACATTCGGAGTATGTTCAAAAGCTATGTAGATTATGTGGGAAAAAAGTGAAGTGTTTCAATCTAGCTATGAAATAAATTGTTAACAAGAAGATCCTTGTGTATTTCCCAAATTTATTTGTAATGGATGTAGAAGAAAGTTAGACGAGATGAAAAAGTCAAAAAAAATTAATTGGTACTGCTCCATCATTTTACCCTTATGTGTGTGCATGAATTATGCTGTAAACAGAAAAGATAGCTTGAAAATACTGGAATTAGATTTGAGTATGAAGAAAGTTGGTTTTAATATATGTGATAAATTGGATAACTATAAACGTGTCTTTACATCCCTTTGTCAAAATGAAAAAGAATTGAACCATTTGTTTACAATACGTATAAACAACAGCAATAGTTGGGATTTTTCCATATATGGAAAACCTATGGAGAAAGAAACAATGCAATTAACAAAAACTCTGCCATATGTTTTGAAAAATGCAGATATTCCAACTTTCTTGTCATTCTGGAAGTCGGTCAGTGTTTGCACTGGGCTACAAGGTTTCGAAGATGTAATAAAGTTGAGGTGTAATTTGGAACAGCCATTCATGAATCAGAGTGGAACAGTAGTTATTATAGTAGTTATTTATATATTGATACTTTTGGAAACATGATTGTTTGAATACACGTTTTTTTTTATAAGACACCTAAGCATTTGGTTGAGCCTGGAGTTTCTTAAAATTTTGATAATTTGAGCATGAAATGTTTCTTAATTTTCCTTATTTGAGCCTGAAAAGTTTCTTAAAAATATATTTTACTAGTCGATAAGGCCCGTGGAGTAATCCACTTAGGCAGAAGGACAGTGGAAAATAGGTTGTTTTAGATTTTTTGCTGACGTCAGCAGTGCAAATACAAAATAAATAAATTGAGAAACTTGTTTTCATGTTGCCTCCATGTGTAGAGCTTGAAGCGCTGATTAAGAAAATGTATATGATAATGCGCTCTTAATGAACGGTTAATAAGATATATGGGTTTAAAAATTTAGCTGACGTCAGCAACGTCCCCATAAAATACAAATTTTTTTTTAGAAATTTGTATATTTGTTGCCGTTATCATATAGAGCTTGTTGAAACGGTGATCAAGAAAATGTATAGGATTATGTACTTTTGACAAACGGTTGCAGAGATATTGGGGTTTAAAGTTTTTTTGATGACGTCATCAACCCGTGTTTCATGCTAACTGTAAAAAACAACACATTAGTCAAGGTAACAATTTAGATGGAACAAAAAAAACTTGACATTAGATAAGTAACAATATTTTAACATATATCTACAATTACAATAAATTTTGTCAAAAATTATTGAGGATTTTCTGTTTTACAGTTAATGTTTAACTGACAAAATATAAAGGATTAATCTTCTTAAATCTTATTTTGTTGAATTTGAAACTTCTGGTGCTGCTCCGTGTATTCTTCATTGAACGGCTTGGGCGTTAAATAAATTTTAAAGATTTTCTAGTGGGCATTGCTTAAGATGGGGCGTTAATAAGAGGGCGCATTTATTTATTTTTATAAAATGTTATTTACATTCTCTCAATTTTTCCTATTTATAATAATTTTAACAAAATAGGAAAAAATCCATAACAAATGAGATTGTTTTTTTTTTAAATGAAGAAAATACGGTATAGCTCTGCTTTTTAGTTATATGACTCGAAAAGACTAATAAATAAAGCTGTGTTTATGTCCACAAAGAAACAAAACAGCATAATTTTAGAGGCCCACAAAATCTGTTAACGGTTTTTTAAAATAACTGTTGTCCTATAAAAAAATTATAATTTCTATTAACTACAAATATTAAATATAAAAACTGATTAAATAATTAAATAAATAAATAAATAAATAAATAAATAAATAAATAAATAAATAAATAAATAAATAAATAAATAAATATTATATTTCTTCTTTTTAACTATTATATAGATATAAATATATATATATACAACAAACAAACAAACAAACAAACAAACAAACAAACAAACAAACAAAATAAAATATTATAATCGGAGAAATACATTTCCAAAACTGGTAACAGTATTAACAAATGAATTGTTGCTTGAATTGCTGGTATCAATACAGGTAGATATTACCAGTTAATAGTAATGTATTTCCCCGATTTCACAGTGCCCAGAAAATGTAATATTCGTACTTTTTTTTTTTGTGTCTTTTATTTGTTTTTTTAAAATATTTTTTTTGATTTTTTTAAACGTTTTTTGGGGTACCCAATTGTACCCCTCATAGTCTTGGCCACCGTTTTTCTTCCAGCATTTAAAAGCACGTTTTGTTTTAGACCCAGGGTGACTTTGTAAACTAGGAAGTTTTTGAAAGTAAAATCAGATTCTAAAATGCGAGGAAAACAATTACTTTTATTAATAATTGTAGTTATTAAATACACATCACTTTTTATAACATACTTACTGTCACCACTGGGTCCATCCTTCTCACTCTCCTCACTCTTCTGGTTATTATCTTTGTTAGCTAATACTAAAATGTATAAATATGTAAATAAATTAAAAACCAAAAAATATATACATAACTTAAAAAACAAAGATAAAAACACGACATAGAAACGGTGTTAATAATAATTAATTACCGTTCTCTTGTATACTGTTTTCTTTAGGCTCTGGTAAAATTAAAGAGGATAAAAATTAATGCATACAGTATTACGCATTGCTTTATAAAAAAAAACATTATTTTTAAGAAACATAAAATGTTAATATTGGCGCTGTTTATTCACAAAATTTTAGGGAAAATTGAAATAATAAATTGATACAAAAATTCTGTAAATTTTCACAAAAAAACCTTAAAATTAAAAAGTTATCTACATTAAAACCAAAAAGTATGTTTTCTATAAGAATTACGTGTCACCCAAACAAAATAAGGTAAGAAGAAGATACCTTGAGAATTTAAAAGTAATCTTTCAATGTCCATCGTCTCATCTGAATCCATTATTATTATTAGTATTAGTAGTATTATTTATCTATGATAAGTAGAAGTTAAGAATATAGAGTTTTTTCATAATAAACAAAAAGCAAAGCAATAGACATTTTGGTTAAAAATAAACATAAAGAATAAAACAAACTTAAATAGAAAAATATGAAGAAAAAATAGTAGCTAATAATGGGACCAACAAAGAACGCACTTCCGGTTACGTAGGAATTTTTGACAAAAAGGTTAATTATTTTATTTTTATAGTGACATGTTTTGTATGAAACAGTGGAAACTTTTAGACTATTTTTTAGCTTGTAACTGACGGTTAAATCACTTTAACATGCCACTGCCCTGACTTTTAGTTTGTGAATTATTTCTTTTAGGATAGAAATAATTCACGTAACGAAGCACGCCACGGGAAGGCAAGCCATGGGACTTTGTGCTTCACCTAAAAAGAAAAAACGCAAGTGTTAGAAAAGCATAAATAGATAATATGACAAAAAATTAAGGAAACTGAAGAAGAAATACTTACAATCACAAAACTGAAAAGTAAAAATATGAAAACTTGGTAAAACTCCTCTAAATCTATTTAGTTAAGGCAAAAAGTTGGAAGACATTTCTTACGTATCGAAAAAAAAAATAACTATAAACTTCCAAGTAAAAAATAAAACTATGAAATAAAAAAATATACTTCTCTTAAATTCAATAATGCCGGAAAAAAATACATTAAGTATTATATTATATATAAAATATTTATAAAAAATACTATAGATTTGGTCATATGTTGTCAACATTGTATCAGAAGAGTATAGGCTTCGTGTTTACAATGCATAAAAACGCCTAAAAATCACATTTTAAATCATTTAATAACTTAGAGAAGACAAAATTAATGAAAAGAGAAAATTAGGTAGAATTGATGGATTTTAAATATATTGATAATAGAGGTGGAAATTGCAGGAGCATATATATATTTTTTTGGCAGATAACGAAAATATACCAAATACCATTTCTTTCAAAAAAGTATATCGTAATTAAAGGAGCAACATATAGCCAAGTAAATGACACTTCAAAAGAATGTTTATACTGCATTGACATGTCATTGTAATTAAAAACCACTAATACATCTGTTCTCATGTCCCTGTACAGTAGGACTGACAGACGCACATATAGTGTACAATAGCACGACACACCTATAACGTCCACGTCAGCAAGGTTGTACATAACATGTGGACATATAGACGATAGAAGTGTGCTGAAAAATGTAATATATACATGCTCTGATCCAAATGATAAGAAAAATATTCTCAATTCAGAATTTGACGGTAAACAATATTCTGAGTATAACATTTCCCATTAAAAAATCCTTGCTTTGATGAGGGAACAACACTTACTCTAACATCACCAAATGCTCTTGCTCTAGAAAAAGCAACATACAACTGACCATGAGAAAAACATGGCCTGCGCAACAATATACCAACCTTTTCAAAAGTTTGACCTTGTGCCTTGTTTATTGTCATAGCATAAGAGAGCCTTAGTGGAAGCTGTCTACGACGCAAAACAAAAGGCATACCTGTATCCGAAGGTGCAAGTTGCAGCCTTGGAATAAGTACTCGATCACCAATAGCATTCCCAGTAAGTACTTCAGCATCGACACAGTTGTCGTGAAGACGTCTTACAATTAGGCGAGTGCCATTACATAAACCTTTATTTATGTTTATGTTTCTTAATAACATAACAATAACACCAGATTTTAATTTAAGACAATGAGGAGGCATACCTGAGGGTGTGATACTATTTAAAAATTCCACCGGATATTGATTCCGTTCCTCCTCATCATCACAAACAACATCATCTGCACTGAAATAATTTTTTTCTTCATCTGGCAATAACGCCAACACCTGATCATTAATGAGAAGTGAATCATCATTTGTAGGTGTTAGTATTACAGATGATGCCATATTTTCTGGGTGAAAATCCTTAAACAAAATATCAACAATACATTGATTTTGTTGTAACACACAATTGGGTGGCACCTCAATTGCACCTTGGAATGGTGGTTGTTCCCGAACAGGTAAAACACCTTTCCCAAGTTGCGGAAGCCATGCAGCAAATTCTTGTTCTCCTGGCCTCGTTCTCATGTTGCGAGTTAATCTAAATTCTGTTACCAAATGCCATAGTGGAGAACTTTTTAAGCACATGTCAACAATCTCAGTTGGTTTTCCTTTTCTGACAACAGGCAATAACTGTGAAAAATCACCACCTAAAAGAACAACTTTACCTCCAAATGGAAGTTCGCTATTGCAAATGTCTTTAAGAAGACGATCTATTGCATGAAAAGCATGCTTAGGAATCATGGAAGATTCATCGAGTAAAAAGAGATTTTTTTGTCGTAGCTCTGCAGCATAAGCAGACACTGGAGTTATGCTGCATGTACTGTTTTCTAAAATAGGAACTGGTAACCGAAACAGTTTATGTATGGTGGTACCCTTTTTCAAAAGAGTTGCTGCTATACCAGTAAATGCAGCAGTTCCAACTTGAAAACCTCTACCTAAAAGTTCAGAAATAAGGTAATTATAAGTAAAGGTTTTACCACTGCCACCAGCACCTTCTAAATAAAACAATCGGTTATTTTGGACCGTATTGTTAGCAACATTAACAACCGCTTCTATAACTGCATCAGCAAGTGCTGTCTGTTCTTCAGTAAGTTGAGCCCTTAGTTGAGAAGCTCTTTCAGCCTCCATAGCTATGTCAATGTTTTCAGCCTGAGGTATTTCCTCTAAACTTGGAAGATTAAAATCAGTAAGAGATTTACCAAATTGTCTCAGTACAGAATGAATATCTTGAAGCACCCTGTACTCAGCTTGATCCTCGTTCATTTGGCGAAGATAATCCTCACACATAGAACCCTTGTACCTTGTCCACAAAGTAAAAGGATCAGAAGGTTCACAGTGGATAAGTATTATTGCAAACAATTGTCTTAATTGCCGAGGCATCTGAAAGTTGACAGCCTCCTGCAAAGTATTGTTCCATTCGGTATCATCTTGCAGGAGTCCACGCAATAAACAGGTTTCACGAAATGTCTCAGCGACATTACCATCCACAGTTCTTAAATCTTCATAAGATGTTGCACCACGCTTATGCAATAATAGCATACGTAAATAAAAAAGCTCACCTGCGCGAGGACTCACACTATACATTCTAGAGACAATTTTAAGGTTAAAGTTTCGTCTTGGTGTCCAAACTTTCCTGTTGTTATTGAAAACGAAATGAAGAGGAATGTCTGGATACAAATATTGGCGAGCATTGTGATTCTCTCCATTTAGCACAAACCAAGCTGTTAATTTAGTGGCCTGATTTGCAGCTCTGTTCACAGCTTCTTCAACCTGGTCTGGCTGAAAATAAACAATATAATTATTAGGCAAGTGCACTGGCAGTCTATGGACAACATGAGATTGCTGATGCATTTTAAATTCAAAAAGACGCCATACTGCTTCTGGCGCACTGACATACCTAGCGTCTAAAAACGTCTGTACCTCATTGTGATCAATACGTTCATTGATCTCAATGTTGGCACAATCATGACCTTTATAAATATATTTATAAAGGTATTTCACAGATTTAACAGACATGCAAGCCTCTAAGTTTATATGTGCATTGTATTTCTTGGAGAGCCATGGATTGTAGGGAACAACCCATCGATTATCTACATCAACATTATTGACATTGATATGTATTCCATTATTACGACGTCTATACAATGGATATCCATCAACGTCAGCAACAGTAGACACTAAAAATTTTTTTGGAAATTTTTTTGTGCAAACACCATCCTCCATACACCTGGAATTAGGATTCAGATAGCCACATGGTCCATGAATCATACATGACCGAATAATTTCAAACAGCTCAGGTTGTTCCTGTTGATTCGAAATTTCGGCTGAAATAACACTGTCTATGTCATCTGCATCCCGAAGTTTATCATTGGGATCTAAATGAAGTAACAAATGACAATGAGGTAAACCCCTTTTTTGAAATTCTATAACATAAACATGTGATACAGTTTTACCTAAAACACCCCTTTCAGTAACATCTTTTAGGAGTTCATTTAGTTTCAATTTAAAAACTCGAGAAACTAAATCAGGTCGATCATGTGCATGTTGGCCTGCAAACAAATTTTCTGTAATCTCGCACCATTTTGGATTGCAGGTAAAAGTCAGAAAAAAATCTGGTTTTCCAAATTTACCAATGACAGCCATAGCATCTTGATAGTTTTGAGCCATGGCACGTGGACTTCCTTGAAAACTTGAAGGAAGAACAACAATACGTCCTGGTTGAAGACCTCGCTCTTCAGCTCGTGCATTCAAGTGGTCAGCTAAACCTTCATAACTGTCAACACGCAAGTTTGTTTGATTCGCACGTATGTAGTTTAAGTTGTTACCCTCAACTTTAACATAAGAATCGACACAATACTGTTGAAATAATTTCTTACCATAATGAATAGGGCTAAAATTTTCCCGAACAGCTACACGGTAAGTATAATACTGCAACATTGTTGTAGTATTTCGAGTACGGGTTGCACGCTCTGCAACATGGGGTATCCCATAATACCAACCTGGTTCACCCCTTGGAAAAAATAGAGGATAAACCATTGGCTCTAAATTTGCAGATAATGTAGAAATATTTTGCAAATTGCCTCCACGTGGGTAGGTAATAATATCCCTGTTCCCAGGAGGAGCTCCATCTTGGCCTACAAAAATTGCGGCTACTTCGTCATGATGTGGCAAGTTGTATCGCCTTCGATCACTGCCAACTCTCATGCACATGCGTACTTCTGATGGGACACGGTTTTCAGCTGCTGCCTGAGCTATTTCATCAGCTTCCACTTCAGCCATGTATCTGTATGCAGCTGCAAAAGGGCTAACACTGTTCATTACATCTTGAACAGTTTGCATCACGTCTTCTCTACAGCCATTATTTTCAGGACGTGCCATTCTTTCATTGAGTGCTCTACCTGCTTCATAAATATAAAGTTGGTTAAAAACAGGAGTTTGGCCCTCAGGAGGGTGAAGATCTCAAACACGATGCCATATTTGACCGCAGATACGAAAGCATGGTGGTCCGCGGCCAGGAGGAGGCCGAAGATTTGCTCCAAATGAAGCAAACGAAACTGCACTATTATACTTACGTATATTGGCTTGAAAGTTCCTTGCCTGACCAGTATCACTATTTGTTAACAGTTGCTTTAGCCGCTCAGGGTAAGGAGACAAATTATCAAGCGCGACTTTGCCGTTATGACAGCATTTGAAACACTCTTCATTTTCAAACTTAACAGCTTGACAATACTCACAATTTTTATCCATAGGACCTAAATAATAAACATTAGGCAAAACATGTTGACGTGCAACATTATAATATTGGGCATTTCTGCGAACACGAAGAGCAGCATGTCTTTGGACATCAACTTGCCTTCTATTTATAACCTGCTAGCATGTCTTTGGACATCAACTTGCCTTCTATTTATAACATGCTGAGCGGATTCTGCATTACGCCTAGCAGTTTGTCTAACAGTGTCATTATGCCGTCTAGTATTGGCCTGATCAGTCGATTCCAATCGACGTAAAGATGCGACACATTGAGCATGTTGCCTACGTCTAGCTAAAGCAACATCCTCATTATCAGATAAACGTGGCACTACATTTCTCTGTATTTCCTGTGGAAATTCAAAATTTTGGGATATATGTGATTGTTGCCTCAAAATAGCACCTACCAATCCTTGATTATTGTCACGTTGTTGCAATACAAACCTACCCAAATTATTAAACAGCCTAAAACCACGAACAGTATTACTGCTGTCATTAATTCCAGACTCATTAGACATTATATCCTAATTAAACTGAATAAAACAAATTAGGTACCACAGTTCCTAAAATGAGAAAAAATAAGATATAAATATATACATAGCTAGGGACTTAAGGTTGACCGTTCTATTTTAAAAATTGATACCACTATTTTAAATTTAAAAAAATCCTCTTATTTGTAAAACAACAGTTTTGAAATGCTATCTATATATAATTACGAAATAAAGAATTTCTTACTCACAGTTTCAACTACTGCTATAGATTTTGATAAACTTTTTTCTCTCTTTTTTTGTGTGGTATCTAGCTAAAACATAATAAAAAGAAAACACTCTTTTAACTTATAGCTAGTTATCTTTTATAATATAACTAATAACGGCTAGCTAGCAGGGTTCTCTGGATAAAAGTAGTAGTAGTAGTGCAGTAGCTGAAAGCTTAAACTCTCTCAATAAAGGCTATAAAAAAGGGATACTTCAGTTAAAGCAGTCTAGTGACAGGCAAATAGATAAGGATGTCGGTGAGTATTGATGTTTAGAAGCTATTTTCTGTATAATCTTTACTCCAAGGTATAACATAATTTGCTTGAACAACTACAAAATTGATTGTTCTCACATCTTTGTACAGCATTTTAAATAATTAAACACGCATATTAGTTACGCACTTGAAGATACTGTAATTTATGCAAAATTTGTAAACAATAGGCTAGCTTTGTTGTTGTCTTATATATATAAACAAAACGGAAAACATAAGAAATATTTCCCTTTTCTTTGCACGAAGTTTATTTAACGAACTACTTTGATTTATGCAGAAACTTCTTAATATGGTAAAAAGTAAGACTTAGGAATATACATCACTTGATAGCTATGCTCAGTAACCTATTAGCTGAATTGATTTTCTGCATTTTTTAAAAATACTTTCAGTAAGACTTTAGGAATATACATCACTTGATAGCTATGTTCAGTAGTAACCTATTAGCTGAATTGATTTTCTGCATTTTTTAAAAATACTTTCAGTAAGACTTTAGGAATATACATCACTTGATAGCTATGTTCAGTAGTAACCTATTAGCTGAATTGATTTTCTGCATTTTTTAAAAATACTTTCAGCAGCTTTATATTTAAAAACAAAAACTTTACCTGTAAATTCCTCCTTCTCACTTAACATAAAATGTTTATGTGTTTTTTATCTTTATCTTTAAACGATAATAACTTTTCTTCGCTTTTTTAAGTTCGCCTTTTGTCGCGAGAACTTTAAAAACAATTTTCTGTTTGTTTGTTTTTACACCAAGGGAACTTTCTATTCGAATGCCGTCCCGTTCGAAAGTACGAATTTGAGCGAATTATATTGCTTATTTTCTATCACGTGGTTTGTGACGGTTGCGAGACAAATGTAAACAAAACAAAAAAACTCGGCAAACTCGCGCACTCAGTTGTTAAAAAACATCGTATTTGCAAAAGTCACAGACAGAAGCTCCGTATTATTATAAGAGATTGACAATGCTTTTTTAGGCCGAGATACATTTGAAATTTTTATTTCGAAACTGTCTGAAATTTTTATTTCAGAAATATTTCGAAATATTTTGAAACATTTCGAAAGCTTTCGAAAGTATTTCGAATTGCTCTGAAATTAATTTCGAGACATGCTGCAAAACTTTCAAAGGTATTTCAGAGCAAGAAAATTCTGCAAATCGATTTGTATAATTTTCTATATTTCGAAATAAGTTCAAAGCTGCCGACAACAGGTGCGCATTTTTCTGACGTTTATGAGAAGCTTTTGTGCATTTTTTTTGGCGATAAACAGCAGAAAACATAAAAATGAGTGAATACGAGGCAGACACAATGGAGTTTGATCCTGTTTGATCCTTTTTTTGATCCTTTCGATTCATGTTAAAAATAATGCTGAAAGACTTTATATTAATTTCGAAACAATGGAAAACGTATTTCGAAATATTTCTGAAATAAAAATTTCAGACAGTTTCGAAATAAAAATTTCAAATGTATCTCGGCCTTTTGAGTTATTGGTTATGGTTTATGAAAGACATATGCTATGTTTGCGCAGTATCATACGGAAGTTCATTCATTTGTTTCTTATTTCTGACGTTAGTTCCTTTCTGACTGACAATGAGTTAAAATAGTACAAACATAATAAGGGTATATATGCTTATTTTTCTTAGGAAACACACGTTATATATGGAAAAGGTAAATATTTATTGAAGTTAATACAAGTTATAGGTAACAATGTTATGACAATTAGTTAAGTGTTTTTCTCATTGCTGGTTCACCCTTTTTAGATAATTCTACAGTCATCTTCTCTTTTTTCTCCGATGCAGTGACGTATGCTTTTGCTCTGATATCACACCATTTTTTTATAATCTGAGCTTTGAGAATTTTTGATAAGTTCTCATTTCCAAGATGTCGTGAAAGTATGACCCAGGCTTGTTTTTGTTTGTTAATTGCTGCAATGCCTGTGGGAGCAATTTTTAAAACTTTTACTTTATAAGGTGACCCAGCATGACAGTTAAATGTCTTTGAAAGTGCCTCATAAATCACAATAACTAAGTGTGATTTCCCTACACCTGCACCACCGGTAATAAAGAGATGTAAAGGTGCAATAATATGTTTGGAAATTGAGTTTTAAAACTTTATTTATTTTTTTTGGACCATGAATACACGATTTGGAAAACATTTTTCTGTTGAATGTTAGAGATTGAATCATGTTATTCAAAGAATCATTAGTCATAACACGAGGTCTTGTTGGAGGTACACAAGCAGGCCCAAAAAGAACAGGCTCTTGATAATCATTTTCATCAGTATTTGAACGTGGTGCATATGACAGTATGCTATCGTTGTCCTCATTATTTGAATTTCTAAAATTCAACAATGCTTTATCTAGCAGACCTGCACTCGATTCAAACACTTTTCTGTTCTCAGTTACAATATTTGAAACTTCTGCCTGTAATAATTTTTGACGATAACTTCCACACAATTTCAAACCACAATTTCACTCCAAAAAGGTAAAAAAAAAAAAAAACATTATATAATGTGCATACTTTTCTGGGTATAAGAGCTCATTTGGTATGTGATATCTTATATAAATATGCCGTGCCGATATATGCCGTGAAGATCTACATTTTAATACTTCATTTGAGGAAGACATAAGGGGAAGAGAGCGAGGAAGACTTTCACAATTGGGAACATTTTATCTATATATTTATATGGAACATAATAATACGCAAGGGAAATTGCTAGACATATAATTTATCAACAATGGCATAACGGCCTCTTCTGAAATTTTCATTACGTCTTTCTATGTTGCGATCAGCCAAGTTCCTTTTGAAAATGTCAGTACTATCTGAGTCAATTTTATTAATTTCAGTTTCAGACTTAAACATTCTAATTTGTTCTGCATGTAAATTAGTGTTCACATAAATTGTGAAAACTTTCGAAGCCATAACTCAAGTAAAGAATGATGAACTGCTTCTTGTAAAGAAACTTGTCTGGATGTAGCATAAGCATATGCTAGTTTATACATTGCTTCTGTAGCCCTTAACTTCATATGTTTAATTTCTTCAGATTTCGAGAAATATGCAGCCATGTAAGACACAGCTTTATAATAATTGAAAACTGGTTGCAAATCCATATCTGCTGTCCATGCTCTAAGCATCACAGGATTGTAATTATTAACAAAACAGGAATCAGGCGGCCTATGCAAATGAATTTCAAAATCATCAGAGCTGGATAAAGACAAAGATTGATATTAATCGTCTTCAGTTATCTGTAATTCAACTAAAATCTCTATTATGCTTTTGTTCTTATAATTAGCATAAATACTTTTACTAGGATCTAGTAATTCATCAATGTACACCTTTACCTTAGAAAGAATTTTATTACGTTTATCTGCCAAGGCTAGTTTACCATTTGATAAATGTTTTGCAATGATTGTTTTATTAGAGAAAAAACGGCTAAAGTGATACCGACATGGTTTGTTTACATATTTTTTACATGATTTTGAATGACGATGAATTTGATATGTTTTTCGAAATTGTACAATTCAATGTCATCTTTATGTGGCATAAACCCGTAAATAGTTGTATCCAAAAAACTAACATATTCATTGATAGTTTGGGTGGTCAAAACAGGAGGATTCAAAATCAAAATAAATGAATGAATATGAGGTGATCCACGAAATTGACATTCAACGCGGATAGCATAATATTTTGTTTTTCCAAGAGGACCATCCAAAACTATTTCTTGGAAAAAGACCTCAACTCGATATTGGAAATGTTTAACAACAAATACAGGATTTTGATTCAAAATTTTACACTGTTCAAAATATGTAACGTTACCAATTTGTTCATCTGTCAGAGGCTGGCCATCCATTTCGGATATAATGGAAATCAGCTCATTCCAACGCAAATCAGCACGGGACAATGTAAGGAAAAAGTAGGACATTCAAACTGCCTTATTATAACCAGAACTTCAAGTTGAAAACGGTTCCAATAAGCAGGTGTACATTTGATTTGATTCATAAAAACATATCCCCGGTCAGATGAAATCAAAGAATCAACAGTTTCTTTAAAATTATTGATAAACATACCAGCTGTTAAATTACCAGACCTTTTTTTATTGCAATGTTGATTTGACTACTCAGCTTTTGTTGCTGGAGAACAAACTGTGCAAAAAAAAAGTAATCCGAACATGAGGCAAACTTTATTTGTAATTTTAAAGGCACTGATTAAAATATTTTATAGGGGAAAAAATTGTATCTCGCTCAACCTGATATCCAAATTGACCATGGCAGAATAAATTCGGAAAAGCTAGTTCTTTACAATTTTTATCAGAATATATATTTACAGGACACCCCCTTCACCAGAAGCTATGTCAATACATTCATTATTCATATAAAATGGTAAAACAACACTCTCTGATGCCCCTTGACGAAGACTATCTAATGCATTTTCATGTGTTTCCAATTCTGGAGGATTGTCTTCAAGCTCAATATCAATTTCCTCATCCTCGTCTAGGTTAAGAAGTTCTAAAGGGATGTGATCTAGATTGATTTCAATATCTCTGTGAAAGGCATTGTTTGCTT
Organism: Hydractinia echinata; assembly: GCA_030067915.1. Lineage (NCBI taxonomy): Eukaryota > Metazoa > Cnidaria > Hydrozoa > Anthoathecata > Hydractiniidae > Hydractinia > Hydractinia echinata. The sequence goes on along the minus strand of JASGCC010000051.1, from coordinate 1,137,473 downwards.
TGAGATATAAAAAGCCGTCTTTAATTTTTCAGGCCTGACTGGTTCAAAATATACATGTCCTTTGAAGGAAAGTTTTTTTTTAAGTTTCACTAAAATTACGCCAGAAGTAAGACTGCTTCGGGGTAGTGATTCACATAATTTATCATTTTTTTTGAAAAGCAAACGTTTTGAGATTAATGCAATTTTTAATTTATTCAAAGAAGAAAATTGTGTTCTTTTATATGAGCATATTCTTTAGAGGAGCAAAACCTCTAGACTTTAAATTTTAAGACTTAACTGGTCGAGTTTATCATTGTGCGTGCACTTTGTAACTTTCATTCTTCTCTTCCGTCTTGTTATACACTGCTTGGGCAGGAATTTTGTTATTTTTTAAATATAAAGAGCATATTTTGAAACACTTGACAAATTTTTTATACAATAATCTACATAGTACACATATAAATTTGGCCCTTGGTTTATTTTTTAAGAAACGAATCGACGCATTTTTTGTGTGTTGACGATGAGCTGTGTTTTAAAGAGTCAACGTGCATAGAATGATTGACTTCGCTACTTACACCCACTCTATTGTTGCATATTTTTCCTGTTTCATTATATGAATGCAATTCGGTTTGAGAATTATGTTTTCGTTTTCGTGTTTCTTTATATAAATGTAATTGGTTTTGAGACTTATGATTTCTAATTGCAGCGCGCCTCTGTACAGAAGTGATTTTATCACTAGACACTTGTATAAAATTAATGTCGTATTGTGTTATAGATGTGGCATTTTCATGGTAAACATGGTGTATATAATTTGTCAGTTTAACTAAATTTGCAAATTTCGATATTATGGCACTACCATCAGCAGCTGGTAAACCGATGCTGTCACGACTATGTGAATCAATAAGATATAACTTGTTACATATTGGGATGATATAATAGCCATATCTCTTTACTATGAACAAAACTGCAGTGAAGTTATAGTCACTGGAGAGGTTTCTTATCAAGATAGTCTGGCTCTCAGGTCAATTGTCCATAAAGTCATTTATATCAAATGAAACAGGCAAGGCAACATTCTCGATTTGAACTACCCTTGGTAAATCTCTACAACTCAAGAAAGTGCCCACAGAGCCTTGCATTTTGTATAGCAAATCACCTTTTGCAACTACTGATTCAAGATCATTTCTATTCCAATTTAAAATCGACTTTATTACAGAAAAATAAATCCCATACAAAGCTATGCAGGTGCACTGAGTACCTCTTGTAGAACCGCATTTCTAGTTTCCCTGACGAAGGGTAGCTGATATAACTGAAACAAAGTTATAGGGACCTGGATTTGTTTCGGCATCCCTTGATAATAGCAGTTTTAATCTCAATGAAGTGACGCACAGCATATAGGCAAAAAATGATTGCAACAATGTTTGATGAAAAATTTTAAAAGCGCTGGAAAGATGCCCAAATTTCCAGAGAGAAGACTTGGACACAATGTAAATTTACATAGTAATAATTACGAGAATTTATTAGCAGGATTTTTCTATAAATGATAATAAACATAACGAAAGATAAAATTACATAATAAATACCTCAATTAGCTGCTGGCATGCTTGTTTCCCTGAGCGATAAAATTTGGATAAACATCGTGGTGAATTCGCTGGGGCGAGCAAAAATTTGTATTATACTTTCTGATACTTCATTGGTTGAGAAAACCAGAACTTGATTTGTATTTTCTGATCTTTGATTGGCCGAGAAAATAAACACTTTACCCAGTTAACTAACTCTCTTCAACTCCTGACCCTTCTATATATATACAACTCTCCACGCTTTCTTGTGTTGCTTAAATTTTCCATGGCAAGTGTACGTACAGCTTCAACCTTTCTTCCCTGCTCATTCAACTCTAGTTGTGTTTTCTCGTTTTCTTGTTGGTAGTGTGCAATATAAACCTCACTTTCTTCTTGGATATTTTGCAGCAATTTATCTAGTTCACTTTCCTCAACAGTAGTGCCAGATGACGATTCTTCTTGCCTCATCTTTTTTGTGTGTTTATCCAAAAGCAGTCGGTATCTGTCCCTGACCGATTTTTGATTAGTAGAAAACAAAACTTCTGTGATCGAGTTCAAATCTTCGGACACAGTTTTCCAACTGTGACCACTCTCTTTACTGCCACTTTTGAATTGATATGGTTTCACTGACAACACTTCTCTGCACAAGTATACATCGTGTGCTTCACTCCATCTCATGGGGGAACTAGGAAAAAAGAAGAAATCAAGAAATCAGTTCCCAATAGTTGGGGAGCTTTAATCTAGTTTCATTTAATAGCTAGGCAGGTGATGTAGGTGAAAACACATTGTTTACTAGACTATCAGCACATTAAAGGAAGTGAAAATAAAAAATAATAAAGTTCATACTTATAGAAAAACATGATTTTGTCAAAATTATTATCCACAAGATAGTCATTTTGAAGTGAATACTTCTAAAACATATAAACTTTGATTATATTTACCTTTTTTTAGCTGCTGAAACTTTCACCTCCATCTTTGCAGGACGCCACCAAAAGGGTTGTTTTAAAGTAGTCCTTTACTGAAGGACGCGGTAAAATGTAGGGAGATTCCCGAAAACGCTGCGCACTTCACCCAAATTTTATATTTGGAAGGTGTCCTCACCCCCGCGTCTTCTCGCGTAAGGTCCCTATTGAGTGTTTATGTAATTTAAATGAGTCGGACAACTGTAGGTAAGAAAAGGCACAATCATTACATTATAAACTTTAAGGCAGGCCGAAGATGTGGGATAAAGTTTCATTTGATTTAAAAGACGTTAACGTGAACTGGCTCACTTGTAGCTACGATCAAAGTTTTCTAATATTTATTATACCAAGGTACTTATATATCGTAATCTTCAGGCTTCTTTCCAGATGTTTTCAGTCGTTATAGCTTCAGTTTTCGATTTTACGCCATGAATTTCTACTGTATGAATTCTGTTAAATAAATAGTCCGTGAACCACATCAATTCTCGATCTTGTATTCTGTACAAAGGAAGCTTGTTTAGCAAGTCGTTATGACCGATTGTATCAAACGCTTTCGTTAAGTCCAAGTAAACAACTCCAACAAATTTTCCTTTATCAATAAAGCGGCGTAAGTTTTCACACAATAATGTTGCAGCAATTTTGGTTTATCACTTGCCGCGGAAACCACATTGTCTATTATCTAGTAACTGTTCGTTTTCTATAAATTCCATAAGAGCTTGGTGTACTGCTTTCACGAGAATCTTCGAGGCAACGGGCAACACAGATATTGGACGATAGTTTCCAGGAACGGAAGCATCGCCACATTTGTAAATGGGTGTTATTTTGGAACTTTTCCATATGGTCGGCACAGTCGATGTTCTAATCGAAAGGTTTTAATGTGCGCTAATGGTTTTGATATATATTTGCTACAATCTTTCAAATCTCCAGGCGTTATCTAACGCTGTGGCTTTTTTCAATACAAAAATTTTTATACTCATGTGTTATATATTATATATATTATATATTCACTTATGTATTACGTATAAAGAAATAAGTTTAAGAATAAAAGGCATGTGTTTTGCCTTGAAGACTGTATATAAGAACTGTTTTCAGTTCAATTCACTTTCACAACAGAATCACCCAGATGTTTAATTTCAGCAGATGATTTATCAAAATTATCAATTTCAACAACAGAATAATCAAAGCATTAGAATTCAGTAGATTATTCACCAAAAAGTAGCTTTATTGTAAAATTCGGCACAACAATTAAATGAAAAGAATTTTAATTGCCATTTTTCGAACGCGATAAAAACATTCTTATGAAGTTCTATTCTTACGTTTCTCTGCATTGTCGGTTGGTTGGTGGAGTGGTTTTATTCCTTGTTACATTTAAGAAAAAAATTGTTTAAATTATCACCAGAAATGAACTAAAAACATCTTTTTTTCCACAAGCTTTGATCAACTAGTATGAAACTCGAATTTTTATGGGCATTTTACAGCGTTAAAATTCTCAAGAAAGTTTGTCCTTTTTGTCTTTTTTGTTTTGTTTGCACCTCGTGTATTACGCCCGCTATAAAAGTGCGATACATGAATGAAATCCTTTAGCTTTTCGAACATCCCTGTAAAGGGGAGAATACAGAAGCTCTCTAGCTGGTTCTTATTGTTTGGAGAGAAAACTCTTTTTTGTCATTAAACTTTCCGTCTTAAAAGACTTCTTCTATCTACATTGCCATGTAGTTTCTCCTATTCTATTAAATGTATCTAAAATATTATAGTTGTTGTCATTATAGTTGTCTTTTCTATATTGGACATAAATTAAAACGGCTTTCCACCTTTGCACAAATTGATCAAAGATTGTATTGGGGTCCACATATCAAATTTCTATCGTTTACGAGGATTTTTTTTCATTACGTCAAAGTTAGCTACATTTATTTTTATATTGTTGGCATGGAGCAGTTTTTGAAATTGTTTTAGACGATAAGAAAGGAGAAGAGAAACAGAAATGGTTGGATACATCCGAAATCTTAATAATGAAGATAATTTATCGCTATAATAAGTCATGAATAAATAATCTATTCAATAGATGTATTTGCTCCAGATCCCAAATAATGAAATTAATTAATATCTAATGAAAAGGAACAACGCAGAAGCCATCCTGAATAATTACAATAACACTTTTCATAAAGCTGCCTTAATATAAACAAAAGAATGGGAGGGCTATTCCACTATATGTTCAATTTATGAATCCAGATTTCCTGGACGGTATCTCATATATCGACGTCACGCTTTTTCAAAAGTCTTTAATTCCTTTTGTGTAAAAATTATTATTCTTTTACAAATAAGATCTGGCCCAGGATGAATGTTTTTGTTCGCTTTGCATTTCCTATAAAAGTTAAACAATTTCTTATTTCTCGCGTTAAAACAGAACGCTAGTTCCAGATATAAAGTAAAGAAACATATAGGTATATGTGAAATACTGTCTTCGTGTGTTTTGATCTTCTCTTTGTTAATGCTCTTCACCAAGATGAAAAAGAGACAAAAACCTTAATAAAAAGGTTCTATTCCCTGTACGTATCTTCTCAGTCTATACTTTTCGCAATGTTTAAAGAAAATATACACTCATCAGGTGAGATACATACTCAAAGTTTTATCTACTCAAAGTTTTATCAACCTTAGAACACTAGACATTGTTGATCCTAAGGGATGTTAATTTAACCCTGTTGGGCTTGGGGTTTTTCAAGGCTATCTCAATTCCCAAGAGGGGGATATCCCTTCACCTTCTTTACTTTGGCTATATATCCTAACCGTAAAAAATGAGCAAAAATATAGTAGCTAGAAACAAAAGGAATCACTTTTTGTTAAGGCGATTTGCAATTTTCCTGAAGCACTGAAATATTTTTCGTGTTAATTTTAATCAGATAATTAAACGGTATGTAATTAATGTTGATCTTTGATTTTGTAGTTTTAATTTAAGTTAAGAAAAGAAAGAAGAAAGAAGGTTTAAACACATCTGCCATGAATAACAGCACCAATATCCTTGAAGAGAAAAGCGGTTATGTATTGGTTACTCTTGATATCATCAGAATCACAAATCTTACTTTGTCTATCTTGCTTAACACGCTTAGCTTTCTTCTGCTGAAACACCTTAGAATACGAATATTATCAAATCAACAGCTCATACTAATGTCAATGAATTTGTTGTACATATGCATAAGTCTTACAGACATCCTGTATATCGTTGTTAAAGTGGCTGAACAAAATGAATACACTGTAGATATCCTGATATCTTGCCATCGAATTATCACTAGTCTGTTTTTTACATTTTATGGAGTTATTTTCATACTGACATTGGATAGACTGCTAGCGTTCTTGCTTCATATAAAATACCGCAGCATTGTTACTGCACAAAGGACATTGTTTTGTTTACTGGCTGCATTGATTTCTGGTGTTATTTCAGCTTTAACTTTTGGTATACTTAACATTTCTAATGATGAATATAAATATGTTTACCTGTCGTTAGATATTATATTACTATTTGAATTTATCATCACGTATACATATATTATTATCATGACTTCTAAAAAGAGGAGAATTGGAAGCTCAAATGCTATGCGAGCCCGCGGAAAAATATTTTACGTGACAACTTTAATTATCGCCACCTTCGTTGTATTTGTGGTTGTTCCCGACATGCTCAATGCGTTTATATTTCTTGTAACTGAATTAGATAGAGACACAATGGCAAATATTGTTGGTTTGTTTTGGAGCATTAACTTCGTCATTGATCCTTGCTTGTATATTTTCTCTCGAGACGATGTTCGAAATGTATTACGTCAGATATTTGAAAAACGATATTGCGATTGCCATGGTAAGATTGGAAATGATGCTCATCGACGGTCTAATACTGAAAATCTTCAAATCCATCATTTTGAAAATCGCGGTAAAAGAACAATGACGTATAAAATTCGCGAGAATATGCTGTAGTGGGCACCGAGGATAGTCTAGCATGGTTTTACTGGACACAAAATATGACAACACCACAGACGATGAAATCCGGGAAATCTCACGAATATATTGACTCATATAAATACATTTTTTTACTGTGAGGCAAGAAATTAATGTTTGCCTTAAATAGCTATAGTTTTTCTTGTATACAAACATTAATTCTGCATTCTTTTCTTCCGAATTCATTTCCTTCCTTACGGTAGACAAAAAAACTGCTAATATTCATGCGCTTGTTCTCTTCCGTGATATTTTTTGCAGTCTCTAAATGGAATCAAATGCTCCTAACACATATTTGTTTGTTATAGTAGACCTAAAGTCTTGTGAGAGAAGTGTAAACAGATACGACAGAATCTGTATTTCTGACATTATTATTTTTTATTATTATTTCTTTATTTAGAGTTGGTTTACATGTATAGTCAAAATAACTAATTTACACCAACTAATGAAAAGTAAAAACTAAATACAATGTTAAAAACATTTGCAAATACATACATCGTTATCAACAAATAGAGCACTGACAGTATATGCTCGCGTTACCTAACAATGCTTTAAACTCATTCAAAGAGGACGCATTTGTTTTGGACACTGACAAGTGGTTCCATGCTTGTGCCGCTCTGACGTGGAAAGAATGTAGACCATAATTGTTGCGGACCCTGGGGATTCTAACACTGACACCTCTTCTGAGCTCATAAGGATGGAACACTCTATCAAAAGTAGACCACATTAAGCTAGGCCCACTGTGGTGTAAACTTTTGTACACTTCTATAACTAAACAGCGGAGGTTTTTCTGGTGAAGTGAGTCCTGATTCAAACGAGTCAAATAGTCTGAGTTTGTAAGAGAGAAGTCAATGTATCTCGCTGATAAAGCCCGACGGTGAGTACTTGATGAGACCTTTTAGTACAAAACGTTCCACACAAGAGGGCAATAGTTTAATTGTGACAAAATATATGCGTTAAATAAACGAGTGACTTGCAGCGGATTGATAAAATTACGTATACGTGCAAGAGCTTTCGTTTTTTGCGAAACTTTTTTGCACACTTCTTTCACATGTAAGGTAAAACATAACTTTGAGTCAATATAAATCCCTAAAATTTTGACGCTATCAGAATTCAAAATATCAACCATTCCTACAGAAAGAGATATACTTTCAGGTTGGTGTCGTGGAATGATCATTTGAAATTTTTTAGGATTTGCAAGCATTCCATTTTGACCAAACCATTCAATAATACTCTTTACATCAACATTTAGCTTTCTAATTACATTATCTATAGTTATATCACAAACATATAGGGTGTTGTCATCTGCAAAATTACAAAGTGAAGAGTAAGAAACAATAAAACATACGTCGTTGATGAAAATATTAAACAAAATAGGGCCTAGTACAGAACCTTGAGGAACTCCTGAAAGAACTTTAAGCCAATCACTAAAACGATTTTCACTCTTTGTTTCCTATTTTGTAAATAGGAAAAGAGAAATCTAACACTATCCACGCCTAGACCATACGCTTCAAGTTTGGCAATCAATAGGTCATGAGAAAGACAATCAAAGGCTTTTGAGAGATCCACAAGAACAGCAGCAACTTTACCAGAGCTGTTCAAGCAACTTTCTCAACTTCGTAACATATTGAGCAAAGCATGTTGAGGACTGTGTCCCTTTCTAAATCCACAGAGGAATTTAGAAAGGCGAGGCTCCATAAAGGTGTTAAGTTGGTTTGCGATAAGTCGCTCAAGCACCTTTGACAAGGCCGGCAGCAAACTAACGGGCCTATAATTGCACTTTTCCATTGACGAGCCTTTTTTATGGACTGGAATAATGTCAGCCATTTTTAGCTCATCAGGAGAAGTGGAATTGTTTAATGCCTCGTCTATATTATTAAACAACAAAACTATTCTGGTTTCAAGAAAAAACATGGAAAAGACGCAGTTAGCTGTAAAGAACACAAAGAAGCTTTTAACGTTTAATTATACTAGGCATAGCATCTAATTATCCTGCATCGGCTAACTATATATTGTTACAGGTTAATTATCAGTTCACCGACTGTTCAGTGCAAGCAACAATAAACTTTTGTCACGTTTCGACAACTGTTCTGCAAAAAATATAAAAAAAAATCCTGTGCGAATATATATCTTTTTATCTGAAAGAAGTAGTCCCACAAAGTGTCATTTGGAAGTTATTTTTAGCCCCCTTTTTTCCCATAAGAACAGGAGTTGAGTGTCCAGTCATAACTACGCAAGGCAGGATAAAGGTTTTTTGTTGCTTACTCTTTAAGAAAAAAAGGCACTCTAATCAAAGCACTATTTTGTGTAGCTAGCTCCATAGCTAGCTAGCAAGTAAGTAATTTCATGAAGGGGTATGTCAGCACCAATCAAAAGGAGATCCAAGTCAGCACCAAAAATTGAGATAGCCAGCTAACCAGCACACCTTTCTCACTTAGCTATATATAAAATAATTCTTACCTGATAAAATACACGAATTTAAAAAATAGTGCTTAGCTCCCCATCAATAAAGCTACTACGACCAAACCAAAGAGACCAGCAAGGGGCGACCAACAAAATGTAAAAGCACTTTTACTCATGGCCGCACACGGAATGTTCTGGCCACACGAAGAGTACACTCTCTGTTCAGATTGGTCATTTAATTGACAGAGATTAAAATAAAGCATCTTCATTGGCTTTCGAAAAAATGGAATTTTCCGAGCGTTTAGCCTGGACAAAAACTTAACGGCTTATTACTTTATTATTGCTTGCGGTGTAGCGATATTTTGGAAATGTTTTATTATACCTGTGACATGACTAAAATCTTTATCAAGTTTAAGATATGTAAGATTTGACCATAAAGTTGGATCCTACAAGATTAAAAACAAAAAAAGAAATAGAAGTAGGCAAAAGAAACAAAAAGGTTAAGACTACGTTATCGGTTTAGAATTAACAATAGAGACTAAATCCCAAATGCGATTCCGTGGTATTAATATTTAGACTAGCCGGGGGACCCGGAGTCGAAACGCCGGGTTAAGCCACAAGTAACTGTGTTACCTGGCGTTGAAGGCCTGGAAGAGCGATTAATAAGAACTGTAAACTGTGGCACACATTCAGGTAGTATAGTATGTCATAAATTGAGTGAGGCGTAGAACATTATGGTGTTTCCGGTGTAATATATTTTGAAAAAAATAGACGCACAACATTATGGTCTTTCCAGTGTAATATATTTTTCAAAAAAGAACTTTTCACAACTTTAGCTGAAATAAAAACACAGTTTACAACTCGTTGCTACCCTGTTATAGCAAAAACAGTTGGCCAACCTTTTTTATTTTTCAGAGAACGTTCCCGCTAAAAGTTCAAAAATAAATATTACTCCAGGCTGAGGGATTAATACAGGCAAACTATATCACATATCCATGTTGCCATAGTACCCTATTTTTTGTGAAAAAAAACTTTATCGTAACTTCGGATAAACAGAAATTCAGGAAACAGCCTTAAAATTGGACTGAGCGCTTAGTACGGGTAAACCGTATCGTCAATGCGTTTAGGCGTAATACCCTTTTCCAAAAACTTTATTGCAACTTCGGTTTAAATAAGAACACGGGAAAAACAGCCTGTCGTTACCCTGTCCAGCTAAAAAAATCACTCAGCAATTCTATTTTGCGGAGTAAGTTTTCATGACACTAATAAAAGGTGTCGCTACCTACTAACTGCATTTAGCATAAGAAATATTGATTAAAAATTTTGTTGTAGCTAACTAGCCAAACTGCATTTGGCTACTTTTACTCTTCAGCCAGAAGTAGCTAAAGAGCTAGCTAGCTAGAAGAGAGCCACAACCGCAACATAAAAATAAATAATAATATATATACCAAACTTAAAAATAATAAGAATAAATAAGGCTAGCTACAGCTAGCTGGCTTCAGCAGGATTCTGCCTTAAAATCTACGTTAGCTAGCTAAAATCTTGAAATTGGTTTGTTTCAGATTTACACATGGCTAGAAAACGTGATGATATTTTCATCTTAATATGTGAAAACATAGACACAATGAAGAGAATATCTTAAACGTTGATATAACTAAAATTTAGGCAGTTAAATAATTATACTAACCCAACCAAATATTCCTCTTTCTTCAAAAAAAAATTGATTCACAGCTTGGTTAAAAAGCAGGAGTATAACAAATATGGCGTCCTTGCACTCGGTCCCTCGAAAGAAACGACTCGTACCTTAACCCTATTCGGTCCGGGGTTTTTCGAACATATTATGACCGGGGGGGGGCGGAATCCGCCCCCCCTCAATAACTTTTCATAGGGTTGTTCAAATTGAATCAAACTTGGCACACTTATAGTACGTCATAAAAGGAACAAAATGGCGGCAATAAATTTTTGCTTGCGTCAGCACATTTTCTGTGACGTCATCAGAAGCTTGAAATTTGTTAAAAATGACACTATCTGCTTAAAAGTTAATTACTTTTGTTCCAGATGGAATTTTTGCATTCTGTTTGAAGTTTCTGAAAGCTAAATAAAAGTTATTTAACATATTTTCCGGTTTTTACGTGGATCGCATAAAAAATTGCCAAAAATTGCCCGAAAATCCGGTTTTTCCCGATTTTCGGGTAAAATCCGACAAAATCGGGAAATCGGATTAATCACGTGTCCAAATTATGCAAAATGATTCTTCTTAATAAAACAAAGTTGTGTTGCAAGTTTCAAGTTCTAAGGATAATCCTAACAGGAGTTATTAAATTTTACCCATTATAAGGATTTCATAGAGATTTTTAGGGGTAGTTTCGAGTAATGGCCAATATCAAAGCCTCTGAAAGGTATGGGACCTAAAAATTTGGCATGCAGGTGTCTAATAGATAAATATTGAAAGTCAATAAGTTTCATAGCCATATAACATAGCAATAAGGAGTTATTTGTAAAAAACCGTCAGGGGGGGCGGAATCCGCCCCCCCCCGGACCGAATAGGGTTAATCCCTAGAGCTCGGTGTAGTTGAACAAAATCCGCCTCGTTAAAAACATAACTGGAAACGAAAATTTGAAGGAGTATCTAGCATAGCTCATCAAATAATATTAAAATAACAGTCTATAACAATATTTGTGATCAAATTCGTAACGCAGTCTTCATTCTTTTCCCAATTTAACGAATATCAAGATATACGCACAAAGCCGGAGTAGCGCTGGATCGCGGGGTCAGGTCGGACTTTAAAAGTCGTGACGTTACGGCAATCGGTTAAAAAATCGGTCGAAGAAGATGAAGAAGAAGAAAAAGGCCGCCCGTTTTAATAAGATCTCGGATGTAATCCGAACTCTTAATTAGCACGGTAATGCCTTTTTATGTGAAAAATCCGCACAGTTTACCGTTTTTTTTATTAATAGAGAATATAAGTATTACTTCTTATAAGCAGTTAAAATGGTAAACTGTTGACATTTTCCTATACGGAGCAGTTTAAGAAGTTATTTTGTATTGGTTCCATTCCCTGTATTATAAAGCATGTCGAAGCACCTTTTTAAAATTATATATTCTGCATTGTAGGTTATACACCACTTAATTTGTACGGTAAACTGTGCGGTAAACTGTATACACTTTACCATAGCACTTTACCATCACAGTATGCTCTTATAAGGTTTGTTTGCTGGTTCGCCTGCTTAACATTTGCACTTTAAAAACCATTCATCTGCTTATGAGAAACCTTTTTAGCAAACTTTTTTACGCCAAAAATGTTTCAAGGTGCAGCTGTATTTAATATGTCAACATGTATCGCAGCAATAAACAGTCCGTAACCAAGCTTAACATATCAATAAATATCTAAAAGGTTGCTAATATGCACAAATAGAACATAAAAGAGCATTTTTAGATACAAAGTAGTAAAAAAGAATGGTTTCAAGTCATACTTTGCCAATTTCCACCGAAAACGACTAATTTCACACAGCTAAGTCGCCATTATGGATTTTTTTTATTAAACAAATTGCGCAGAAAGCCCTTTTCCTCATTACACCCTAAATTTGATAGGCAATAGCAGAGTAGATTGGCCGTAAACTCCATTTAAATTTTTAAAAACTCAGACAATCGTTGCCAAAAGTAGTTGAGACAAATGCAAAAACTGACCATTAGTGGCAGAAAAGGCAATAAATACAGAATTACGACTCTTTTTATCCCCTCCCCCCTTTACACAATGTTGGAGAGTCATAGCAGCAAACTTCTGTCTTCAAAAAACCTGAGTGCAACATTGTCTGGGGGGTGCGGGGTTGAAAGTGTGGAAATAATTCAAATTTCAAAAAGTGTCTCAACACTTTTTGCAACGATTGTAGCTTGTTACATCCTAATTCGTGCTTATAAAAGAAGAGAAGTTTGGAAACTAAGGTAGCTAGCTAGCTATAGATTATTAAAAAAGAGGAATAACAACATAAGTCATAGGTTAGAGCTAGCCATGGGGGATGGGAAGAGTAGGATCTGAAGAGGCTAACATTAGCTAGCTAACAGTAGCTAAGACACCCCCAGTTAAATATACTTAAACTGGGAACATTTAGCTAAAACTAAAGCTAGCTATTTATGCTTAGTAAAACACATATAAAGAGAAACAATAGTAATGTAAAAATAATTACAGTGAGTTCAACAAACCAAAGTTTTCCGTTTGTTAGTCAGCTAACAGCTTTATGCAGCATTTTGAATTTTAGGACATTAATTATGCAAACAATTGTAAACAAATGCTAGCTTTTTTATAAAAAACGCGGTAAAATATAAAACTAAAGAATTTGAAGCTCCAATGGATTTTTTTGAGAATGCGATTCTTTTTGACAATTTTAAGTGTGCTACATATAAAAACGGAACGTCTAAAAATATAAAAGTTCTTACTTTTTCTCAATTCAAATTCACTTGAAACTCTAGCATTCATTTTGTACTTCTAACTTTACTTTACTACCTAGCTCCACTCTTCACTTCCGAAGTAACTTCTTGTGGCTTCCAATTTTATTTTTCTACTTCTACTTCTTTACTTAGAGTTTTCTTTCTCAGAATCACTTTTTGCACTTTTTTCAAGACGAAGGGACCTTTCTTTTGTGTTTTTTTCGGTGTCGAGGGACACCATTTTTGGAAAGTTAGCCGTTAAATTTATTTCAGCAAAAAAAAAAAATTGATTCGTTTTCATCACGTGACGTAAACAAAGTAAACCCGATAACAAAATAGAAATATTTTTTTCGGTAACATCAAAGATTTTTTCGGCGACATCAAAGAAAAATAAGCATATCAACTTTGCCTGTTACAGGCACACGGAACTGGCGTATTATTATAGAGACTAGTTATTTAAACCCGTGGAATAATCCACTTAAATTTATTGTGCTTTTTATCACAAAAGGGTTTGTTGATAATTTTATTAAGAAGGCTGAAAAAGAAACGTTTTAAACGAAATCCCGTGGAGATATCCACTCAAAAACATTTAAAATTTATTCTATGTTTCTTATCACAAAATCATTTGTTGTCAGTTTCATTTTAAAGACGCCAGCAATTAAAACGTTTGAACGAAATTGACAACTATAATAACAACGTTAATTGCCTGTGACTTTACTCGTATAACAATTTATAACAAAGCTCCCGTCACGGTAAATTTAAATTCGCATGCAATAAAATTCTTAACTAATGAAATCACTTTATTTTATCACATGATTTATTTTAGCCAAACAGCGAAATTCATTGTTTTTTTCCTCAAAACGTTTTGTTGTTAATTCCATTCAAGTGGGAATAAATAAATCCAATATGTTTTTCATATAACAGTAGACACGTCCGTAAGGGAATAATAAAAATTAATTACCCGTGACTTTTGTGTAATAAAGTTTACATCATTACACAAAGGTTTTTATGAGAACAATAAAATAAATTAACCGTGACCTTTTCAAATCAAAAATTTTAAATCAATTTGAAAAAGCACACAAAAGACAGAATAAAAATAAAAGTTTACCAAAAGTGACATGTTACCGCGGCTGTTTCTTTAGAAAAAACAACACATCCACTTTGCCTGTCACAGACACACGGAACTGGCGTATTATTATATAGACTAGTTATTTAAACCCGTGGAATAATCCACTTAAATTTATTTAACAAAAAGATTTGTTGATAATTTTATTAAGAAGGCTGAAAAAGAAACGTTTTAAACGAAATCCCGTGGAGATATCCACTCAAAAACATTTAAATTATTAGATTATTAGTCTATAAATATACAATTTGATAGCATATAAGATCCAAAAAGTCTCTTTGAATCAGTAGAAAGTACATTAAGTAGAAAAATATCATTTAAAGATGCTCATGTACAAGGGATATGTCAGGCCGCTAAATCTTGAAAATTGTCAAAATTCAGAATTTTCCAGCCAATGATGACAGGGCGGCCATTATGGTAGCACCGATCATCATTTTTATGAATTTTTTTTAGAAACCGATGCAGTATACCTAAAAAATAAAAGTCAAACAGTCTCGGTTGCCCTTTTGAAATTTTCTTAATATGGCGGGCGTTTAAATTCATTTCCTGCATAAATAGCGCGACCCGGTCAGAATAGGGTTAAAGGCAGCACCAATTTCTCTATCACCACACAGCAGTTCATCATTTACAAACACTTATTTCGTTGTTGTTTTTTGCCTATAATTTCTTTTATCACAGACCATGTGTTTTTAATGTCATTTCTGTATTTTGTAAGCATTCTAGCATAGAAGTTTTTCTTAGAAAGCTTTCTTAATTTTTCAAAAAGATTTTTCAAAAAGATGTTTTATATTTCTCAATATCTTTACTTGACCTCGATTTGAGCTGCTATATATAGAGTTTTTGTTTTAGTTTTGAAGGTTTTATTAGACCTTTAGACATCCTAGGAGAAAGGATGTTTTTATTTTTTATTGTAATTTTCTTTAGAGGAACAAAATAGTTATAGTGATGTGAGTATATTCTTAAAAATGCTTCGTAGGATTTATTGGCATCTTTAGCATTTATTACATCTGTCCAATCCGTGTTTTGTAGTGTTTGAGTGAAGTCCCTTATGGTTTGGTCATTAAACATCATTTTGTGGATGATTGTAGATTTATCTTTTAAAGTGTTACAGTTTATAGTTTTCGTTGTAAAAAATATAGGGAAATGATCGGAAATGTCTGTTTGAATGATGCCCGAAGTAGTATTTTCATTTAAAAAACGATTTAGGAAAACATGGTCAATAATTGTACTGGAAGTAGGTGTTACTCGTGTTGGTTTATTAATTATCGATATAAATCCACCAGAAAATAGAGTGTTGAAAACATTTTGAACGTTAGTGTTTGTGTCGTAGGTTAAAGAATCTATGTTAAAATCAACTGTTAGGAACACGTGTTTGTTTTCACGATTCATCACATTAAGCATTTTTGCTAACATGGAATTAAATTTGATGATATTTCCACTATTTTCCTTCTTTTGTTTTCAAATTCTAAGGAAAGGATTTCATTATCATTATTAGAAACTGAGAGATCCTCTCTCACTTTGAATGAGAGGGAGTCATGCACAAACGCACATATTCCACCACCTTTTTTTGCCTGTTTTGCGCTCAAAATGGATGCTATTATAACCAGTGAGCTGGTAGTTACGATCGCAATTAAAGGATTCGTTAGTTAACCATGTTTCTGTTAAGACAATTACCTTAAATGCTTGATTTGTCTGTATAAGAAAATTTCTAAAAGACTCAAATTTTTTTTGCATGCTTCTGATATTTAAATGGAGTGCGGAAAAGCTGCCTGTCGTGATACTAGAGTCTGAGCAAATTTGTTCCATATTATAATACGGTGTATTGAGACGCTCTTTATGTTGGTTTTCAAAAAGATTTTTGTCCGCGTCTAGATTGTCCGAATGCGTAAGAGTGACATCATTAAAAAATGTTGGAAATAGTTTTTCATATGTGGTTACGGATTCCATTGTAAAGAGAATGTTAATTTATGTATCATCTTGAAATTTTTTTAAGAATGCCATTGTGCAGCAAACACTTGCGTCAGAAAGTATTATTTTTAGAAGAAGAAAATATTTTAAAAAGGTACTGAATGTGCACAACAAAAATTTGTGTAAAAGTACAAAATAGAAATAATAATAATAAACCCTGTAAAAAATAATTACCTATCATTTTCAACGTTTTCTTTTCCTTTTATTAATGTCTTATAATGTAGCTTCGACTTTATTCCTATATCCTGCAGATACTTCATTTCTAAGCTCCTTCCTAATTCTAGCTGTGTGCTCTGAGAAGTCCTCATTTATGTAAGTTTTATTTTCCCACAACCCTTTCTTGTAGTATCTTGATAAAATGTCCTCTTTGTCCTTGTAGTTCAAAAACCTTACAACTATGGTTCTCTTCTTTCCGTTCCTTCTTCCTGTTCTGTGCGCCCTTTTAATTTCCACAGCGTCAGTTCTTTCCAGTTGGTTTATAATGATATCCTTCACTTTCTTTTCACTTTCCTCCCATGTCTCATTCTCATTTTCCTCTACATTATCAAATCTTAAATTATTTCGTCTTCCTCTATCTTCCAGTTCAGATATATTTTCCTCAAAAAAGTCATAATGTTTTTGTTGTAGCCAATTTACCTGCTTTATTCGCTCTTTCTCTTGCTCATGTTTTTCGTTATTGAAACTCAGTCCCACCTTTATATCCTCAATCTCCTTCTTTAACTCTTTGTTCTGATCTTTCATTTCGTTTCGAATTTCTTGAATTGCTCTTTCAAAGCGAGCTTCTGGCATTTTAATAACCTCAAACATTGTGTCTTGTTGCATTTTTAGTATAGCTTGTAGTTGTTCAGTTGAGAAAGTTGTTTTCTGTTCTTCTTCTTCAGTAATAGTTTCAACAATAGATTCGTCATGTTTATTGTTGTTAGTGTTAACTCTTTTCTTGGAACCTTTTCCACTCATGTTAAAAAAGTTATAATTAAAGTTATAATTTAAGTTAAAAGTAAAAATATTTGATTTTTGTTGTTAAAAAAAATTGGTTTTTAAAAAAATTTAAGGTCCAACGCAAGGTGTTAGAAACACTCTTTTCAGAATATTTTTAGATGTGAAAGCACCTGAGTATCCATAAGGTAAGCTTTATATTTGACACGTATAGCATTGCAGGAATAGTTTTTTGTGGAATACTGCACGGAGATACTAGAAATTAAAAATGGGTTGCGAAGCATTTCGCAAGTTACCTCGCATGAAAATAACATTTCTTAATAGCTATAGTAACAAAATGTAATACACCTTTCCCGAATTTCATAAATTAAAATAGTTATGACGTCATCCAAAATTTTAAAATGGTTCTATGCTCTTCAAATAAGGATTTTCAGATAGAATATCAACTTATCATGACAAAACTGAAGTTTTTAGAGCAATATAATATTCTGGTTGGATTTTATTTAGATTTAAAGAAAATAATCATTTTGAAAGCGAGGCTATTCTTAGAAAGCTCGGCTATTTGAAGGGTTTGACCGTAACTTTCAGCTCGCAATTGAGACACTTAACGAACAGAAATATTTACGAAATTAGGTAATTTGTTCTACCTTTTGCTGAGGAACTTAGGGATAGAATCATTTTTAGTATCGACCTCTTTAATTGAGTTTGGCATAATTAAGAAATTCGGGAAAGGTCTATTGTTTGAAATTTGCACCGAGAAAAATCTTTGTACGAAATTATAAACATGTAGTTATTTTACACTTGCTTGTATTTATTCGAGGTTGTTTATGTTTGTTAGTTACTTAAAATGTATATATACAGTTGAACTCATGTAATTCGACTCTTCAGGGGGTCTCACGATTTGGTCGAATTACATGAGTTGTCGAATTATAGGATTTCAACCTTTTTTTTTCAACTGTATATATATTACACAAAAACCCTATATAACATTTTTTGCATGTTTTTCTTCTCCAGGTCAGTTAAATGTGAAGTTTAGAGTTTTGTTTTTTAAAACCCGGGAAATGAGCGTAGAAGATTCCAAACATATAATTTCAAGCACTGGTAAATACTTTTAAAGTAACTTCATTGTGCTTTCTTTTAGTTGTCATTTTGTCTTGTTTGTATCATCAGCTGCGCCAGTACTCGAAACAAAAATTTGAAACGTAAACAAACATTAGAATTTCATGATTCGATTTTAGAAAATTTCCAAAGTCGAATTACATGATGAAAAACACGACCAGGGGACAGAAGAATCTGGTCGATTTACATGATTTGTCGAATTATGGGAGGTCGAATTAAAGGAGTTTTGTTGTAAGGGTTTCATAGTAAATTCTGAAGGGACCGAAGAATTTAGTCGATTGACATGATTTGTCGATTTATGGGAGGTCGATTTACATGAGTTCAACTGTATATAATTTGTATGTATCTAACGGTGTATTGCATATGTTTTAAAATAAAGGTCTTACAAAATTTTAACTCTCACTAATTCGTGTTTGTTAGATTCGCGTAATCTAATTTTCTCGCACCTCCTAAAAAGAAATATTCTGCGCATATCAAATATTCGCGCAGCCAAATTCGCAAAAAAAATCAGTCTTTTTGCGCAACGAATTGTTTCCAGGAGCGTTCATTTCACAACCTCGTCCTCAGGGTTCTTCTACGTCTACGGTATTCCATTTTGATGTATTCCTACAAGATTTTAGCGCCTCGCCGTTATGTATCTAAGAAAAACAAGAAGCGCTTGGGACAAAATTGGCTGGCTGGTCATTGGTCTTCGCAAAAGGCACTTTTTTTATCCCAGTTCCGGGAATTATCCTGCTGTTGAAAGAGTGAACCTTCCGACGAAACTTTCGCACACTTTCTACGGGTTGTACAGCTCAGCGTATTGTTCTGTACGCTTCTGGCTTCCCTTGAAGATAGTTAAGTTCTGTATAAATAAAAGCCGCTTTTGACGTTCATAATGTTGATAATTTTGTTCTTAATGATTGTTACTACAGTCTCACGTTTTTGCCTATGTTCGCCAAGTAAATCTCTTATGTTAGAGGAATTTTTCTGATTGATACCAAAAAAAAATGTTTCTTACGTTGTTACTCAAGTTAGGTTTTGGGGATAGGACGATCACGTTAATGTCGTTTAGTAAGTATTTGTCTGTAAACCTGTTCTGTTCGTTATTTTGGGAAAAACAAATATCTTTGTTTAAAAAAATATTATTCATATTCTCTCTCCCTGATTTTGTATGATTTTTTTGTCGGAAATTTGTAAATGTCAGTAATTCAGTTGGTATAATTCGCAAACATGCTCCACAATTTCTCCTCGCTCGCGAAAATCAATTGCTTCGCTAAAATATATAGTGATTATTTTCTAAGCTTGTTAGTTATTTTTCGGATAGAAAAAAATACACTACTGAAGAAGCGGCTGACATGCTAATGAGAGATGATGGTGAAATTGATGGTAAAATGGACACTACCGATTTTTTTAGCGAATAATCTTGCTCTGATGGTACAGTTACTTCAGAATCAGACATGGGGATTGATAGTAGTGATGCGATACTTCTTATTCTGGTCGAAAAACCTTCATCAACCAGCCGGTAAAACGCCAAACATTTCCAGAAGGAGGATGTCTAACAAAACTTGCTGGAACAAGACGAGGTAGATGCATGTCTGCACTTAGCTGCGGAAGATCTGTTAGAACCTTTGTTGCAATACAAAAGCAGGATGAAAGGTTAAACCTAGCAAGTACTGCATCTTCTGATGGTGATGATGACAGTTTTCTAGAGAGTAACAATGATGAAAATATAAAAGATGCTGAAGTTGTAGAAGTATTGAACGAGTTTCAAATGATTGATTAGCCCAATCTACGACCGATGTTGGGACAAATGATTCACTAGTAGTAAACTCGTTTTCAATTCCCCAAAAAGGGGGAATGAATGTTAATATTCGTAAAGGTGATAATTCAATTTTTTTCTTGGAACTTTTGATGACAGAGGAATTGCTATTGTTGGTAGATCATATGATTATATTCGTCGAGTAATTGATTCACCCCGGCCACTACGATAATGCAGCATTTTAAATCCTTAGAGGGAGGTGACTCTGGAAGAGATGAAGAAATTCGTCGAATTAATTTCACGCATGGACATTATATCTACGTCATAATATCGCTCTTGCTGATCGAATTCCCGTCTTAACAAAAATGAACTGGTCAAATCTGTTATGTCAAGGAAACAGTGTTTGTAATTATTATGTGCTTTTTACATTTTGGTGAAGAACAGAATTACCCTGATGACTGATTGGCAAAGATAAGACTATTAGCAAACCACTTGAACGTACTCTTACAACGATGCTATTTTAAAATGAATTTTCGATGCTGTGGAGGGGTAGGTTAATCTGCCATCAGTATTAAAAATAACAGACCCAAGTATCGAATAAAGCTTTTTAAGTGGCGTACTGACAACGAACTTGTTATAAAGGTTGAGATATAATTGAATCGCGATAACTCGAACATCTAGCTAAGTCGAACAAATGTGGTCGGTCTCTTAAACCTACAAACCCTTTTCAAGCTAAAACACTCTCTATAACTTGAACCTCTCGGTTTGTCAAAAAAGTTTGTCGGTCCCTCAGGGGAATTTCGAACTTTTCCTTTTCTCGTCAAGCTTTTTTGGTGAAATTCGAACTTTTTAACTGGAATTCTATCATTCGAATGTTTTTAAATCGTTCAAATTTGAAAAACATTGTCAAAGTAACTGAAAAGAAAACAAAACAAAGAAGTCTTGCGTTTGTTGTTGCGCGAGATGGCGCCTGCGAAACGGAGATTAGCTCTCTTGTATTGTGAATGGAAAGCTTGTTATCCCGGAAGCGGGCTGAAAACATTAAAAAAGCTTTGTAAAACCGATCCGACTTGAGATATTTCCCATGTCGGATGAAAAGTCGGATCGGTTTGCGTATGTACAAAAAAACAAAATTTTCAAAAAGAATTGAAAAATCAAGTCGTATGAGGTCGCATGAAAGTTTGTTCCAAAACAAAATTTTCATCCGACTTCATCCAACAAAAAATGAATAGGTTTGGTGTACCATTTCATCCGACTTCTGGAGTCTTTTTCTTTACAAAATCAAATGATTTGATTGATTTTCGAACTCTTATTCAGGGCCTTGCTAACAGAATTATCGTGTGTGTGTGTTTATAGTTGAAGTAAAAGTATCCACCATTTTTTGGTTTTCTAATAGTGATATGTTTCCCATCAATTGCACCTAAAGCGTGGGGATAATTCCAACGTTGTTCAAATGATCTAGAAATCTTGTGCCATTTCCAGTCCACTATGTCCATCCGGAATATATCATTAAAACCTAATCTATCTTCCACCTTTAACTCTTGAATGATATTTTTAAAATACCCCTGTTCTTCACGCTTCTTCATCCAACTTCTTTTTTTTCCTCTGCATTATTTTTCGTCATCAGAATCTACAAGCTCGTTTAATACAATTACCGTTGCGAGCAAAGTGTTGTCCTCCATTTTGAAAATTAAAAATTACTAAACTCACGTGTCGGATGAAAGATGTGTCACAAACGAGAAATTCGATTTCATCCGACATTCGAATTTTCATCCAACATTCCACCCGACCTTTTATTTCCAAGTCGGTGAAGTTGGTTTGCGTCGACCTTAACGGACTTTTTCCACAGAAAATAATAAAAAAATTAAAAAGCTTGCAATGCACATGTCTCAGTCTTTTTTTCTCGTTTTACCAAAAGTTTAAGGTCCCGTGAAGGTTTGAATTATCGAGAGTGAACTGTATACTCCGCCACGAAATTTGAGGAACCTAATTTCTTAGGACAGAAAGGAGCAGTTGTTCTACATCTCATAGGACCATATCTGGACAAAGCTTAATATGTGTTCGCAGACAATTGGTATAATTCTGTTTCCCCAACAGAATATATGTAAAAAAGGAAGACATATACAACTGTTACCCGTAGATCAGATAGACAGCGCAATCCTGTGAACGTTATAGAAATAAAGTTACATAAAAAAAAGATGGTATTTAAATCACTTGATGAGATTTCGGTTACAAAGTGGATAGGTAATGCCCATGTTCCACTTGGAATGGAAAATCCAAGATCACCGAATGTTGTGCAAATCTACAACAAGCATTATGTCTTGCACAGAGACAGAAGAGGTGTAATAGTTATTAAAAGAATTTGTGTTTTCCAGTGGGAAAATGTCTGTTCAAAGTAAGCAAGGTAAAGTCTGAAAACTTTCTTTGTTTTGACCAACTTTAAACAGGTATTTACTTTGGTTCAAGAATATTGGTTGAAACCGTTGTACCTTTTACAGAAGTCCTGTCCTACTCTTTGTTTGTTTGCCAAAGTTTTGTTCGTATGTGACAATTAACTCCTTGGAAAAAGGAAGAATTGTGTCCTTTTGTAAGCACATTCTTTAGAGGAGCAAAACCTCTAGACTTTAAATCTTAGACTTAACTTGTCGAGTTTATCATTGTGCTTGCACTTTGTAATTTTCCTTCTTCTGGATATTCATTTGAGAAGTAAATTAAAAATGAATTAAAATTGAACCTTCGTCAAAGCGAGATTTTGCTGAATTTAAACAGAGTGACTTCTGATAAAACAAATGATTGCTTGAAAAAAGTTCACAATATATTTCACACGTAGGAAAGGCTTTGTTGAGAGATTGAAAAGAAAGAAAATTATGACTACTCGTTCCTTCAATGTCTACAACAGCGGAAAAACACAATTTTAGTAAACTACATGTCTTTTTTATACGAAAAACAGGTTTCAGAAACATGAGGCTCTGACTCCCTAGATTTTAAGAGAGATTTAAGAAGACTGGCAGGCACAGTTAAGCAAAAGGGAGAACATGTTTTGTGAAAAGTAATGATTTTTAGCGTTAAACAAAATATTCTAATTCTAAAAACTAATTCCAGAAACTGAAGTACAATTCGATAGTCAGCTCTGCATTAGCTTCTTTCTTGTTCTAAGAATTGATGTTTCTTATAAAAAAAAATACGTGTATCACCAGAAATAAGAAAAGCCATATTTTCCTCTAAGTTAACACTGTTTTTTTATTTTAATAGGGCTCAATTACCCAAATAAACTCTAATTCAAGTCAAACGTTATATATACGTGATCCGGATTTTTTCAGCTTATCAGGAGTCAACATGCATCTGGTAACAAACAGATTTGTTGTTTCTTAATGGATTTTTAGATACGTGAAAAAGACATCGAAAACCAAGTGCGAACGGGGCTTAACTTTTATCAATAAACTCTTATCAATGTTCAAGAAACGATAAACCTTCACTAATAATACGAACACTGAGCAGACAAACCGAAATAACTCGCCTCGAAGTTCTTGCAGGTGGTTTACTGGAAGTAAGTGCGCACCCATGGGGTTGAGAATTTTCCCGTAAGAGTAACTCTACGCCCTTTACACAACGCAGTTTTTAAGTTACCACTCCAAATCATGACTCGCATGATTAATACCAAAAATCCCCTGAACATATATTACGAATTTCCTACTTTACCACACAGTATATTACAAAAACTCTAAACTTTGAAAAGTAATATCTTCATTAAAATAGTCCCCTTTCGGTGAAATGTAAAAACAAGAGATAGAAATATCCTAGCAAACTCAGCCCAAAAATGGCACGTAGAAGCGATTAGGACATCCTTGGCAATGAGTTTAATTGTAGGTGCTATTTAAGAAGGTGTTTAACAAAGTAGCAATATTCAACTTTGATAAGAGGTTGTAGAGCTTAGTACATGACAGTGTTACGCCTTCGTTATATTTGTCGTTTTCTTCACGCGTTGATCACGTGCCTGGCCACTCCTGAATGAACCGGTTAAATATAAACAAAACACAAAGGAAAGAAAGAAAACAAACAAACCGTGAAGCTTAGACGAAGTGAGGCATTACAGCGCAGTTTTCAAAGGATGTTAGTGGCCGGGGTAAATCGTCTATATCGGCTATTATTTTGCGTGTGTGTGTGTGTGTGTGTGTGTGAAGGGATGGGGTGAGTAGTTGTGGTCTGTAGCCCCACCCCAGTGTCGTTGCGACTGTGTATAACGTTCATAGAAAATCTATGGCGCAATGTTTCGAAATTTATTAACAAAAATTTATACCGTTACTAGAATTATTTGCGTTTTGTTCACAGAGGTCGCAAGGTCGCAAAATTCGGGAAAAATGCTAGTGCTGACGTCAGCAACAATTGGCATGTTTCAAGAGTATAGATTTAACGAAATAGCCTCAGATCCAAAGTCCTCCGTCCGCTGTACACAACTGAAATTCAACAGGTTCAAAATGCCGGATTCTAATATAGAAAGAACATATATGATCCCTTTTGGCAGCTAAATTCGATATCTTATAGCGGACATCCTTTATAGCGGACACCTCTCTACAACGGACACATTTCAAGGTCCCGATTGACATTACCCCCTGGAACTGACCTCTCTACAGCGGACAGGCTTAAAAATGGGTCATACAAAACAAATTTTTGTAAAGAACTTGTTTATATTTACTTAAGACAATGTTTTACATTATTATTTAATAATTCTTCAATCTTTTGTAGGTTAACTTTCAGCCAGTTTATGGCTTTTTGAGGGCAATAAAAACGAAAATTTGCAGGGATTTGCAAGGATTTGCAGGCCGTATCCACCTCCGCGGTTAACGCGTTTCCCAGTCACTATAATTTCCATAGAGCAATAAGGGAGGGATAGAAACATACGACTTTAGATATATTTTTAGGCACATGACCACTTCTTTAGTACAATGAGAATTTGTACGAACCACAGCAACTGCATTTGTGTCCACTTCGTTGGTTGGCTCTTTCACGCATTTCAAACACTCACCAATCAGCGGTTTCCAAATATCCATGTAAGCATGGTATCCTCTGACAAAACTGTCACACTCGAACTTTGAACTGTCTTTCATGATCCTTAGAGGTATAGCGATCTCGTATTTATCCTCACTAATGAGCACTTCCATGTCTGAGAGATATTATTTTGAAGAGAATTCGTCAATAAAATCATTGCATTGAAATATTCGAATGTTCAAATGTTTTGAATGTTCGAATGATTTAAATGAGGTTCTTCGAATGTACATGTACTTTGAATGAATAATAAATCTTTGAGGTAAACAGTTAAAGCAAAGATATCGTGCTCAAGTTGCAGCTCTCTGCTCGTATGAAACGAAAAAACACTTGGCATTGGACGAAAACAACAATCCAAAAAACAAGATTGGGAAGACTTGTGTCTCAAATATCTTAAGGAATGCAAAAACTCTTCAAAAAGAATATGCATTTTTCAAAGGAAATTGCAAAAAATTGAGACACGGACAATACCACTTGATTAATGAAATTCTAATTGCCTGGTATAAAAAATGTGTGAGCGCAAATTTATTTCCTGATGGTCCAATGTTGAAGGAAGAAGCGATGTTAATAAAAGAAAAATTGGGCAAAGAAAGGTAGCATAACTTCAATATATTGTCTTCACTGTCTTTCTTCTCCCAAAACCAGTCTCTTGATACACCTTACGGTCGATTTCAATACGCCCTAATAGCCCCGGGATGGTTTTTGAAGAAATTTGAGCTAATTTGGGGAAGAACTTCTATGTAGCGGACACCTCTCTATAGCTGACACTTTTTTGAGGTCCCGATGGTGTCCACTATAGAGAGGTTTCACTGTACTTTGTTCATGATTGTGTGTACTATTATTAAAAGACATGGTTTCTACATAGACATGTTGTGTTTTAATTTTTATCCAAATGCTTTCAAATGTTTCTTGTTACTTCTTGTACTGCGCTTCTAGATCGAAGTCACAATCTCGACCGCCTTTCTCTCCCGGTAGCAACGGTAAATTGACGCTAAAAAGCAATACTATAACTTACGCTTTTGATTCAAATAAATTGTCATTCGTTGTTCCTTCAAAAAAAGATTCGTATTAAACACTCTTTGATTAAAACTTAACCAGATTAGAAACTGGATAAACTATATTCAATGCCAATGTTTTTCCTGCTTTATTAAAATACCGTAATTACTTAATTGCATATCTGAAATCAAACAAATCAAACTGTAGTTTGAGTCATTAAATAAGCGAGTTTGGAGGTGACGTTTAAGATGGTGTTACACAGTCGTGTACTTTGCGTTTTATGAGCATACGTCTTTACAGGAGACACCATCGAGACCTCTGCTATAGTTTGCCCATGTAATATTTGCAACAAATTGGAGAATCTTTGTGACAGATAAATGCTTTGTCGTAAATATTTGGGTACTATATGACTTTAGTATAGGAATGGAATGTGCTTATTTTGATAAAGGAGGTTTTGTTTACTTCGAAAAAGGACTTTAGTATAGAAATGTTCTGGGAAGACTGTTTTTCACTTCAAGAAGATTTTCCGCAGAACGAAACAGAACTGAAAGTATTCCGAGCATGCGTGCTTAAAATGTTTACATCACGTAAACAGAGAAAAATCTCTTGTCTGTTACGGCGAAAGTAGAATCGAGTTTAGCTTTTTATCCTCGTTTTGTAAGGAACAACAGATAGAAAAACATTTTGCTATTTTAAATTGCGCGATGTGTGTACACTTTCTTTATTAAATTACTTAATTACACAGCGGTTCAAGTAAGTTCTCCGTCATGGACGTTACTCTCCACCCTTGCACTTTAATTGATTGATTGATTGCCGGTGTGTAATAAATAGACTACTAGAAGACTACTGGAAAGATATGTACAAAAAATTAAACGCACTTCACAACTGTACACACAGCCTGTTTATGAAAAATTATTTTCTTATTGCTGTTGTCTAAAAAAAGAAATATTTTCTTATAATTTTACCTGTAAAATGAGCTACGACCTGTAAAATATATTAAATATCAGTTATCGAAAGTTTGTTTTGACTAAGAAACAAAAACAACACGAGGAATGCTATTATAGATAGTTTAAAAAAGTTAATTTTTATTTTTATTGGAAAGCTTGATTTAATGGCATGGTAAGTGCTTACATCGAATAAATTATGGGTATGAAATCCACGTAGGGAATTTTTCTGTCATATTCAGTTATGTAACAAACAATGAGGAAAATAACAACATTATTTTCTTCACATATTCCATTGAGCTTTCGGCTCTTCTAGAGCCATGATCACAATATTACAAAACTTTCTGTTTAAAACGAGTTTATAAAGTTATTGACAATTCCCTTGCTGATAAATTAATTAAATTGTAGTCATACGATTGAGTACAGGCTTCTCTTTAAGAATAAAGAGGCTCTCCTTTATCTCAAGTAAATAATTGCGTGCATCAGATGACAAAACAGTAAAATTATTGCCGTCAGCCGTGTGTGACGACATAAGTAAGTGTTCGCTAACCGCAGATGGTTGTTGCGTAGCAACCCTCTTACCAGTGAGAACGGTGAATATTACAGACAGGTTGACGGTGTGGCCATGGGCTCTCCATTGGGACCGACCCTTGCTAACGTATTTTTATGTCACCACGAGTAAACCTGGTTGAATGATTGTCCATCTACATACAAGCCATCGCTATACAAACGTTATGTGGATGATGTTTTTGTATTGTTTACATCGATGGATCAATTGGAGTCTTTCAGTAGTTATTTGAACTCTAAACACTGTAACATATATTTTACTTTTGAGAAGGAATATGATTCTTCTTTTTCCTTTTTGGATATCAAAATCGACAGGACTTGTGATAAATTTTGTACTAGTGTTTATAGAAAGCCCACTTTTAGTGGTGTGTATACTAATTTTACTAGCATACCGCTGTCATACAAACATAGTTTGGTATATTCTTTATTGTTCCGCTGTTTCCGTATCACTTCGGATTTTTCTAGATTTCACGTCGAAGTTAAGTTTCTTAAGGATACACTATCTAAGAATGGTTATCCTGTTAGTTTTGTTGATACGTGTGTCAAAAGATTTCTTGACAAGCTACGTTCCTCGTGCTCCTGCCTCTTGTTTCGATGTTCCTAAGAAAAAGGTTCTTATTGTTTTGCCTTACTTAGGTACAGTTTCCTTACAACCTAGAACACGCCTTAGGAAACTTTTTCGTAAACAGCTACAATGCTGTTCATTACAAGTTGTTTTTAAGTCCTCATTAAGATTGTCGTCTGTGTTTCGCTCCAAAGATAAACTTCCTAGGTCTTTCCTTTCAGGTGTTGTATAAAAATTTTCGTGTAGTGGCTGCAACGCTACTTATATTGGTAAGACAATACGGCACTTGAAAGTAAGATCTTGTGAATATCTAGGATTTTCGCAACTCACTGGTAAGAGGGTTGCTACGCAACAACCATCTGCGGTTAGCGAACACTTACTTATGTCGTCACACACGGCTGACGGCAATAATTTTACTGTTTTGTCTGATGCACGCAATTATTTACTTGAGATAAAGGAGAGCCTCTTTATTCTTAAAGAGAAGCCTGTACTCAATCGTATGATTACATCTGCGGTTTTATATTTATTTAATTAATTTATCAGCAAGGGAATTGTCAATAATTTTATAAACTCGTTTTAAACAGAAAGTTTTGTAATATTGTGATCATGGCTCTAGAAGAGCCGAAAGCTCAATGGAATATGTGAAGAAAATAATGTTGTTATTTTTCTCATTGTTTGTTGCATATTTAACGTTTCCATCACTAAGTTTTGCATTCAGTTATATTTGAATTTTCAAATATAACTTGAATTTGTTTTTGTCCTCAGTGCTCATAAATTTAGCTCGACTTTTGTGTAATTTATTAAAGCAAAAGTATATTCGCCCGTTTTGTAGCCCCTTTAAAACGTGGGAAATAACCATCCGAATATATCCTCCTTTGTTCTGTAATTGTCCGTCCCTTTCCGCGAAAATTGTTTTTAAAGTGGAAAACAGCTTTAAGTCGATTATAGTTCCCTCACGAACGATGCTTTTTAAGGGACATAACTCCCCACAAATGTAACCCCAGCCTTTAATATTTTAGTTAAAAATTAGTTAGTAAGAAAATTTATTATTATAGTTATTATAATGCATACGGAAATATAATTTTTTATATTTCCCTATGCTTATATACTAATTCAGTGTTATTTGCTTGTAATTTAGGTGTTATAATGGAAAAGATCAGAAGTAGTATTGAAGATAATACTGTCGAGCTTGTTCGTGTTGAATTGGAAGATCTAAATGGCTTATCCAGAGGACTTATTTTAGACGCAGAATACTTCTTGAAAAAAGTGGAAGAGGGAGTTCCTCTATGCAAATCGATATTGTCTTTGACCACCGACGGTGAACTTGTAAAAAATACAGATATTCCGGAGGAAAATAATGAGTACTCGAACGGGTTTTTGTATCCCGATGTAGAGACATTTAAAGTTCTACCGTGGTTAAAAAACTCTGCTTCCGTTTTGGTGGATTTTCGTCTCAACAGCAATGACAAGAGCAGTCCATTGTTTCCAATTAGTCCCAGAGTGGTCTGCAAGAAGCAAATAAAGAAGTTGGAAGAAATGGGATTTGAGTTCTATGGTGCTTTTGAGTTCGAGTATTACTTGTTAAATCAGACAACTAAGAAGGCCATCAACGATACTGAAGCGTATTGTGTTACATCCGAAAATTCAAAGTTCGAAGGGATGGTCAGTGATTTAATGCAAAATTTAAGGAAGATGGGTATCAGGTCAGAAACATTTCATACAGAATTATCACCTGGTCACCAAGAGCTTACATTAGCCCCTACTTTTGGAATTTCTTGCGCTGATACTGCTTTCAGGTTTCGACATCTTGTTAAAGAAATTGCTGGTAACCATGGTTACTTAGCAACGTTTTTGTCTAAGCCGTTTCTTTCAGCTATCGGGTCCTCTGGTCATTTTAATCATTCCATATGGAGTATGGACAGAACAAAGAATCTATTTTCCAATTTGGAAAGTCCCGACAAACTTTCTGAATTAGCAGAACAATGGCTTGCTGGGCTAATTTGTCATTCGAAATCGCTCATAGCATTAGCATGTCCCACACCAAACTGCTTTATGAGGTTGACGCCAGGGGCATTTTCACCCTGTAACCATGCATGGGGCTATGATAATCGGACGGTTACCTACCGATTCAAGAACTACAGCGCATCTCAAACATACATTGAGAACAGAATGCCTGGAGCAGCAGTGAATCCTTACCTTATTATGGTGGGAACTATCATGGCTGGTATGGACGGTATAAGACGGAAGTTGAAATTGCCATTTGGTCCTTGTGCTGGTAATAACGAAATCAGTGATGGTAAATCAGAACTACTTCCGCAGTCCTTGAATGATGCATTGGATCATTTCCGCGAAGACGAATTATTTAATAAAGAATTTGGAGAAGACTTTATAAATTTTTTTATCACACTGAAGAAAAGAGAAATTTTAATTTCGAAAGAATTCGTACAAGATGAAACTTTAGGTGCACAGTACAGGGAGCGCTATAGTGAATTGATTTAAAGAATTTCTTGATAAACTAAACTGCACTCTTTTTTTTACTTTGATTTGCAATACAATAAGTTTCAGTCTAAAGTAATTAGAACACTATTAACGGCTGTTCTTATTGAAGGGGGCGTTTAAAAGAGGAGGCGGGAGGGTGGCGCTTATAAATTTATTTTTAAAAACCCTTACGACATAAAATTGTGAAAAGTGTTAAAAATAAATGCCTGTTTTCACTTTTATTATTCAACTTCACTCTAAAAAACTATTTACAGTAAACAGAAGAAATAGATAATGTAATGTCTGTTTCAGTTTTAATTTTAACTTTAAATATTACTCGCATTTTATAGCTATGAAAGAAGAAAAAATTTGTGTTTTTCTTTCAAAATATTTCCAATAATGTCTTTGTCAAAGCGAAAGGAAGAATTTCCGGATAGTTTGGGCGCTTATTTAGGAGTGTGAACATATTATTGTAACTCTAATAATCGTCCGGGCGCTTAATAGAAAGGGGCGCTTAAAAATTATTATAGGATTAAGGGCGCTAGCTAAAAGGAGGGTGGGTTGCGAAAAAGAAGGAATACGGTATTTTTAGTGATATGTAGAATGTAACGCACTGCTTATGGAACCGTTGAAAAAGCTGGAAATTTTTAAGATTAACAAGATTTCTACAATAAACATCAATTTCTGCTTATAACATCCTTAATAATCATTTCAGCTTTTAACGAACAAGGTCTTAAATTCCTTAGGAATGTTTGTGAGGAACTTTTAGTTCGTTTCCTTGTTCTCAATTGATACAGTATGCCACTAAAGTATTAGCATTAAGTAAATGACATGTTGTTAGTTAGCTTTTGTATTTGTTTGTACTGTGTACTTTTTACTTTAATTATAAGAATACTTTTACTTAAGTAACATGAGTTTTCTTACCACACTTCCTCCAGACAGTGCACGCACAATTTTATAAGCACGTTTTATAAACAAGAGCATTTTTTGAAAAGAGTAAAATCAGTTACAATGCAGATAAAATTATATGTGTGATACGGTACTTGTATGGTGTGTTATCTATCAGCAGCCACTCTCTATAACAACAAGCTTTCAAGCTTGGATCATGTATTTCTTACCAACTCGAACCCTTTCAATGAGATTGCGAGAAAAAAGATGAACAAACCATTGAGTAGTTGACGATAAAAATCAACAAAACTAAATAACATTTGCTTTTGATTGTCAAACGGCATGCATCGCTGATATAAGAATCTTTTGTTATGTTAGCTACATCTAGCCTTGTTGGTTTGCTTTCCCTTACTCATCTTAATATAGACTTCATTTGTGGTAAGCAAGTTTCCTTTGTATCCAAGTTGTACGGTCGGTTGATAATAAGTTCTATTTATTAATCAATAGTGCAAATCGTGCAAACAAAAAGTAACAGGCGAATTGCACCAGCGTGAAGTACCACACTGACTTCTGATACATGCTCAGCAATGTTACTTAACTCGTTGGTACGTGGCTAAAACATTAGCTACGCTAGAATTTTTTTCACTCATTGCTTTGACTTGTGTCTCACGTCATCCAAAACAGTTTCTTCTTCACATCGAATCGCACTATCTAATATGTTTTCAGTTCTTGTTCTCAGAGCAACACCATTTCTGATGCTCGGTAGAGCTTCTTTAAACTGTACATCGAAATTAACTCTACTTGAGGATCTACGCCACAATGGGACGCGCATTATCAAGGGTCAGCGTAACAAGGCCATATATGTTGTAAATAAGTTTGCGTTCTATGTCCTATGCTATCAAACATTTATATAAACCAATATATTATGCCCAGTTAGTTTCAAATGCCAGATGACTTTCGAGATGTTGTGTGCGCACTGTTGCTTTTATTTGATCACTTTTTACCTTTTTAAAGTTGGCACGGAAAAATATTTGATCCGACACAATCCGTCACTTGACATATTGACACAATGGCAGTTTGGCCTTTTTGCAGCTTTGCAAATAGTATTAACTCGTGACTCGTGAAAATTACTGCCTTTTCAGATGCGTAAGTCAGGTGATCAGTGTTTAAATTGTGCTTGACTCACTTTTTAGCACGTTTGCTCTACGGAATAATCTACGTCAAGGCCCTTAAAGGCCCAAATAAGAGAAAAATGGACATGCTGACGTCAGCAGCCATAAACATATTTTGACGGTTCAGATCAAAGCAAATAAACTACAATTCTCCAAATAGCCTAAATCCTAAGTCTGCTGCAAAATTGGCAATTGAACTTTGACAAGTTTAAATTACATGAACCTACAATCCTGGACAAAATTGTAGAGACAAATCTCCAATACAGCATAAAAGTATAAATTCTCCGCCTATATCAATGTTGAGGAAGACTTTTGCAAGTGTGTGCCTTCAACACTTGCCTTTCCTTTAACACTGATTCAACTTTGACCAGGACGTGGGGAGAGCCCGAACATCTAGATCATCGTCGTTACAAAAGTCAGGTTTTATGGATATACGACGGTGACGTTAATGTCGTTTAGTGAGTATTTGTCTGTAATTTGTTTTTTAGTTTATTTGTCATTTTATTTTTATTTGGTGTTTGTCTTGTTTTTGCTAGTTTATATGGGACAAACCTGTTCTGTTCGTTCTTTTGGAAAAAAGAAATATCTTTGTGTGAAAAAATATTATTCATATTCTGTCTCCCTGATGTTGTGAAATGTAATGATATTCAGCGTTAAACAAAATACTCTTTTTTTTCTAAAAACTAATTCCATAAACTGACATAGAATTGAAAGTCAACTCCGCATTGAATTCTTTAAATAGCCACTGAAATGACTTCAACTACCAGTGAAGACCATAAAAATTTAAGATGAACTACTTCTAGGAAACATTTAACAAAAATGTCAGGCTTGAAAACATTAAAAAACATGAAATGAAAATGTTAAGAAACAGTAAAAACGGGGGAATACATTGAAAGAATATCGAAAACCAGGTACGCGCGGGATTTCAATTCTTTTTAATAAAGGTTTATCAATTCTTGAATATGATAGTAAGTGTAGGCTATGAAATTATCATGTTCAAGAAATAATAAACCTTCACTAATAATATGAACACTAAGGAGATAACAGAAATAATTCGGAGTTCTTGCAGGTGATATTTTGTGGAAGTAAGTGCGCACCCATGGGGTTGAGTAAGAGTAACTCTACGCCCTTTACAGAACGCAGTTTTTAATCATCCTGAATCATGATTAGCATGATTAATACCACAGATCCCCTGCACATGTATTACGAAATTCCTACTTTACTACACCAGTATATTACAAAACCAAAAAAACTCCAAACTTTGAAAAGTAACATCTTCGTTAAGATAGTGCACTTTCAGTGAAATGTAAAAACAAGAGATAAAAATATACAAACAAACACGACCCACTAATGGCACGTAGAGGCGATTAGGAATAAGTTTGATTAAAAAGGTGTTATTAAAAAGCTGTAAACTGAACTTTAACAGGTTCAAAATGCATGGCTCTAATATAGAAACAACATATGTGATCACTGTGGCGGCTAAATTCGAAATTAGCCGTGCTTTTTCATTATACTTTGTTCTTGATTGTGTTAGAAGACATGGGTTCTACGTAGACATGTTGTATTTTAATTTTTATCCAAATGCTTGTTAATGTTTCTTGGTGGTCTTTAGCCCACCCCCAGTGTCGTTGCGACTGTGTGCAACGTTCATAGAATATCTATGGCAATGTTTCGAAATTTATTAACAGAAATTTATACTGTTATAGAATACTTTGCCATTTGTCCACAAAGGTCGCAAAATTCAGAAAAATGGTGGTGCTGACGTCAGCAACAATTAGTATGTTTCAAGGGTATAGATTTAACGAAATAGCCTGAGATCCAAAGTCCTCCGTCCGCTGTAAACATTGACAACTGAACTTTAACAGGTTCAAAATGCGTGACTTTAATATAAGTAGAACATATGTGATCACTTGTGGCGGCTAAATTCGAAATTAGCCGTGCTGTTTCATTATACTTTGTTCATGATTGTGTGTACTATTATTAACAGACATGGTTTCTACATGGACATGTTGTATTTTAATTTTTATCTCAATGCTTGCTAATGTACCTTGTTACTTCTTTTACTGCGCTTCTAGATTAAATTGCAATCTAGAAGCGCTCGGTAGCGACTGTAAATTGACGCAGAAAAGTAATGTTATAACTTACGTTTTTGATTCAAATAAATTGTTATTCGTTGTTCCTTTTTCAAAAAAGGCTCTTTGATTAAAACTTAACCAGATTAGAAACTGGATAAACTATATTCAATGTCAATGTTGTTTCTGCTTTATTAAACTACCGTAATTACTTATTGCATATCTGAAATGAAACAAAAAAACACTTCAAACTGTAATTTGACTCATTATATGAGCGAGTTTGGAGGTGACGTTTAAGATGGTGTTACACAGTCGTGTGCTTTGCGTTTTAAGAGCATACAGTAAAACCTCTTTATAGCTGTCACATAGAGGTTTGTCAGAAACTGACTTGTGCCTATAATATTCTTCCCAGGGTGTTTACTATTCGTAAAATCGACCTTTGGGGAAGACAACCGATCTAAATGGAATACATATACATTGAATAGCATTACATGCTCCAGTATTACGGAAATGTTCTTGTTAGTAGTTTCAGAATGTTAAAAATACCTCATTAATCCTTAGCTACTTGCCCCACAACCTACAAGAAGTAAAGTTTTCTTCGGCCTACAGGAGAGGCAACGGAAGTGAAATATGCAGACATTAGAAAAAATTTAAAAGTCAGAAAGTAAAAGCGTAAATAATGTGATTATTATTATTAATCGACATATATTTCAAGCATCCATAAATCACAATGGTTCTTAATGCTGAAATGCTGAAGTGCGTAAATAATATAGATAGATATTTTTTTTTTTTCGTAAACAACTAACTAACTAAAAACCTTTGTAAACCAGGAAACTCACAGAAGACAAATAACTAGTCTTATCATTGAGAACCTGTTGAAATAACATATCATGCTGTGGCAAACGTAAATGTAAATTCATTCAGATTAAGGAGAATAATAGAGAAAAGGTGTGTAGCAGCCGTTTTTTACATTTGCCAATGGAATCTTTGAAACAAATTGGAGGACTTCGTAAAAAAGACTATAGAAATGTTCTGTTTGCCACTTAAGAAGATTTTCCGCAGAAGGAAACAGAACCGAAAATATTCCGAGCATGCGTTCTTAAAAATGTTTACATCACTTGAATAGAAATGCTTTTGTCCGTTCCGGCAAAAGTAGAATCGAGCTTCGCTTTTTATCCTCGTTTTGTAAGAAAACAATAAATAGAAAAACGTTTTGCTATTTTGAATTGCGCAATGTGTGTACACTTTCTTTATTAAATTACTTAATTACACAACGGTTCAAGTAAGCTCTCCGTTATAGACGTTACTCTCCATCCCCGCACTTTAATTGATTGATTGATTGATTGATTGATTGATTGATTGACAGTGTGTAATAAATAGACTACTAGAAGTCTACTCGAAAGATCAGGTACAAGAAATTACACGCACTTCACAACTGTACAGACAGCCTGTTTATGAAGAATTACTTTGTTATTGCTATTTTCTAAAAGAATAAATATTTTTTCTTTTCGTATTCTTTTTGCTGTAAAATGAGCTACGATCTGTAAAATATAATAAATATCAGCAAATCGAAAGTTTGTTTTGACAAAGAAACAAAAACAACACGAGGAATAATATTTGGGAAAAAATGCTATTATAGATAGTTTAAAAAAGTTTGAAGTTCTTTTTATTGGAAAGCTTGATATAATGGCATGGTAAGTGCTTATATTGAGTAAATTATAGATATGAACTACACGTAGGGAATATTCAATTATATTTGAATGTCCAATGTAATTTAAGATGATTTTAGATGTTGTTTTTGTCCTCAGTGCTTATAAATTTAGCTCGATTTCTGTGTAATTTATTAAAGTAAAAAATTATTCACCGGTTTTGTAGCCCCTTTAAAACGTTGGAAAGAATATATCTTCCTTTGTTCTTTAATTGTCCGTCCCTTTCCGCGAAAATTGTTTTTAAAGTGGAAAACAGCCTTAAGTGGATTATAGTTCCTTCACGAACGATGGTTTTTAACGGACATAACTCCCCACAAATCTGGTTTACATCGTGTAACCCCAGCCTTAAATATTTTAATTAAAAACTAGTTAGTAAGAAGATTTATTACTGTCATTATAATGCATACGGAAGTATAATTTTTTATATTTCCCTATGCGTATATACTCATTCAGTGTTATTTGCTTGTAATTTAGGTGTTGGGGGGATCCAATGGAAAAGATCAGAAGTTATATTAAAGATAGGACTGTCGAGCTTGTTCGTGTTGAATTGGAAGATCTAAATGGCTTATCAAGAGGACTTATTTTAGAGGCAGAATACTTCTTGAAAAAAGTGGAAGAGGGAGTTCCTCTATGCACATCCATATTGTCGTTGACCGCTGACGGTGAACTTGTGAAAAATACAGACATTCCTGAGGAAAATAATGAGTACCCGAATGGGTTCTTGTATCCTGATGTAGAGACATTTAAAATTCTACCGTGGTTAAAAAACTCTGCTTCGGTTTTGGTGGATTTTCGTCTCAACAGCAATGACAAGAGCAGTCCAGTGTTTCCAATTAGTCCCAGAGTGGTCTGCAAGAAGCAAATAAAGAAGTTGGAAGAAATGGGATTTGAGTTCTATGGTGCTTTTGAGTTCGAGTATTACCTGCTAAATCAGACAACTAAGAAAGCCATCAACGATAATGCAGCATTTTGTGTTACATCCGAAAATTCAAAGTTCGAAGGGATGGTCAGTGATTTAATGCAAAATTTGAGGAAGATAGGTATCAGGTCAGAAACATTTCATACAGAATTATCACCTGGTCAGCAAGAGCTTACATTAGCCCCTACGTTTGGAATCTCTTGCGCAGATACTGCTTTCAGGTTTCGACATCTTGTTAAAGAAATTGCTGGTAAGCATGGTTACTTAGCAACGTTTTTGTCTAAACCGTTTCTTTCAGCTATGGGATCCTCTGGTCATTTTAATCACTCCATATGGAGTATGGACAGAACAAAGAATCTATTTTCCAATTTGGAAAGTCCCAACAAACTTTCTGAATTAGCAGAACAATGGCTTGCTGGGCTAATTTGTCATTCGAAATCGCTTATAGCATTAGCATGTCCCACACCAAACTGCTTTCAGAGGTTGACGCCAGGGTCATTTTTACCCTGTAACCATGC
The DNA here is from genome assembly GCA_030067915.1 of Hydractinia echinata. Taxonomy (NCBI): domain Eukaryota; kingdom Metazoa; phylum Cnidaria; class Hydrozoa; order Anthoathecata; family Hydractiniidae; genus Hydractinia; species Hydractinia echinata. The sequence goes on along the minus strand of JASGCC010000051.1, from coordinate 1,099,411 downwards.
ATGGGGCTATGATAATCGGACGGTTACCTACCGAGTTAAGAACTACAGCGCATCTCAAACATACATTGAGAACAGAATGCCTGGTGCAGCAGTGAATCCTTACCTTATTATGGCGGGAACTATCATGGCTGGTATGGACGGTATAAGACGGAAGTTGAAATTGCCATTTGGTCCTTGTGCTGGTAATAACGAAATTGGTGATAGTAAAACAGAACAACTTCCGCAGTCCTTGAATGATGCATTGGATCATTTCCGGGAAGACGAATTATTTAATAGAGAATTTGGAGAAGATTTTATTAAATATTTTATCACACTGAAGAAAAAGGAAATTTTGATTTCGAAAGAATTCGAACAAGATAAAGATTTAGGTGCACAGTACAGGGAGCGCTATAGTGAATTGATTTAAAGAATTTCTCGATAAACTAACCTGCACTCTTCTTTTTACTTTGATTTGCAATACAATAAGTTTCAGTATAAGATACTCAGAAATCTATCAACAGGCGTTCCTTGGTAGGTAAGCGTTTCCTAATTGAACCTTTTGCTTTCCAAAATCTCCATATTACCACGCAAATGTTGTTCTTTTTTCTCCATCTGTGAGTAGTCGAAAACTACGGTAACTGACAAATTGTAAATGATTAAAACTGCGAAACTGTGTTATTTTCATGACCTTTTTTCAACAAAATAAAGTAAAAAATAATAATAATAGTAATAGTAATAATAAATAAAATAAGGAGTAATAATAACAAACCTTATTATTTGGGACTAACATGGACATGCACCGTGGAGGTGAAAAGGATTAATACAAAACAAAATTTAAAAAAATAGTTACCGTATTTCCTGTATTAAGCACCCGAGCCCTTATTAAATTTTTCGAAAATTGAGGGGGGGGGGGGGGGGGTATTGGAGGGGGTGTTTTAAAAGAGCGACGGCGCTTTTAAAATTATTTCTAAAAACCCTTCCTTAAAATTGTTTGAACATATTATTGTAACTCCCTAGCGTCTAATAGAGAGGGGCACTTAAAATTTTCGGATTAATGGGGCGCTTATTACACGGGGCGCTAAAAAGAGGAAATACGGTATTTTTAGTGATAATGTAGAATGTACCGCACTGCTTTTTTAACCGTCTAGAGAAAACTGGGGATTTTTAAGATGAACAAAATTTCTACAATAGACATTATTTTCTGTTTATAACATTCTTAACAATCATTTCAGCTTTTAACGAACAAGGTCTTATATCGCTTAGGAATGTTTGTGAGGAACTTTTAGTTCGTTTCCTTGTTCTCAATTGATACAGTATGCCACTAAAGTATTAGCATAAATAAATGACTTGTTGTTAGTTAGCTTTTGTATTTGTTTCTACTGTGTACGTTTTATTTTTTACTTTTATTATAAGAATACTTAGTAAATTGAGTTTTCTTAACACGCTTTCCCCAGACAGTGCATATACAATGATATAAGGCCGTAATATAAACAAGAGCTATTTTGAAAATAGTGAAATCGGTTACAATACAGGACTTATATTTTTATGTGTGATATGGCATCTTGCTTGCATGGCGTGTTATCTATCGGCAGCCACTCTGTAACAACAAGCTTTCAAGCCATTAAGAATTGACTGCTTTGTAAATATATTGGATCATGAATTTCCTACCAACTCGAACCCTTTCAATGAGATTGCGAGAGGATAGTGTGTGCGGAAAAACGATAAACAAACCATTGAGTAGTTGACGATAAAAATCAACACAAAATTAAATAACATTTGCTTTTGATTGTCAAAGGGCATGCATCGCTGATATAAGAATCTTTTGTTATGTTAGCTACGTCTAGCCTTGTTGGTTTGCTTTCCCTTACTCATCCTAATATAGACTTCATTTGTAGTAAGCAAGTTTCCTTTGTATCCAAGATATAACGGTCGGGAGATAATAAGTTCTATTTATTAATTAATAGTGCAAATCGTGCAAACAAAAAGTAAAAGGCGAACTGCACCAGCGTGAAGTACCACACTAACTTCTATTACCTGATCAGCAATGTTACTTTACTCGTTCGTACGTCGCGAAACATTCGCTACGCTAGATTTTTTTCACCCATTGTTTTGGCTTGTGTTTTAAATAATGAATAGATATCTCACGTTAAGTCTAACACCGTTTCTTTTGTATATCGAATCATTGCACTCTCTAATATGTTTGCAGTTCTTGTTCTCAGAGCAACACCATTTCTGATGCTCGGTAGAGCTTCTTCAAACTGTACATCGAAATTAACTCTACTTGAGGATCTACGCAACAATGAGACTCGCATTATCAAGGGTCAGCGCAACAAGGCCATATATGTTGTAAATAAGTTTGCGTTCTATGTCCTATGCTATCAAACATTTATATAAACCAATATATTATGCCCAGTTAGTTTCAAATACCAGATGACTTTCGACACATTGTGTGCGCACTGTTGCTTTTTATTTGATGACATTTTACATTATTACACCCTATCTAAGTGCAGCAGGAAAAAATATTGCATTCGACACAATCCGTCACTTGACATTTTGCACAATAGCACTTTGGCCATTTGGCAACGTTGCAAAAAGCATTAACTCTTGAATTTTCGTGAAAAGTGCTGCCTTTTCAGATGCGTGAGTCAGGTAATCAGTGTTTAAATTGCGCCTGTCGCAGTTTTTAACACGTTCGCTCTACGGAATAATCTACGTCAAGGCCGTTAAAGGCCCGGAAATTAGAGAAAATTAGACATACTGACGTCAGCAGCCATAAACATATTTTGACAGTTCGGATCTAAGCAAATAAACTACAATTCTCCAAATAGCCTAAGATCCTAAGTCTGCTGCAAAATTGGCAATTGAACTTTGACAAGTTTAAATTACATGAATCTACAATCCTGGACAAAATTGTTGAGACAAATCTCAAATGCGGGATAAAATTATAAAATTAATTTCACAGCATGGCATACACTAACCTGGTGGACAAATTCCACCCTTCTCCGCCTATATCAATGTTGAGGAAGACTCTTGAAAGTGTGTGCCTTCAACACTTGCCTTGCCGTTAACACTGATTCAACATTGACCAGGACAGGGGGAGTGTGTGGGAGACAACGTCCGAGGCAAAACTAAATTTTGGCTCACAAGGTAGTTGCTACAAGGAAAATACTCTTAGAACTGCTAGAAAAGTGATTTGTCTCAACACATTTTGTCCAGGATTGTAGCATAGAGGCAGCCTATATAACTACTTGTGGGGACGCACTTCGAAATTATATTTTTTAGGGGATTGTTGATCGAAATATATTGAACACCACCCAAACTTGAACCACTAATGGAAACTGTATCAGATGAAATTTACTCTAATCTTTAATTGAGTGGTTATACAACTTCCAGACTATTGATAATGATGATAATAACGAAATAAACATTCTCACCAAATTTTTTACTTCATCTTTTGGTTTTCATACCAGTACACTTTTCATTACGACAAAGCAACTGACACCGTGTCTTTAGTGACACAACACCGTTTGACTAGATCTTTTTATTGCTTATAATAAAACGAAGCAAATTCGTTTTTATTGAAACTACAATCGTGTCCATAAATATTTTGAAAACGTTCTGATTATTATGTTTTTAAACTTCTTTTGAAATAACAGCCCCTTAACTTCGGTGTTGAATTTCCTATTTTGATTGCTGGTTTCAGGTCTTGTCAAGGTACTGTTGTCAAAACAGTCAACATTGAACTTGGGGGGGAGGGGGGAGACTGTTTTTCCAAAACGTTTTTGCACACGACTGTATTCGTTAACCATTTTTAACTCGCAGCTAGCATTTTGGACGGACGGACGGACAGCCCGTAAATTAACGGGTTCGCGCGTCCTTTATATGTCGAATTTCGTGTTTCCACAACATGACTTTTTTCTCGCGCACAAACAGACAGATGGAATTTTTGCAGGGAATGATTCTTTCATCCTTTACTTGACTTCTTAGACCTCAAAATCTCGAACTAGAGCGGTACCTTGTGGCACAGACTAAATAATTTTCAAAGTAATAAATTGCTTTTAAGTCTATCAGTTTATTACACCTGAAAGTTTTTATTCCTCTTATTTCAGTTGCGTCTTTTTTTGAAATTCTACTACCTTTGTTTTTTGGAGAATACGCTACAACAAAAACGAATCCTGACAATCCTTTGTTGTTCTGGGAAATAGGTCAGTATTTCTTTTAAGGCACAATAACACAGACCATTTATTCCATTGTACTTAGTTCTAAAGTTTTAAATAATGTCAAGCGTGACTGGAGCCTTCACACAAGCAATTATGCCTTGTATCGAATATTGCTATTATTATGACCACGCTTCATCATTTTGCAGACCAGAATAAGAAAAAGAGTTACTCCGTAAATTATACCATAAATTTGGCGCTTTATCAAACTCAATACTCAGTGAAACTAATACATCGTGTGAAAACTGTTCTACTTTTTTCTGAATTTGGACCTATACAGTGCCTGGTCTGTAAAATATACGATATATGGCAAAAACAGTTAAAAAAATCTATCAAAATATGCTTCAATTTGTTCAGTGTTGGTGAGGCCACAACAAAGAGAACACCTGAAGAAATCATGGTGCAAAAATTTCAGAAAAATTTGCTGTGTTACAAAATGGAATATAGCAAATACAGATATAAAAAAAATACAGAAAAGGTATGTTCAAGACGGGAATATCAGGAAAGCGGTATTATCTTTTCAACGCATGAAAACGTTAGTACAGTGGAATCTCTCTAAAGCGGACACCATTGGTGCAAAAAAAGTGTCCGTCTTATAGAGGTGTCCGTTTTATAGAGATTGTATCTAAAAATCACTTTCAGAACAAACTGTTTTTGCCGAAAACATGACTTTTTTTGTTTATATACGTTTTTTCTCTGTTCTATTCATTTTAAATCAAGGATGAGACACATGAATGTGAACTTGTATTATTCATACGCTCTACTTTTATACAAACAAAAACAAATACCAACTAACAAATACATTGTATTTTATAATCTACTCGAAGAAATCTCGGATTGAAGCTTTCTTTTTTATATTTGGAGTTCCTCCACTTTTTTCGTAACTGATGACAGCATTCTTGACTTTCCTCGTCAATAATAGGTTGTTTTTTTAATGTGTCCGCTTTACACAGAGCTTTTTCAAGGGAAAATGTCATTTGATCCGAAAAAAAGTGTCCGTTTTATAAAGTGTCCGCCTTATAACTGTCCGTCTTATAGAGATTTTCTTGTGAAGGTTTGACCTGAAATCAGTCCGTTCCAAGGAACAGTGTCCATTATATAGAGGTGTCCGCTTTAGACCATGTCCGCTTTAGAGAGATTCCACTAAACGAAAACTTTTTCCGCGGAAAATCAAGAATAAATCATGTTCCTAGAGTTGGCGTGTTGTGGCTATCGTTTTTAAGGGGAGAGGGGTATTTTATCATCTACAGTGGGTTGGGAAGAAAGAAAAGTGATGACCATGAAATCAATACTGAAGTCATTATTAGTCATTATTGACGGGATTAGGTGTATATATTTCTTCTAAGTAAGCTTGAAGGCTCGCCTTGTCTCCAGGAAGAAATTGAAGAAATTAGGTTGGTCACAAAAAGGATTTCTTTTAAATTTTCCGGTGTAGGGAGCAACATTCTATAGCTACAATTAAAGAATATATAGCAGAATAACCAACCAATTACAGTTATTTTCTTAGCTAATAAGAACTATTTTGTAATAGCAATGCCGCCGAAAATAAGAACAAAGGCTAAGCTAGAACTGAATTTTCTCTTTTTTCTAAAAAAACACAAAAGACATGTTCCAAAGGAGAATTTGCGATTTTGCAAAACTTATGCTTTGTTCCAAGAATGTGTAAAGAATAAATGTTCTTTATTCGAACCTGATTTATAAGAAATTTGAGGTTAAGATTTGGCCAAGAATAAAGAACATATTAAAAACATGTCCAGCCTGAATTCCTTCATAGAACATTAAGCACAAGTCTAGATTTACTAAGAATCGTTTATTTCCAAACAGTTTACTTCAACGTAATCTCTTTTTATAAAAACCAGTAAAATTTCAGTGAGCTTCAATGTTCTTATTTTGTTTTTATTTATCTGGCGTCTTAATAAATACAGCAATCGTGCTAGACTGTTTTTTTTCCATGTCCGGACAGGGGATTTGCTTTGCTCTGTGCTTTGAAAAGAGTCAAGTAGAGAAGTTCCTTAATAAAAGAAAAAAAAATAACCAAATGTAGATATATCTTCTCTACAATAACCTTGCAAAAACCAGCTAAATTTTTACATTTTTATTTAAAGATAGATGATAGATTAAATGGACTCGGTTAAGCATAAATGGTTAGAGACGAGTCTGTTTCACTTTGCTTCCCTTGAGAGGAGTCTTTTTTTTATTACAGCTACTAAGATTTGATTTGATGAACAGTGAATAAAATCTGAGCCTAACCTTGTTCTTAAGTTGTTCTTAGTTTTTTACCCAATCTCAGCTTCATTGTTCTTATAAAGTGTGTTCTTATAAAAAAAAGAGAGTCAACTTACCCAGGGGTGAAAAACCTCACCTCCTCGGGGTAAAAGTAAAATTTCTCATAAAATGGAACACGCGAGCAGCACAACAACTTCTTCAAGAAGTAGTATAATATATAAGCACATGAGCGATAGAAGAACATTCCTTCAGCATAGTTTTGCGTATTTACTCATACGTACGCTTTTCGCCCCGGAGCAATGTCGTTCCATTTGAAAAATCATGAATTTTCGCCCTGGGGTGAAATCTTGCCCCTATGCTAAAGACAGGGGTGAAATCATCTCGGGGTGAAATTTTACCTCGGTAAACGCATGTAACTACTAAGTACAACTTGACCAAGCATGGGGTTGGTTTCACCCTAGGGTAAAATTCGCCCGTGGTCGAAATTGTGCATGTAACCAGGCCCTTAGGCACAAGGTGTGTGCGGTTGGTACTGTTATAACTGGCTCTGCTACAATACGTGCCAAGTCTTATTAAAAAAACAAAAAAACATGCAACTATATCAAAACGAACTGTGAGCACTTAAGTGTTCTAATCACGATTCAACCACATGTCCTCATAATTTATTCAAAAAAGAAACTTGATAGTTTAAACCAATAGGAAATCAGCTCGGATATTAAATAATAATTATATTCAATGGTTATGAACCTTTTATCATTCAATAGAATACGCGTCATAAATTAATGATTGTTTATGAGCAGTGAAAAATATAGATAAGACAAACTGTGCGTTTGAAAACATTTTAAGTGTAACAGAATTTGTTTTAACTGACATATGGTTATTAAGAACAGGAATTAAATCTTAAAAACAAAACAAAGAAGAAGAAGAAGGAAAAAACAAAACTAGATTATAATTAGTAAAATATCTCTTGTATGTAAAGATATCAAACAAACAAAAAAAGAAAAGTTCACAGTTGTACGAGATACGCAGAGAAAGTCACATGTGAATTTTTGTTTTCTTAAAGTTAGTCACATTTTAGCATGACGCGAGTAGTTCCCGATCAGAAAACGAAATTCGAGACAGATGAACTTTTTCGGAAGTTATCACGAGAATCGGAGGTGAGGAAGCTATACATTTGCAGAATTTCTAAAATTCAATATAAGTTGTAATTCCTGAAATAGCTTGTTACATGCATTTTAAAGACATTATACAAACTCTGTTAGGTTTCGTTCTTCTCTCAATTGAAATTTTGATTATGTAGCTAGATGATTTGCCAATGTTCACAAAAGTTTACGGATTTTTGTACAAGCGCACGTATTTTGCGTATATTAAGTCCAGAGCTATATGGTAAAATGGCTATTAATGAAATTCATAGATTTTTTCAGAAACATAAGATCCAAAAGGCGCAATATTAATTTTTAAATATATTCTTTATTTTTTATCATTAGCATCTTTTTTTAAAAAAAGTTTCAACTGTTTTAACCATATATATTTTTCTGAATGAATTTCTGATTACTGTTTTGTTTTGGTTATATTTTCTACCTATTGTTCTCAACGCAAAATCAAAACATCACGCCGCACTGAAAGTCGTCTTTATAAAAACTTGCTGTACTCTTGTCTTGTAATAACTCATGCAACATAAATAGACAGATCATATCAATACGTATTTTAACCACAAGCTGAATCTTATCAATTTATGACACACACCGGAAAGTCTAAAACGATGTGTTAAGTTAACATCATATAAATCATACGTAAAGTGTTTTATTGTTACAAACTTAAAATTATTTGTAATTGATGATGATTCACACACGCTTATTAAAACATTTCGAATATAGCATCCAAAATGAAACATTCTCTACTTCACAAGTGCAGTATTTATGTTTTCTTGCCGTTTTGAGGAAAGAATTGACCTAAAAATGGGGATTGTAGGAGCACTTTGACCTTTTTCAGATTTTGGGCATGAATTAGGGGCAGTTAAATTGCTGCAGAATGCATTTACTGCCTGTAATGTAACATAGGTACATAATATAGGTATCTACAAAACAGGAGTTTATACCCAGTATATGTTCCAACCTAAATTTATACGACTTCCTTTTTTGCTCATGGCAGATAATAATCGAGGTATATTTTCTTCATATTTTTCGGGGTTTTTTTTATTTAGATCCGATATACCGGTTACAGAGATCGAACCCACGAAGAACGGATCGTGCGTTTTCAAACGGAGTGTAGAGAAGGAAAATGTCCTATAGTATGACCATGTTTGTTTTCACAACAACTCATTCAAAAATATCTTTTCTCTGTGTCACATTACACTCTTGATCTAGTTGAAGCTTGTTTACAAAACATGAATGTTTACACCCCTTGGACAGCCCATTCGATTGATCAAGTTCTTATGAATAACAAACACCTTATTTGTAGCTTTTAATATTTTTTTTCATTCAGTTGTTGTTGTTATTAGGAGCTACCATTTTTGTTGTTGAGTTGATGATACTGTTACACGAGTCTTTTTTATCTGCAGGCGTTTTCTTCATCTGGCACAAACCTACTTATATATCTTGGACCGCAACTCAAAGACAAAAAGAATGAGACACCATCGAAAGAATTTCTTGATTTTGACAAAGAGCAAGGAAAGGTAATTCGTCAATAGTATCTCCATTATAAAGTCGTCTTCTGTCTTTTTAAAATAGTAGCCAAATCGCTACCTCGTCCTAGCACTACACGAAATTGCTATCCCTAGAATATGTACAAGGGTGAACCGTGAATTTTTTTCCACGGGCTGACGGTTGGTGCTTATAGAGTATTTCATTACACAAATTATACAGGAAATATACCGTAAGAGCCAACCAACTAAATAGTGAGAGCGTTATTGTCATTAAAAAAATAGAGACTAGGTTGAAATTTCTCATTATGTGGCCAACTTAATTAAACTAAAATATGCCAATCATCCAACTTGTCCATTATTTATTTTTATTTTTTGCATTATTGCAGATGAACTTCCATCCCATATTATTCTATTTCATTTACAGGGATTTTTTTCGCTTCATGATATGTTATATATGACAGTGACCTTTAACCACATACGAACAATAGAATAATTATATACTAAATTTATTAATACCTTTTGTTGATGTATGGTGCAGAAATACGTTTCAATTCTACGACACCATAAGAGTGGGGAAAAACACACTATGATAGAATGTATGCAAAAGACGCTCTGGGGACGAGGTTACCTATTATTTTATTATCTGTGGCCACACTAATGTGAAAGATTGGTTTATGATTACCATAAAACCACAAGTAAGTTATAAAATCGATTTTGCGGCATTAGCAACACAATAACCAAAAAGTAGAATATCTTAGAAAGTTAGGTCATCAGAAAGGTGAAATACATTATGATTTTTTTAAATAAATAAATAAATCAAATTTCTTCTCTACTTCGTCCTGGGTGGCTGCAAATGCCTAGCTATCTTAACGTTTACAATTAATGTAAATTAAAACTTGTGTGGTTATACTATTTCGGAAATCCGCAGTTTTGTTTCCGATGGAACAAAGATGGGTAATTTTTAAAGCCTAAGCGTTTCGTAATGATCCAAAATCAATGGTAAAACAATTTTAAATTTTTGGGGAGAGGGGAGGGGGTCAGGGGAAAAACCCTGCTTCCGAAACTATAGAATAGTTTACCCAATTAATGTGGAAGTCTGGCTTAACAATGGTCCTATCGATGGTGTTAGGAGGACTCATTCGAGTAATCATCGCATGCTTTGCGGTTGAAGCACGCTGTGGTTATTACATCGTGATTGCGAGGTCTAGATTAAAAGGTCTATTTTTAAAACAGATCTTCTGATCACTAAAGATAAAATATGTTTTCTTTCAATAAATATTTCCTAAAGATTTAAGCCACTGTTTATTTTTTAAAACATTTTTCAGTACCCAGATTTTATTGCAAGATGAGTACCATTGCAAAAATAGCGCCTTCAATTCCAATGCCTTTTTTTAGAAGAACCATGGAATTCCGCTTCAGCCTTCGTTTTCTTCATATGTTTAGCCTCAAATTATTCTGAACAATTAAAACTTTCTGGCTTGAAAAATGTTTTGAACATGCGCTTTTTATCAGCAAAAAAGAGAATATCAGTAAAATTTTAGCTGCGTTATTGTTTTTATTTTTCAGAAATTTTTAGCCTCAATGTTTTTGTAAAATTGTTGTAATAGACCATTTCCGAATTTCCTAATTATACCAAACTCAATTAAAGAGGTCGATACTAAAAATGATTCTTATCCCTAAGTTCCTTAGTAAAAGGTAGAACAAATTACCTAATTTCATAAATATTTCTATTCGTTAAGTGCCTCAATTGCGAGCTGAAAGTTACAGTCAAACCCTTCATATAGCCGAGCTTTCTAAGAATAGCCTTGTTTTCAAAATATTTTTTTCTTTAAATCTAAATAAGATACAACCAGAATATTATATAGCTCTGACAACTTCAGTTTTGTCATGATAAGTTGATATTCTATATGAATATCATTATTTGAAGAGCATAGGACCATTATAAAATTTTGGATAACGTATATAATTATTATAATTTATGAAATTCAGGAAAGGTGTATTAAAAACAAAAATGTAGCAGATAGTTATTTCGTCTGACTGATATTTTTGTGTAAAGGACATACCATTATTCATGGTCAATGCTCTGTTTTAATTTTTGTAGGTTCACATGAAAAGCAGATTTGTAATGAACGGAGTGTGCGTTATATTTCATGGCGTCATGGACTTACAAAGACTTGATGGAACGGCGTATCTGGAGCATGATTCCGGTCAAGCCAAGGTAGATATGACATGCTAAAGGTTTTTTACTTCTCTGCGCATGATGGGTGTTAGCATTTTTTTTATGCGATTATCATATTCTTCATTTCAACGAACGTACCAAACTCCAGAGAGTTTGACCTGTTTTGCTGTATTCCCCCTACCTCCTGTGTTTGCCCTTGTGAATATAAAACCTTTCCCAAATTGCATGTTGTCCAAAAATAGCTTTGTGGGTATTTTATGATAAAATCCTTTTCAGCATTTAAGTCGTATTATGGCCAGACGCCTTGCCTGCCATACCTAAGCCATGTTTAGCAAAAGGTTAAACAAATTGGACCAAATAATTTCGTCCTGTAGATTTCTCGACATCAATGATGTCAGAAAATATTAGGGCAATTTGGAAACATTAACATTTCAGCATAAAAGATTTTTTGTAATGGGAAAAGACTTGTGTCCTAAAATAAAACTGTGCAAAATCTTTGGATTTTAATATATCCTTTTATCTGACTTTTACAATTTAACGATTACAATTTAATTTTTATTTAAGATAATTTTTTAAATGTTAATTTAAGATTGAGGATAAAATATTACGTGAAACAATTGAACAATCACGCATGCGGTTGCAAGAGTTCGAAGAGCGTCAAAGAAGGGTAAAACAGGAACCTTTGGAAGCATCAGAGGTAATGTAAGTATTGTTACACGGACTTTATTGATTACTCATGTGCTATTGCGCGAAAGCTTGGTTTGGTGTTATATCGCGTTAATTTTTTTTGCGCTAACTGCTGACCTCAGAATTAGTCATATTGAGTATTTAGCGCGAAGGCGTTTCAATTACTGGGAAATTAAAAGAGAAATCAGTTAAGAATTTAGATCCGTGAATTTTTTTTCAAAACGAGGGCAACATGGAGAATATCACCATGTTCTTGTAGAATTGATATAAACTTTTTTTGTCTGCCGTTTTGAAAAAAAAAAGTGTTTGTAGGAATGGCTTATGCACACATTTGTTCAATTTCTTTATACAAAAGTGTGTTCTCGCTAACTCCCGTTTTAAACATCATAAAAAAAATATAATTAGCATTAGTGCTAATCGAAGTTAAAACAGGTGCGCTAAATATTCATCGACGTTTCCTTTAGGCGTTAAGAAATAACTCCAATTAGCGCCTGCTTAACGCGGATTAAAGCCAGATGGAAAACAAACTTAACTGATTTAACTACTGAACAAGACTTTTTTTGCAGAAAAAATCTTTAAAAGAGTAGAACATTTTAAATGTGGCAACTCGAACTTATCGTTGTGTTTGATGGTTTCTTTCCCCTGTGAAACCGTTAAGATGTGAGATATATGGATGTTGGATTTTTCTTTTCTTGGAGTGATTTTGAGATCTGAAAAAGGAGACCCAATAGTCAGGAACAGAGTATAGCTATAACACTTTGAACTATGTTATATCTGATTACCTTTTCAAATCCATAATTGAATTTAGACAAAAAAAACAATTCATAAGAGGTAATTTTCATTAATTTGCAAATTATGGTATGTAAAGTATACCACTCTGTCCATCCTTAATTTTACTGCGTCTGCGTGTAACAATTATTCAAACCTACAATCATGCACAAATTATAATGAAACAGGACAACACCACAGCTACAAGTAATTACATTGGTTGTTTCCATGTTGGAGTCAGGCATCTTGAACTTGTCAATGTTAACAGCTTAGGGTCTTTTTTGGCCCAACGTGGATTATTCCTGGAAAATACCACTAGCAAATTTTATACCTGACCTGCCGGCTAGTATTGACCATTTGAACTTTTTTGTCATGTTTAAAAAATGACAAAAAGGTGCCTTTGTTTTATTAATTTTGTCCATGATTGAGGATATAAATGTTGTAAATACACTTAAAAAATTGTGTTCTTGCATTTGATTTTCAGGCGACTTTTACAAACGCAGAGTATCATGCAGCAATGACGTTTCACTGATAATCTACCATCTTGATGATTCTTTGGTTGTTGATATCAATATCAGTCGGTACGACGGTTCACTCCAGGAGACTGGCCTGTGATGAAAATTTATTTCGTAAAATTTTATTTCTTACAACAGACATCTTGAAGTACCTTTTGCTTGCTTTGTTAGCAGGTAGCAAAATGTTTATCATGAACCATAGGTAGCTTAGTCACACTTTACAGAACACGTCCAAAGTAAAGACCGCGTTCACTTAAGGCGTTCTTAGCCGAAGCTCCCGATGTTTAATATTTGGGTAGGCGCATTAATTTACTTCTTTCTAACCACGAGACCTGTATTTTATCAACTTTAGAAGTTGACATGACTTAATTTACAGGTGTTTGATGACTGTAAACTTTATTTTTAACTAATTTAATGAAATTTTGCATAAATTGAGCGTCGACGTTTAAACGCTGGGAGCTGGGCCATACACGTTTTAATGGAGTTCATCCTAAAAAAAACACTTTATGAATTATTAATTCAAATAGTTAGTTTAATTATTACTTTGTTTCTCGCTAGATAACTTAGCTACCTAGATGGCATAGCTCAGTTATCTAAACACGTGTTCGGTGTTTCTTCTGCCATCCTATCTTACTATTTTGATTTTGTGAAACCAGTTTGAGATAGGACTTTTACGCAGGCGAAAGAGGAATGGAATTGATATTATTAAAAGATGTTAAGATAGGAAGTTTTATTTATATTGTATGTATATGATGAAATGTTTATATAGGAATGAGAGAAAAAAATAAAGTTAGAAAAGGAAAAAGATAACAGCTTAAATCAGTTGTCAAGTTGTAATTGTTATTCTGAGTCACTGTTTACTGTTAAGTAACATTCTAAAAAAGTAAAAATTGCTTTTCTCTTGATTGTTTTATAATAGATTATTAGAAATATGTTATTTAACAAATTACAAATCGATTGACTTTTTTTTTAATGAGTCACTAAAACAAGCAAGAAGGAACAAGTTACTAAGATAAAAAAAGAATATTTGAAGCTTGTTCTTTTTAAATTCCATTTCTATGGTTTATAAAATTGTATATATTGGATGATTTTAATTAGAAATTCTTAGACCCGGTATTTGTTGTCATGTTTCTTCTAAATTAGGAGGGGAGGGAGGGGTGTGGTGGGGTGAGGGGTGTAGCTGTTATGGAAAACTTAATATACTTAAATGAGATGGAATCCAATTTGTCATAATTTTTTATGCATCAGATCTACTCTTGCGCGAGGTTCTAACATAAATTATCACTAAGAAAATCCGAGACATCAAATTAATAAGTTTTATTTTCTGAGGTTAACTGATAACAAGGGACATCATGTTTCCTGAATAACGTACGCTTGAATGGAAAGCAATTAAAACAATCAATTATGGCCATTAATTAAACAATTAGTTACAAGCCATACTTTAAAAATAGCAAATGATGTATCAATTAAAAATGAAAAAACAAAAAAAAATGTTATAAAGTGAATGCGTACTGCTTTTTTAGACTATTTTGTTATCATGAACTATTTATGTCACGCCTTACTACGCTTATCTCTAAGCTCATTTAATCTATGTATTGTGCCATATTTGGCACCCTAAATATAAAAACATGATTTGTGTAACATTTTCTCTCTTAATCGTATATATCCCATAAACGTTTTGCTTAAAACCTTTGTTTTTCTCAGGAAAAAGTGTTTTTGCTTTACGCAGCCTTATAATATGCTAATCATACATATGCTTATTATGAAGAAATATTAAGCTAGATGTCAAACAACTAAGCCATTTTAGTGCCACTAAAATTGAAACTTCTCATAAACTTCTCATAGATTTTTATAGCGAACCTACACGTGTGTAATGACATATATATCATTGAAAATACGCGTACTTCAATTAATTTCGCAAATGATTTCCTACGCCAATCGCCGGTGCTTATGTTCGTGCCATTTTTAAAAAATTGTATTAAAATTTTTAAATTCCTTCAAATAAACCAAAAGGATAGGGCCTAAATTACCATGTTAGATTACAGTGACTTGTTTTCTTGAAATGAATTCTCAGTACAGTGCTAACTTCATTTCAAATAATTATATAGATGTACTCAACAGCTCCTGTATTCTACTGCATAGCTACGCAAAATCTGTCTAACTCAGAGTAAAATAAATATTCCAGCAAATGTTTATTTTCGTGCTTTAAACAAGAACATTTTAAATTTCACTGATTTAGCTAAAATCAATAAGATGCGCATGATTTGATATCATAAAAAAGAAACATGGGATTAACATCTCAAGGCTAAAAAGTATTGTTGTTTATGGAAAACTAAACTTGATGGAAAAATAAAGGCAAATTAAGATTAAAATTTAATTCGTCGGCGCTTGTAATTACTTTTGGTCTCGTTAGCGGTTGAAATGATTAAATTAATGAGCATGTTAATTGCTGCAATCAAGAAGATGAATTATGTTGCCATGTGAAAATCGTTGTGAGAACGAGGACATCTAATGATGTTCACGTTGATGCAGTTCCCATCAAAAGAGTCATATGGTATGAATGTATTAGAGTCTATTTTTTTTAAGTTAGTTAAAATGGAATCTTCTAAGAATTTATTTATGGGTCCCGGAATTTTGTTTCACAGAGAAAGAGATAGAACTAGTGAAGGTATTGTGAAACTTCTTCGAAGCAACCAACCACATTATATGTCAGAGCAACGGTCCCACCTAACTTTCAAAGAGAAATAGAAAGCGCTTGGAACGATGCGGGGAACAATACTTGATTGAGAAAACTGAAACTGAAAATACTGACCTTTAGATACTGTTGTTTCTGTGAGTCAAAAATGACTTATCTTCTTTTAACCATACCTTCTTTTGCAACTTTTAGTGGAAAATTTTTCAAAACCCCATTTTGGAAGGTACTATGGCAACTCAAACTTTGTGGGCATTGTTTTTACTCACCTTCTGTATGATTCCAAATTATTAATATTATAAATAACGTAGGAGCCATTTAGGAAACAAAATTCACTTGCAAACCAAAACAATCAATCGAATCATAACAATCAGCGGCGATAATACATTTATTCAAAAAAGTGATAGCGTTACAGGAACATCGCTGACGTCAGCAAATGTTTATCTCTACCAATCAGTTTCTTTTATGCTACACTATATCCCTGCAAAGTTTTATTGACATAACTTCATTTAAAAGTTATTTGAAGTAAAATCCACCCCTCCCTAGGATATTTGATACCACAAAAACGCTATAAATAGAGTTAATAGTTAATTAAGATTTTTCGCAAAAATATTTTGTGTGACTTCAATCACCTTTATAAGGGGAAAAGAGCTAGAAATTTAATGGTACTGGTGCTAAGTATTCTATATTTGAAGTGGCTGTGCCTAAGGGGCTGTTTATGGAGGCGGGCTGGCTCGGCAAACGGGCTGGCTCACTTGCCGGGCAGTTTTCGATTTTGTGTTTCTATGGTTTCTATCCCGGTAAGCGGGCTGGATCGTCAAGTTTCTGTATATTCAAAAACAAAAGTATTTTTGCGGCAAAATATAAACAAACATGTGAGGTCGAGATTTCTCCAAAAATATTTTGCCTATGTTGATTGCAAGTTTATCAAATATAGCTTTTATGATATTCCAACTTCAAGGGTTCATAGTAGTATCAGAAAATATCAAAAGGCAGCAGAAACAGGCTATTTGTGCCCATTTATACTCAGCTAGACAATAAATCAAGTCTTCCATCATCTCTGCATACCACTTGAAATTTTTCCTCGCCTTTGTTCCATTTTTTTTCACACTAGAACTTGTTTCGTTTTCTTGTTGTTGTTCGACTTGCTTCTTGTTCCAGTCAGCCATTTTGAATAGACAGGTATCTTCGATCCACGCATGCTTATATACTCAAAAGTTACCTCGGCAGGCGTGCTGTGAGTGTTTATATGAGAAAATTGTCATCCCGCCTACCGGCATCTCGCCTCTGAGAAACGAGATCTCGCCTACCGAGCCAGCCCGTTTGATCATATAAACAGATGAGCAAAAATATGAGGAAAATGAGGAACAAGCGAGATCTCGGTAAACGGGTCAGCCCGCCAACCAGGCTCATATAAACAGCTCCTAAGTCTAGTTTAGATAGTAAACCCACGAGGCGCTACTACGACTGGAGCCGAGTTAAAACGTTTGCATTTTAAGCTTGTTTTCCATTGGGTCAATATTTATTAAATAATTTTCTAATTCACACTTACAGAAGTGGAAACTTGTAGAAAAAAATTAACCTAGGCCAGCACACTTAATTAACTCACATTGACCCACGAGTTAACGTGGTCTCGGAATCAAGTTCTTTTTATATTCCAAGATCACATTAACCCATGGGTTAGAAAGAGATCAAATGATGCCGCAAACGTTAAGCTTCGAAAGGCCATGTTTATTTATGTTGTTTTCACAAAGCATGTTCCAAAAACATTAAAGCTTATCTCCCGCGAAAAAACAAGTTGATTTCATATGAAAGAGCTTGAAGAGTTATCCATCTTGAGAAGCGATCGAGATTTTTCATAGACAATTTTTTAAGTTCTTTTATATAAAGCCAACTTGTTTTTTCGGAGGTAAGCTTTAAAAAGATGCAAAAAGTATAAACCTTGCTGAAGATGCAAAAAAAGATTGCGAAAACTGTGTAGCAGAATCAAATCGATTTTGATTCTGCTGCAGAATTTGTGTAGTTGGCAACATGTTGATGATTTTGGGTCACAAGAAGCATTTTTTACTGCAACAACATTTTGTTGCACACGTCATGAAAAATGAAAAATGATTGCGGCCCTGTGGCGTTGAGAACAAAATAATAACGGCAAAGTCTTCAGATAAGTTATTTTAACAGAAAATTGCAAAATGTTGGTCCATGTTCTACCCAATTGGAAGTTATAGATATTTATTTTTAACCCATAAAATAAAAAAAATTAAACACAGAGAATTAATCCAAGTTAACCCATAATGGATGCCAAGCTTTACAGTCTCTAGATCGTTGGAAAAAGCCTATTACGAAACACAAAAGAACTCAAGTTTTATGCAATCAATGGCTGATATAGAGGAAGATTTTATGAACGAAATTGTTATCATGTTAGATACTTCTCGTCTTGGTCATATCGGTTACCATTTGGCTTTTGGGCACTGTTAATGGATTTTTGTGAAGGCAGATTTAATTTCCTACAAGATCAAGCGGTTTCCGGGATCCCCTGTCCAAATGTGAATTACTTTTTTTTTTAAAAATGCACAACTTTCCGCTAAAGGGTTAATCCTATTCCGTACAGGGTTTTCGACCTTATGATGGCCGGGGGAGGGGGATAAACCTTCGCAAATGAAATAGCAAAGATATAGTATGCCATAAAAGGAACAAAATGATGCGACAAATTTTTACTTAAGTTTGCACTTTTTCAGTGACGTCATTAAAAACTTTAAATTAGGCAAAAATACCACTGAATGCCTTACGTTAATTCTGCACCGAATTTTAACATTCCGATTAAAGTTTCTAAGAGCCAAATAAAAATAATTTAATTTAACATATCTTCGGATTTTTGAATAAAATAAAAATATCGGGAGAAGCAGGTGTCAAATTTTTTAGAATAATTCCCTTTGATTAAAAAAAGTTTTGTTTTAAGTTTTAAGTTCTAAGTTCTAACCAAAATTCCAACAAAAAGTAAATAAATCTTTTAAATTAGAAGGGCGTAGTTTTGAGTAATAGCCAATATCTTGGGGTCTGGGAGGTATGGGACCCAAATATTTGGCAGAAACACGTCTAATAGATGAATTCAAAAATTCAGCAAGAATGATAGCTATATAACTAGATGAAAGAGAGCGTTATTGAAGAAAAAAACTGATAGGGGCTCTTCCCTGCTAATACCTGTTGTCTTTTTCGGCTAAAACGGGTTGTGCTGAATCTTAACCCTATTCGGCCCGGGGTTTTTGGAACATACCGCCCCCCCCCCCCCCCCCCCCCCCCTCAATAACTTTTCATAGGCTTGTCCAAATTGAATCAAACTTGGCATACTTATAGTACGTCACAAAAGGAACAAAATGGCAGCAATAAATTTTTGCTTGCGTCAGCACATTTTCTGTGACGTCATCAAAAGCTTGAAATTTCTTCAAAATGCCACTATCTGCTTAAAATTCAATTACTTTAGTTCTAGAACGAATTTTTACGTTCTGTTTGAAGTTTCTGAAAGCTAAATAAAAGTTATTTAACATATTTTCCGGTCGGTTTTTACATAGATCGTATGAAAAATTGCCAAATATTGCCCGAAAATCTTGGTTTTTCCGATTTTCGGGTAAAATCCGACAAAATCGGGAAATCGGATTAACCACGTGCCAAAAACATGCAAAATGATTCTTCTTGATGAAACAAAGTTGTGTTGTAAGTTTCAATTTCTAAACATAATCCTAACGAAAGTTATTATATTTTCCCTATTATAAGGGTTTCATAGAGATTTTTAGGGGTAGTTTTGAGTAATAGCCAATATCAAAGCCTCTGAAAGGTGTGAGACCTAAATATTTTGCTTGCAGGTGTCTAATAGATAAATATTGAAACTCAGTAAGTATTGTAGCTATGCAACATAGCATTAAAGAGTTATTAAAACAAAACCGTCAGGGGGGGCGGAATCCTCCCTCCCCGGACCGAATAGGGTTAAACTTACAAGCAGTAAATACTATATTTTCTTACCAACATTTTATTTGACCGCTTACGCGTAGTAAGCCAATCACAAAGCTTGATTTTTATGAGTAACCAATCAAAGTTCTTCGACATGCCGATAATAAAACATGCAATTACTACGCTAACGAAGTCCGTTTTGGTTAGGAAGTGGGGCTGTTGAAGGTTGGGTGGTTGCTTTTCTAAGTTTTCTGCATTTATTAGAAAATTTTCTTTCTTTTCTTTCACATTTTAAGACGAACGTTTTATTACGTTTTCAGCCGTATACAGATATTAAACTAACCAATTTTAAGATTTTTATCATAAATGTACATTGCCAGGGCATCAAGTTTTTATTTAGTTTTATATAAGTTTATTCATCCTACCAACATTTTTGGTTTTATTCATTAAAAATTAGGACGACTTATTTTATAAACACATATTTTATATGCCATTGTAAATAGTAATATGAATGTACAATAACATTTATTAGCATATAATACTCAACAACTAGGGGCTTGATGATAATGCTCCTGCCATTTTATTGTGAACAATTAGCGCATATGTAACTTTTTATTATAGGCGAAATATATATCTCTATCTATTCATCTTATGATTCGCCAGGCTGATTTTTTTTGCTAACATTGCTGAGATTAATTTTTACAAATGTGACGAAAACTTATTCCTCTAATAAAATTGTTCGGTGACTGTTTTAGCAAGCGGTGGAACTAGAGAATTATTTATGAAATGGACATTACACATGAAATGACGTACAGTTGTACATGCTCCATATGGACTTGCAAAATAATCTTGATCTTTCACAGAAACTTATTCCGCATAATAATAATGTTGATTGATTGTTTTAGCTAGACTGGCTAAAGACAAGTTAAAGGTTGTGTTTTTACTTAAACCGAATATCATGCAATAGAAGTTTTTTGACAGCCTATTTCTCTCCAGTAGAAAGTGCTGGTCGAGTGTTTTATCTATACTTGGTTACTTTACTTAAACCGAAGTCACAATTTAATTTCGGAATTTTTACAAAAACCTATTTCGCAAAATAAAAAATATCGGCGACTGTTTTTGTTATGACGAGGTGCGATGAGCTGTTTTACACTGTGTTGTTATTGGAACCGCAGTATGGAAATTACATTTTCAGGAATGATTTAACGGACGTGCAATGTAATGTATACCTGTACTAAGGTCAGGAATCTTAGTAAGGTTCACATGCACCTGAGTGCTGAATCTGGCGTTTAAAGCTTGGTCACCCGGCTTGTCTAAAATAGCGGTATTTTGTTTGTTCAATATAGCTGCACACAGCTTCATTCCGGGTCCACCGCACATTTAATAATTTGCTGACGGGCGGACCCGTGGATTTTTGCATCGAACTTACTTCGCCAAAAAAAAGAAAGAAATTGTGGCCGACTATCTTTGCTATGACAGGGTAACAACATGTTTTTAAAATATGTTTTTATTTCAAAAGCTCTTTTTTGAAAAGTATATTACACACTATGATTTACGATATATTGCATACTAAAGGCGCTCCACCCAGATATGTGGCACAGTTTACGGCGTTTATAATCCCTCAACCTGTCGCTCAACATGGGGTCACACATTTGCTTCTGGCTTAACCAGCGTTTCGACACAGGGTGCCCCGGCTAATCTGTAATGTGTCTTTTGTGTGTTTTTACAAAAGCTTTTATTTAATTAAAAAATGTTCTGATACAAAAGTCATGGGTGATTAACTTTTATTGTTCCCTCGATGTAGTTTCGTAACGTACACGGACAAATTAACATTTGTCTATTTCGTTAAAAATAGTTTTAATTATTCGCGCCGCCTTGGGGACGAGGTTGGCCTTTTAACAAGAACTAATTTCTGATGAGAAGAACAATAAATTTTAAGATGTAAGTGGATTTTTTGTTTGTCGACTGTTTTATCCGCATTTCAAAGTAACAAATCGAATTATGATAGGAAGACAATTTGCTCGGGCTACTTAAGGCCAGTCTTTTTTTAATTCGGGGCCATTTTCAATATCTCAAGTTATGAAGAATCTGGCATAATTTATTGGGCACCATATCATTATATGAATAGTAAAACGCAGAATTCAACTTTTCTGAAAATTTTTGATGACGTCATAGGCCAAAAACGCCCTTTACCCGCGCTTTTTTTCAAGCGGTTTCAAGATCTCTTCCAAACCTGAGCTATGCAACTTTTAAAATCGCGGAATAAACGTCAATTTTACTAACCGCGTCCGAGATACGCATATCTTCACTTAAATCTCAGAAGATCAGGATTTTGTTCGAGCTTTCAGCCGAAACTAGAAGCTGTGTGTTCCACACACAGCTAATAAAAACAAAAACATGTAGTTTTTAATACTTTAGTGCCTATAAGTGGATTTTTTTCAGAGACCATATGACTACCATAGAGTATTTTTATAACCGGTGAACACAGATTCGCGAAGTATCGATGCGGGAAATATAAATGACCGAGCAATTTTCATCTTCTATCTATATCAATAATAGCCGTATTCAGTCTGTCGTGTTACGGGCACAAAATTTAAAGGACGGGCTACCCAGTGGAATTTTCCACGCGTTAACGACTAGTCTCTTATTAAAAGTCGTATTCTGTTTGTCTGTCCGTGAGAAATATTGGCGCTACGAAAACACGATATGCGATTTATCAACCGGAGACCGACTAGTCTCTATATTAATATTGCCCGTTGGCTGTTCGTCGGTGCGAAATTTTAAATGATCAGAAAAAAAGAGGAATAACGGAGTTATATTAACCAAAACCTGGTCACGTTTTATAAACGCGATTGGGGCGTTAGGCAGTGGTTCGATGTGCAGAATAGCAAGTTATAACAAATTGTTTGGTCAAGGCGCAACAGCCAAAGATCTTTCTTGGAGTAAATATAATGTTGAAGCATGCTGTGCATTACGTTAATGATCACATTAGGACGCACGATGTTGATATTGTTGTGTTGGCCGTCTTGAGACTTACGTGGACATAGTTGGTGATTGTTGGTCGTTGTATATACCTTATGGAATATAGTGCTCTGTTCTGTTTGTTAATTCGGACTTCAATTATCGTGCTGCTAAAGCCTCTTGATAGTTTATCGTTCTATATTTAATGTGCGTTTTTTCATGTAACGTTTGTGTGTGTTGGTGCGCCGATGTGTAGAGAATTATTGTAGCTAGTACGTTCTCAATTTGATTTATATTATATTTCTATTTCTTGTTTGCTTGAACTTCAACGTGGAAAGCTGTATTTGTCGTCATACTAGTTGCTTCCCACGTCTTTGTTTGTTTGCTCTACATACTTCGTGTTCAGTCCTCGCATTGTACTCAATTTTGTCATAGCTACGTCACAGGGTGCTATATTTGCCATGTTGCTCGTTCTCTTCTTGTGATGGAGCTATTGTATACTACCTTGTACCTAGTCCCTTTTAGTTATTTTCCGTTTTTAGTTTTCCATCTTGTAATTATGTTTTGCATTGTCTAGTTCCTTTTGTACATATATTGATATTGATATTGATATATTGATATCTGTAAAGCTGCTTCATTCAATCCCGTTCCAACATATAACATATCATATAATAGGGGTTTTGGATAATGCATTTTCTCATGCACTATAAGAGGTGAAGGTTCGGGGTACGTAGTTTACTTATTCTTTTGATTTTGCAGTCGTTGTAGAGCTCTTATTAGCTTTCATAGAGGCGATCTTCATGCACAACAGCAAGTTGATCAGTGTCACGCAGTTCTGGATGCTCAGTGTCTAGCAGAGTCTTCTGGTGCTGTGGTGCTTCGTAAGGGTATTATAGAAGATTGTCCTGAAATATTGTCTGGCCTAACGAACCTTCTGTTTCGGAGTACAATGTGACCAGATCCTTTGATTTTCTTGTACTGGCGGTATGGTAGCACTTGTATTATTGTCCCTTCTCTATCCCATCGACCAGTTAAATGACGTGGGCGTTATAGATTGATACATGTTATTCCACACTAGGGTTGACAAGATTGCATAATGAAGAGTCATGGTTGTTTATTTCGTCCACAGACAGCTTGTTTAATTGTTGACGGGATCTGATGCATTCCTTGTGGAGACGATAATATTGTGGAAGAACAGACAGATGTTCTCGCATTTGGTGATGAAAGAGCTGTTGGTCAAGACTCGGGTTGATGTTTTGTAGTGGTATATTTCAATCCCGCAATATGGCTTTCGCTACTTTGTCACTATTACCTGCAGCAACATTATCAAAAATAATACGTTTGGCGGATTTGACACCGAGCTCAGCTCTTCCATTAGATTGTGGGTAGTGTGCAGATGAGAGTCGATGTATCACTCCCCAGTCTTGAAGAAACTGTGTGAATAGTTTAGATGCGTTGTTGATGCCAAGTAGTAGATCATAATCCAGCCTCTAAATCGGTCAACAACTGTAAAATAATTATGTGCATATATTCTGACACAGATAATCAGAAGTGTTTTGGTGAGGATAAGAGGCTCCTTCCATTATTCAGGTGAGATGTTATTACATTTAAAGCAGGTATAAGGCATGTTCTTAATTAAGTGTTGCATGAATGGACAATATATAGACTGATTTAGCACGCCTAGTCATCGATCTGATTACCTTGGTGGGCAGAATGAATAATTCCTAGAATGGGTTGTATGTAGCAGTCTAGAATAACAGGCCTGTGATTGTCAAGCCATATCATGTTGGTAGAGGCTGACAGGCGGTTGCGAACTTCCCAAATTTTTTTCATAGTTAGGTTAATTTGCATTTTGGTATCAGGAAAACCATATTGAATAGTAAGAATTAAAACATGATATTTTGGGTCAAACGTGCAAGCATTGCAGATATCATCTAAGTTGATCGAAAGTGATGATTTGTTTCCAGCTTGTAGAACTGCATTGATTTGATTTCGGTTTATGCAGTCTGCAGTTACATCATCAATTGTTGTGCGCTTTACTGGATTTGCGCATACCGTATACCTGTATTAAAGCGCTCCACTTGGTTGCACGACACGGATCACCTGCACTTAAGCGCTCATCTGAACGTTTAAGTCTGGAAGGTTTATCGCTGTAAGCACTCCACCGAAATTGTGACAAACCAATAAATATTTCAAAACTCAGTAGTGCTGCATGCTTTGCTTGAACTTAAGCCCTTAACCTTGCGCTACACATCAATCTATATTATTAATAGTCGTATACTGTCTCCGCATGATTTTATAGCACTACCGTGTACACACAAACTGCAATATATAAAGAATGGGCGGACCTGTGGATTTATCCACAGTTCACAGTCTACTTTATATATTATTAGCCGTTATAGCGCAATGTTGGCTAAGACGCAGCTTCCTTTCAGACCCTCGCAGAGAGTAATTTCGTCACTTAATACTAACATGCGAACAAGGATGTACAAAATACCAATGTTGCTACCAGCGTGGGGCGTTCTTAACTTTTTCCGATGCTTATGCACTGTTTTCTAAGAGGTTGTTTTGAAATACAGTGATTTGATAGTTGGAATGAATAAAACGACGATGTTCCAATAGTAGTAACAGTAACTACATGTAAGTTACAATTTTTCAACACATCCAAAATAAAATACAATGCTTACAGAATGTGAATGTAAAGAGATCAAACTCACCTTCTACTGGCCATATCATTCTTACTCTAAACCTTCAATATCTTCTTTAGTGTTTTGAGTAAATGGCTTCACTCCCCCAATCCAATATAATTCATATCAAAGCTATTTAAGAAAGTAATATGTAACATGCTGGCCTTGTGTTCATTGGCCAATTAGAATTCAATATTTGCTGTGGGGAGTTATTTTTATTTATTGGTTGAATTGGATTCGGAGTTTGTTCCGAGACAGTGGTTTGTGTCTAAGCTTTCGTGTAAGAAAAGCTTAATTACAAAAAATGAGATACTCCATAAATTTTAGATCAAGAACGACTGTTTCTTTTTTTACATTTCTATCATTGTATGATATTATGCTACTGTACTGTTAATATGGTTTAAATTATTTTGTTTTGTTGTGGTTGTTAGGCAGCACCGAGTCTAAAAAACGTGCTTGAAATCAAACTTCCTATCGCTTGTTCCCGTTCCTTAAAGATCACGTCTGTTAAATTTTTCTCTAACTCGTGGGGAATTTATGGTATAAAAAGACGGCAAAACAATTTTTTACGCAACATAGCTCAAAATAAAGGGACGAAGAAAAAACCCACTCCGCTTATTTCATATCACAAACTAATGTCTGTAATTGCCAAACGAGCGTGACTGCTTGGACATTTAGATAATCTTGACATCGCATTCATAGGCGGTTTAATATGCGTTGTGAAAGCTACTTAAAAACGGTTAAAATGGTTGCAATGGGCGTTGCTATGCAGTAAATTTTGCGGTTGTCCGGGGAGTATCTAAAATTTTATAGTCCATGTTGATTAAAAATACTCTTTTCCAAAGTCTTCTCTGATAACTTTTTATGTCTAAAACGGATAAAAAACGTTTTGAAAATTTGAGATTTTTAGGAGCCGTTTTTTTAAAATCATCAAAGAAGGGCCATTTTAACTAGACTAAATGAATGATTTTTTTTGTTATTTGACTTTTTAAGTCAACTTTGAAAGGATCTATTGTTTCCCAATTAAAATATTACACGTAGATCGGCGTGAAAAATCGCGAGAAAAAAAAACTTTCCCGCAAATTTTTGCTGCAATAAAAATAAAATATTCTACAGTATATCGCACATTATTGTTGCCAATATAATGCTGTAATGTGAAACGTCCTTTAAAGAAATATCATTGCGACTTTTAATTAGTTCAAATTACGGAGATATATTCTCACTGCGGAGAATTGTATACGCGCGCGGCGAAAATGACGCTTTCGAGGGAAGAAGGTTGGACGTAATGCGAAATTGTAAAAAAAAGTAAATACGGTTTATCTAATTATTTTATTACAAAAACCCCACAACTCTGATGTTGTAAAAGACTTAATAAAATTATTAGGTTCTACCGAGATTTGAACTCGGATCGCTGGATTCAAAGTCCAGAGTGCTAACCATTACACCATAGAACCGCTGTGGTGTCAGCGACTTTGATTTAAGTTGTTATATGTAAAGTACTTTTAATGAACTGAAATGTTATTTTTATTGGGTTTCAATTATTTCGTCGTTTTGTTTTTAAAAAAACAACCCGTTTTGCCTTAGCCCTTAAAATGTGTTCATATATTAATAATTTTTTTTTTTTTAAAAAACACTGGGGAAAAGACGACTAAAATGCGAACGCAAGAAAATGAGTTTACCACTGCGTTTAGAAATTACGCAAATTTATACGGATTCATGAGTCAACTTACTAAAAATAGAAATTTATACGGATACATGAGTCAATGTACTAAAAATAGAGATTTATACGGATCCATGAGTCAATGTACTAAAAATAGAGATTTATACGGATTCATGAGTCAACTTACTAAAATAGAAATGTATACGGATTCATGAGTCAACTTACTAAAAATAGAAATTCGTGCAGATTGAGTTTACACTAGATTTTGCAAATTTGTACAGATTCAACATTAAAACGATAAAAAATAAAAACAAAAAAGTCTCCAAAAACGTTTTTACCGGATTCGTTTGAATCCGGTTACTTTCTTTGAATCTGTATAAGTGCTCCGGTGTAAACGGAGTCTTTGTATTACTCCATTTTATATTCATTGACTTCCGTCGCCGCACTATACAAGGCGGAATCTATAAAAGACCTGATGGAAGATAGAAAAACATGTAGATTGAGACAGCACAAAGTATTCTTTTATTTTTGTTAGCTAGTTAGCTTTTAAAAAGTAAAAAGGTATCTAGTAGCTAGTTCACCTGTGTTACTGAACTTCCCCTTCTTAATCAGAGCTACGCAGCTATAGCAAGCTACTATAGTAGCTAACAAGCTACTAGCTACACAAAGCAGCTCAAGTTAAAGTTTCTCGACGAATTCTCGATCTCACCAAAAGTATTCACAAAACATTTTCCAAGATTTGTTAGGAAAAATTCTTGGATCTTAAAAATCTTTTCAGAACCTTAATCTGAAATTAAGTTGGTGCTAAACAGAACTTGCGATATTCCTCTTATACCGATACTATAATCTAAAAACTTGCTTGCTGAGAAAAACGTTTATGTGTATGTTTGGATCAAAAAGGATGATTTTTTGGTTGATTTTACCCTATCGTCAAAATACATCCTCGTCCCCAGGGTTTGTTGCCTATGCCAAAGCCGCTAGCGCTAAGGCAAAAACCCCTGGGGACGAGGTTGGTCAAAATAGACAAAGCAAAGCGTTTTTTTGTGTTCTTATAAATAGAGTGTGATTAAAGGAGGTAGTCGTTTACAAAGATGTTGTTTTTGCATTATTTTGTTAAGAAACATACGTTTGTGCCAATATATTTCTGAGTCTTAATTTGAAACATTTAAAGTAAAACATGCCTTTTAAAACCAAGTCGACAAACTTTTGTCATCCGATACAAGACAGAGTTTTTCGAAAACAGCCATAAGTCGTGAAAATTTCCCTGTTTAAAGTAGTAATTTGTTAAATTTGTCTTCTGTTATAGGCAGGAAATATATAAAAGTGCAGTATAACAACAATTTAAAAATATCACCATTTTTCACAATGTGCTAAAAAACAGTTTACCTACGTAATTCGTAATTTCCTTCAAAAAATCTTATCACCCTTTTTTTCTTTCAAAATGTCTTAAAGGTAATATGTGATTATATAGTGCTAAGCAAAGGATGACTCAGCGGTTTTTCCCATGAATGTTACCACGCTCCAGGCTAGCCTTATTTACATTTATGCTTTTTATTCCATCTGTTCTGCTTTAATGTTTGTTTACATTATGCGCCATTTTTAGTTTTTTTTACCCCCGCTATAAGATCACCCGACCATGTGCTCATGGTCGGGTGATGTTATAGCGGGGTTTGGCAGAGTAGTCCCCGCTGCTGACATCAGCATGTTGAGATTTTCATCGCAATATAGCAATGCATATATCTTCAAGTTCTGAAACTTTATTAAAAGTCGTCGTCGACAACAGCTAATTACTCGCTTTTTCACGACACCGTCATTATTGGATTTATCGTATCCCGGCGAATAAGGAATAAGTGCACCCAGTCTCTCTGATGTAAACAGCAACCCACCCTAAAAGTTAAGTACGCGGACTTTGTCAATTTAGAGTTACCGAATAAATTGGCCAGTTATTTTTAATAATGCTCAATAATGCTCAAAAATTAGAAAAATGCTATTAAGGAGCCGACGACTAAAACTTTGGCCACTCTTTGCGGAATTTTTCTGTGAAAGCTAGAATTTTTTGCTGAGCAGGACAAAGAAAACAGACGAAATATTTGCCACTTTGCGGCGCACGTGGTTAACAAATTGTAATGACTTGAATTCACACAATAATAAAATCTTTAATTTGTGCCACAACAGACTATGTTATGAGAGGGAACAAGGGTTGAAGATATGGTCTAAAGAAAGAATTTGTGAGGCAATTTTTTAAAATTCGAAAAAATTTTGCCACTGGAAAATATCCTTCGCTTGACTAATTAGAACCGTGAAGCGTGATAAAATTTGTTTGTTGCCGGTCACTAAATTAAAAATAAAGAGAATTTGAATACTGTGTAATTAATAGCTACCTAATTGAGAATAGAAGGTTCACACACCGACCAGAGGAAACTTTTATGTTGATAAGACCTTCCTAATTAAAAAAATGTGATAAAATTTTGATACTTTTGGTTAGAAAGGCGCTGAATCATTCTGACTAAAGCCAGCTTTGTTTTACGCGGAACAAAATTGTTGTGTCATACCAGTTCATGCGGGCAAAAATTTATAACCTAAGTACGTCATGTAGAGAAGAAAAGAAAATAATTATAGCTAGTACGCATAATTATCTATTGATCCGTTACTATAAATAATATACATCTTAATTAATTGGTTAAATAAAAAAACAACTATCAATGTCAATATAAAGCCTTGGCTTATATTTGTGATCAACACAAAAAGGGGCTATTTTACATAACATAAAATTTTAAGATAAGCCGAGAGTTCGATCCAGCCTAACAAAAAATAAATGACACAAAAATACAATAAAATGGATAACTAAGAGCGTCAAGTGTTGTCTTTGCAGGTTTATTTGCACACACCAGAAGCAGGTCCAGTCGCACAAAATACTGTACCAAGTGCACACCGCTGACAGTAAGCTCCGATACCGACACACCAGAAGAATGATGAATCTTTATTA
The DNA here is from genome assembly GCA_030067915.1 of Hydractinia echinata. NCBI lineage: Eukaryota > Metazoa > Cnidaria > Hydrozoa > Anthoathecata > Hydractiniidae > Hydractinia > Hydractinia echinata. The sequence goes on along the minus strand of JASGCC010000051.1, from coordinate 1,069,268 downwards.
TCGAAAGGATTGGCATATCGGCCTGATGACTTATTAGAGCAAAATGCTTTAGCTATGAAAGAACAAATGGAACAATTAACTTTTTTTATTTCACAGTATGTATCTACATGTTATGAAATTAAAATAAATTTTAATCCAATTTTTTGGTTTTTAGAACAAATTTTCTCTTTAGGTAACTTACCTCTTTCCTGGGAACAACCGTTGAAAGGAATAGTTGGCAATGACGCTGTCACTGGAGGTAAAGTTGGTGCACAATCTAAATACAGCAACAAAGAATCTAGTATACTATATATGTATATAATACCTGCAACTGGTAATACAACCAAAGCCTAGTTAACTAAGCTTTCTTCGAGGATATCAATATTCAGTTTCTCTCAGACGAATGCTTAGATGGAATGTTTCAGAGCAAACCCCGAATTAAAATCAATTGAAGCGCACGAAGCCAGTGTGATCACATCTTCACTCTTAATATTACGAGAATTAATTATGTTTGTTCGGGTGAGGGAGATTATTCTCGCTTAAAAAATAAAGAAGAATAGATATCCCAATAATGATCACGTGAGTAAAGAACAATGGAAGTAAACAAAATTCGTTCGCAATCAAGCGTAACTTTTTTCCACCTTACTAATCCGATTGCCCTCTTGGATAAACACAAACTAGGGCAATAGGTGTTATTTCAGATTGTAAGCGTGTAGAATGTAAAATTGCTTGCTTAATCTGCAACAAAACGTTGTAACAAAATTACATAAAATTAAGCCTACCTGAATCTAACGATAAAAGACATTGATTGCATTGCTCTACGAACTTTAACCCAATAGGACAAGGTTGACAAATCGGTTGGTGTCCCGCTGCACATGAAATGAAGAAATTTTCTTGGCCTGGGAAGGCGATGTTTCCTTCTTTACCAAGGCATACATTACTGTCTGATGTTGGGCCTAAATTTAAAAATTTGCATCTAAGGTCCCAATTTTGTTAACAGTCTTATAATTATATGTTGTTGAGTCTGCAAAATATATTTCAAGATTGATTGTCGAAATATTTTTATTTCAAAGAGGTTGTTCTTTTGACACACCGAATTATCCCTCAAATTAATCAAACCAATCTTATTCTCCATCTGTTGTGATGTCGGTGATATTTTTTTTCTTTTTTTCCTTTTAATTATATTTACATGCAACCAAACAGATCAGGTCAAGTTACAGAAACGGATACTATTGCTAAGTCGAGAAATATGTTACTGATAGGGAAATAATAGTCCCGTTAAATAAGGAAATTGTTCCCTGATCGGAAAATCAGTTTTAGTTTTTCGGGTTTCCGAAATTTCTAAATTACAATGAAATTAAAGAAACAACTAGAGCAAGTTTGCTTAAATTCTGGCGAGTAGTATTGTGCAATCGTTAACACAACAGTTTCAGTAGGTTCAGGGGGGGGGGGGACTGTTATTTATGATTAAATAAATGTTTTTAGAAATCTTTTGATCATTTGGCTTCACTTTAAACAATAACCAAAAACAGTATTTTTTGTGTTTAATCTCCTCGATGGGGAAATCTTATAATAATTTTTTTAAAAACGGGAGGTCCCCCGGTCCCACTCCCCCGGACCTGCGACTCATGAGAAGTGATTTTCCTTTCTGAAACTTTAACTCAAACTGCCAAATATATATATAAAGCAGCTATTTTTACTTCCATATAAAATAGATAAAACAACGCATCTTATGCTATTTTTGTTTAACGGTAACTTCTGAGCAAAACAAACTTTTGAATAATGTTGATCAATGATGGCTTGCCTTAAATGAATTGACCAACCCTGCATAATTCAAATTACTTGAAAAAAAATGTCTATTTAAGTCGTAAAGCAAGCCTTAAAAGCAGACATATTTTTAGATTGCAACCAATCGACTAGTTAAATAAGTAATACTAAATCATAACTTGTTCAATGGTAATATTAAAGATTAACGACAAATTTCTAAAAAATAAACTCTCCAAGGTCACTTACATGTTGGTACTTGAATTGGTGTTCCAGTTGGTGGAGTTGTGACAGTTACATCAATATCTATAAATTGTAAATAGATGAATATTCACGCTAGAGAAATGGGGGAAAAGTAAATATCTGCCGATTGTTTCTTATGCTAAAAACATTGAACATTTTGCAACCAAAACAGAAACCAAGTATAATTTTTTGTTTCTTAGAACTGAAACTGGATTGTAATCTTACATGGTTTTGCGACACGAAATATCCATTTTCCAGGTACTCCTACATTCGATTCAGTCGATAATCGTTTCGGTCTGTATGAGAAAACATTATTAACGTCTGGAAGAAGCTGGGTCAAAGGATGGCGGAAGAATTTTAATGGGTTGCCTTCTTGCCAGCCGATCTAAATGAAGAATTTATTATGGAGTTATTTTCTGTCGTATTGAGCCTGTTAATGTGTTACGTCTGGCTGACTGCTACATTATCATATTAAGAAGGATTTTGCTTAACAATAACACAATTAGTGTACACATTGAAAACAAAACTACTTGTTTCCGAGGAATGGTAGAAACCTACAATGTTTTTGAAAGATAAAAATTTTCTACCTTGCTACACAGAGCAAAAGATTAGAAAAGTAATGCAAAGCCTGACTTAATTCTTACTTACAGCAGTTGGTCTAAATTCGTTGATGTTTATTTCTCCATAGTGCATAAAAAGGTATGTTTGTTGGTCGTCGGTTGCAAGAGCCATTTGGAAAGTAGCATTTTGCTGTAAAAAAGTATGCAATTAAGTTATATGATGTTCTGGTAGGCGAAAAAAAAGAAAGACAACCATGAAACACAAGGGTGCCATACAAACAATTCGGTGTTTTTACTCCTATTGTCTTTTTTTCAAGCAGATCAAACGCTAAGAATTGGCACGATAAACAAAAAAAAATGTCCTCGCAGATTAAATAGGCGGAAGTGTGTCTAGTTCTTTTATAACAACTTACAGCGGTTTGCAAACTTGAAAACGGTTCTGCGTACTTCCATGTTATAACTAACACCTTTGTCGGAGTGAAAGAGCGTCCAAACAATGCCATAATATCAGTCTTTGCTAGATTTAGAGCAGCTCCTGTTGTGTGCATTTGATATGTTAATTGCGACATCATGTGGAAGGTAAACAATAAGTCAGTGTGAAAAATAGCGATTTGTGGTGCTGATATGGCCGGTGATACTGACAACAATCTGGGGAAATCTGTTGGAAATGGCTGGTCAAGTACAGGGCTACCTAAAAGTCCGACGTATCCATTGGGGCTAATCTAAAGGAGAGAGATATTATTAACTTTGTGTGTGGAAAATACATGTTTTAAATATTTCTCTAACACTAGTCTTGAACAGACACCTTTAAATTAAGCCAAGATCTAACAAAGCATTAAACGCAGCGAGGAATATGTATAACTTACTTGTATTTTGGTGTTTGTTGCTAAGTCAAAAAATGGAATATGTTCAATGTCCACTGGAAATGCTCCATCGTCACTTCTGTCCAACCCGATACCATTGCTGACATCTACTAGAACAATATCACCATTTGAACTTCCAGATGGAAAGAAATACTGTTTATCCAGTGCTGAATTGTATAAGAATGTGCATAAGAGTATAAAACTTTGTATATTTGTCTTCATCTTTATAAATAATAGTTCTTGATCTTGTCCTTAAATTATTTTTAAAGAATAGTGCACCATAAGGGTTCTTATATTGTTTATGTGTACTTAAAACGATTGGAGTAATCATTACATAATGAGTGTTGTTATGTAAGATGTTTATTATAGTTCATTAGGCTATGATGATGCCGTCTTTAATTAGTGACATTTAAATTGATCCGCCCTTGCTTTTAATGTGTCTTATGTAACAGATGCATGCACGACTAACAAAAAAATCTTAGGTTATATCCGCCGGTTAAGCGACTGAAACTGTTTGTAGCTATAAAAACAATATGCATATTTTCCATGTATTTTCTATGTATAATACTGTGGCAATATTTATCTTTAGGATAATGTATGAAACGTGCCCGGCATGATCGGAGGTCCGATCGGGATATACCATTCTCAGAAGAAAGACACACGGACGTGCCATGACAAACTATGATCTACATTCGCAAAATGTTGTTTACGGAAAAAATGAAAGACCACTTAGTTCTTTTTTGCACAATTCTTTAGGCAGAAGAACAAAATTTAACATGGTCATTATACAATATACTCATTTCATATACAGAAACGTTTGGCCTACATTTTTCTCAACCCTAAAGAATTTTTTCTGAACATTTATGAAGATTGACCCCATTTTATACCTTAGAAAAGGTTATCAGCAATACCACTGTCAATTCCTAAACTAACTTTTCCAACATTTTTTTTGACCATTTTGCAATAAATCAGATGAAATCACCTATAAGCTCAATCTTCCCAAATTTCTTAAAATCGTGATACTTTATAAGAAATAAAAGTAAAAAGATTTCCTCCTGCGATTTACGAAAGAGCTTGTGCATACCATGAATTCCTCACTAACAATTCGCACCAAAGATTAACGACATCCTTTTACGCACTTTAAATTGGTTTTAATTTTAATTGACAGAGAATCTGTTTTGGTCTTTGGAAAAACAGGAAATGAGTTTTATTTAAAAAATCTATAACGACAATCAGTTTAAATGTTATTGATGACTTATTGCAAGTCGAATGTTTTTGTTTTGAATATAATACAGCTGTTACTCTCTATTTTGTTTACTTTAATCGAAGAAAAAATTTGGTGCAAAACAAAAAAAAAATAACTTTTGATCTCGTTATAAACGCGATGTTTAGGTCATAAAATATAAAATTTTATTATTACTCTCGTATTTAGCATTTTTTTTTTTTTTAGGAATAAGCAGAAAACGAAGAGGTTTAAATATTTGAACACATTTTAGCCAACAAACAATCAATCGAAAATCAAGGTTATAACGTCACCTTTACTATCAGCATGACTATTTTTGTTAACTATACTTTGGTATAGTCAACAAAAGAATATCGAAAACCGAAACGAGCCCCATTTAAGTCAGCTCGTGGCAACCCAGGACACTACAAGAGAAATGGCACTTTGCAGAAACGAGGTATATTTGAAAGTGACGCTGAAAAATGATCTTTCCATGACCGCAAAAGTCTGTTTTAATAAATCAATAAAGTAAATTCGGGGCGTGTTTAAATATAAGTAGGCGGAGGAAGGGCCATCACCTTGGGACCAAAAATCATTTACAAGAATTGGTTTTCGTTCATCATCTACGCTATAATGCTGGCGCACGTTTGTCTCTATCTATCTGTGATACAAAGTTGTTCCTCCGCGAGTAGAGACAAACAAATTTCCGTAGATTTTGCACGCGCTAACGGCTAGTTTGCTTTTATCACCCATATTCTGTCTGCTTCGTGGAGTTGGAAATGTCCTGATTTTCTTAAAAAAACATTTCGTCGAATTTAAATGTTCCGTCAAAAAAGTACATAAAACGATACAAATAGCTAATTTATTAAAGAAATAAAAAAAAAGATAAACATGATAAATATAATATTTTTTATATTTACATTTTTAGTTTTATTTCAACTACAGTTTCCGCAGTGTTTTTGACATTAGGGCACGGTTGGGGAGCAGGTGCTTGGTAGAGAGTCACACCCCTCATTTTGTTGGCTAACGTTTTTTACGGAAATCGAGTATTGTTATACCCTAAATAAATGATTTCAAATGAATTATGGTGGCTTTGTGGGAGAGCGAAAGGTTTTGGGTTCAAACCCAGGCCGAGTCCTGCTAGAGATTACAAAAGTGTGAATCGATCCTTTCTGCTTAACGTTCAACATGAGAATAGGATTGATATTGGGTGCTTCAGATGGGTGCTTTAGATGCACCAGAACCCCCTTCGCTGGCTCTTATTGACAACAGTACCATTAGGAACTGAAGAGGCTATTTTGGGTAAATAATAGTAATAATAATGAAAAATAATAATAATAATAATAATAATAATAATAAGTCTTTTTAAAAAAATAAACTCTTTAAACTGGTTTAGAGTTACAAAAAACGTGGCGGAAACCTTCCTATATTTCGTCATTTCGTAAGGTGAAATTTTTAATATTTCCTCTTACGTCACTAAAATGTGACACCTTCAGTTACATTTTTGTATTGACTACCCTGTTTTGACTGTTATTTAGAAATTCAAGATCTCTGACACTGCGACGCGTTCCATTGCACAAATAAAACTCACTACGAAAATGTTACATAACAAAATCCATTCTGCTGTTATCGCTGTGATATCTTCCTCTTCAAACTTTTGAGAAAAGAGACAAAGTCAATGGAATTATCTCAGTTTCAAATATGACTTTCGACTGCAAATTCAATTAAAACTTGCAATTATCGAAGGTAAACCTTGGTTCAGTTGCATTTTCCAATTAATTTAGTCTGTCCTAACATTTTAATCATTTTCGGATGTGTACTGACAAAAATGTAGACCAACTTTTCTTCGCTCGTATCTACATTTTGCAGTTATTTTACTCTTTTATTTATTTATTTTTTAGTATTAAACATTAGGCCATTTAAAGTTACTAACAAGTGAACACTTACGTATTAGATACGGAAAAGAGCTAAAATCTTTGATAGGGAAGTGGTATTTTTTAGAAAACAGACTCCGGTTCGAACATTTACAATACGTAGATTTCAACAAAAGTTGTAGATTGAGGCAAACTGCAGAAATCAATGCAATCACATTCCCAGATGTTAACTAAAAACATTAATTTCTGCGATCTCATCAATGGGTTTTGTATACATCATTACATAATTCTTTGCAATAAATGACAGAGCTAATCACAGCTCACTTCAATAAAATAACAAACGAATCATTCCGCAGCAAAAACAAAATCTTCTGTCACCAGATGTGAAGGAATGTCGGCGAGAATAAAGTTAATGTTGGAGTGGGAGGTGAAAAATTAAAATTAAAACTAATTACATGACGCCATGATGTTTTTCATCTACGGAGGAGTTTGTAGAAGTGGCACTTTTTAATGAACTATGAAGGAGAGTAACGTCTTATTTTTGTTGTTCTTTTCCCGCCATTATCTGTCTGTCGGGTTATGCTAAACCACGCACACAATCGAAAAATCGAAATAAAACAATGCAATGCAATACATTTTTATCGAATTGCCGTGGATTTTCAACGGGCTAACGACTTAATAATAGTTTTATTTTTAAATTTGATAAAGATTTTTCTTTTGAGATGCGGATGGCAAAGGGATCTCGTAATGGTGAATGAGAAATAAACAATTATTAAACCAATTGGTGACCTGCTTCTGTAATTTAACCACGTGTTTTTCTAATTCAAGGTTTTTATTATTGTTTACCCAGGGTAACCTCCAGTTGCTGTTGGTAGTGTTTTCAGCGGGGGTGCAGCGAAGGAGATCCTAGTGCGTTTTAAATTCCTTTTAGCTGTGAAAGCAATGCAAGGATAGCAACTATAGAACCGCAACCCAATACTGAACACTATGTGTTAAGGATCGATTCACACTTTTATGACTCGGCCAACAATCCTAGTTGCTTCACCGCTAAATGACCTTTGATTCTTATTGGTTTTAACTTTAGCCCTTCTTACGCTGTTAACAACCAATCACGCACTATTACGCAATGACGGTGTAAAAACCGTTCATACAGTTTTTTTTGCGTTTTGCCTATTTTGGGGGTTTTGCAATGTCATAGGACCTCCAAGGTGTATATTTTGATATTTGAAGGTAATATATATTCTTTCAAAGGAAATTGTTACGTTTCGATGCATTTTGATCTGTATTAACTTTAAATGGTAATGCATTCATTTTGGCGCCTTATTATAGTTACAAAAAGCCTTAAAACAAGTTGAACGTTTTAAATTCCACACGACACAGGTTGGATCTTTCCTGGAAAACGACATGGCAGCAATAAATGTTTCCCAGCTTTTTAACTTCTGCTGCTGTCAGCAAATAAGCACTTGACCAAGCATAAAAACGGGGCTGTCATCTTTGTTAGTCTGTGATAGGTGTTTTTCCAGTCAAGTAACAGTAGTTCAGAAGCTTATTACCAGAGAAACAGATAATTTGCATTGCAGCAATTAAAAAGTGGATGGAGAATTGTTTTAACAACAATAGCAAAGTTTAGACATGAATAGCTTTTTAAGCTTGGTGTTCACTAAATTCGAGATTGTTGCGCACCAGTTGTTGTGTAACTGTTCTGGGAGTAGAAGAAATCTCTACCACATTAGTTGTGCAACATCTCTTGTGTCGTTTTGTGGTACAACATGTGTTTCCAATAAAGTCGTAATGGTGAATGTTCTACAACAGTTGCCCAACACTCTTTTATATTATTGAAAACCGAACTTTAGTTGCACAATTATCAAAACAATGGGTTCAATATTCTCTCACAATAAGTAAAGGTTATGTTGATGTGGCGATAATCCTTAGAAAAAATTTCTATTTTACTATGACGACATAATAAACTTCTGGTCGATAATAAACTTTCTAGCTGAATGTTGAATCGAACAATTTTATCAACTTTCACAACTAACATAATTAATTAATAGTAATCCTCAATGTCAAAGGTGGTAGATGCAGTAAATATGACATGCAACTTTTGCGATTTCGTTCATGGAATACCTATCAAAAACTTTGTTGCTTTTTTTTGTTAACAGGCACAATCTGTCGAAAATTGTACCTCGAAAATCAAATCTAGAACTAAATTTTTTATTTTTTGCATAAACAATAGGATACGGGAAGTAGAAAGGTATTCAGGGGTTGAATAAGGTTATGGTAAGATACATTAAATACGATAAGAAAATAATGTTGTTTTGTGAAAGATACAACAACGCAACACCTAGAGATAATTTTTTCCACGTCTTTAAAGATATATTTAATCCGTGGAATACGTAATTAAAAAAATCAATAAAATTTAAATAATTAATAAAACCAGCAGGGCTATTGATGTAGCTAGCTCTAAGAATATCTATATCTTAAACATTGAGAAGCGAGAAGTAGTTCCTCAAGGCTGAGAATTTATCACCGTGTGTGTTTAATGATAAGCTATTAGTCAGTTGGTTTGGTCAGTTTTAAAAAAATGGATGTCTTTAGGTTTCTACTTCTTGGTTGGTGTTTTGTTTTGACGAAGACGACAAGGTTAGTAGGTGTTAATTAACTTGTGTAATGGTAGGAAGAAATCTTTGAAATTTCTTGTTTTAAATGCATCCTCTCGACGATTGTGATCCTCACTTTTTTAAACAAGAACATGAGTATCTAAATCTCTCACTTTTGGTTAAACGTGAAGAATTTTTTAGTGCTAATTTATAAGTCTTAAATTTTGCCTCTCACGAAAAAACGAGTTGAGCTCATATAAAAGACCTTATCTAGGAATCTTCTTATTTTTTAAAAACATCTTTATTGGTTCTCGAGATATAATGTCTTAAAAGTTTCTGCAATTATGCGAAATTAGCTCTAAAGCATGCTATTGCGGTTGTCGTTTCCGTACACAATACAAAGTTGAACTTGATTCTTCTTTCCCGGAATGAAACAGATAAGAAGATTTTCCATTCACGTTATGCAAACATTTTAAGTGCGCATGCTCGAAAGCTTTTCTGTTCCTTTTCCTTTGTTCTGTAAGTGGAAAACAGCCCTAGATGGTTGTTTGAGGAAATTTTATTTATTTTTTAGTGACGAAGAAGATTTTAAATTTCCTCCAGAAGGTTACATTAAATCAGAGTCAGGAAATCACGGTAGGATTATGTTAAGTAAAATGTAAACTGGTATAAACTGTAGTTGAGAGAGGGTTGTTACTTTCAAAATAATGCAATAGAACATATTAGCTGGCCGTATGCTGTTTACAAGCTGTTATGAAAATTCCATGCCGAAAATTCGCCTTAATTTAAAAGTGCTTAAGTATTATTTTTATATTCAATTTAGATGGCCCACGACATGTTAACTTTTCACTTTCGATTGAATCAGTCATACGAATCGATGCAACGGCTATGGTAAGTCTTCTTAACCCTATTCGGTCTGCAACGCTGCATGGATATGCATGGCCATTACTCGAAACTACTCCTAATTTTTGTGAAATCCTAATATCCAGGAAAACATCAACTGTGGTTAGGATTATCGTTAGAACTTCGCAACACAACTTTATTTCATTAAAGGGAATCATTCTGTAAATTTTGGAAACGTGATTAATCTGATTTCCCAATTAATTCGGATTTCATTTGGAAATGAGGAAAATCGGATTTTCACGCAATTTTTGGCGTTTTTATGCGAATTATGTAAAAAACAGAAAAATATGTTAATAAAATTTTATTTGGATGTCCGTAAATTTAAACAGAATGTTAAAATTCGTTCTAGAACAAAAGAAATTGGATATAAGCAAATAGTAGTGTTTTAGACGAATTTTAAGCTTACGATGACGTCACAGAAAAAACGCTGAATGCCATTCTGTTTCTTTTATGACGTACCTATATGTGTGCCCAGCTTGATTCAATTTCTCCTGGTCATAATATGTTTACCCCTGACCGAACAGGGATATTTTGTTATTTGTGGGAAAAACCCTGGTTTCATTCGTCGTGCAGCTATTAAAAGGAAAGCTTTGGAAAGGATATTTATTAATAAAAAAAAGATTATGAATAACCTTTTGACATTTACACCATATCTTAAAAGTTGACATCTTAAATGTTTTGTGACTCCCTATACATTTCGCGACATATTGAGATTTAAAAACAAAAAAACACTGAGATTTAAAAATTTAACAACGAAATTATTGTGTTTATTTATTTAGGAGTTTATTGTTAACAGTTATGTGATTCAAGAATGGGAAGATGAACGTTTGAAACGCGATAATCATCATGATATTGTCTTCCAAGATGATACTGACATTTGGACGCCGGATATTTATTGTTTAAACTGTCGAGAGTCAGCTTTAGGCAAAAGCGGTACAAGAGTTCTTCTTAGAGTCGATGTAAAAGGGAAAATTTATCACAGTCAACCGTGAGTGTAAAACGCTTAAGTTTTTTCTTATTGGCAATGAATAAAGCAACGGGGACACAGGGACACAGAGACACGGGGACACGAGGACACATTTTTAGGTGATAGAAACAAATTCAGTTTTGTTACAATCGTCTTAAAAAATTGCTCGTGTTGCCAGACATCTGTGCAACAGGTAACATTCCATCACAACAAAGAAAAAATTCGGTATAACTACTGCATTCTTATTGGCTGAAGAAAAATTTTTGACTAAGAATTGCTGCTGAAGTTGGCGAAACAAAGAATTTTTTTGGTTACCCGCAACATTTTTTTGTTACCAGTAACAAGATACAAAATCAAATCGATTTGATTTTGTATCTTGCTACTAGTAACAAAATTAATATTGCGAGAACAAAAATAAATGTCGTGATCAATAAAAAGTTACTCCGGCGAAACAAGTTTACATGTTAGGCCATAACAATTAACGAAAATCTGTTACTATCGATTGAAAAAGTTGTGTCGTGCCCCTGTGGCATAAAACTGTCATTTCACAAACTGTAAAAATGCAATTTTTATTTGCACTAATGTTTATAAAAAATATTATTGCTTTTATCAAGACTGAAGCCGAGCTTAGGCTTCACCTTAAACAAATTTAAGTTTTTGCTACTCTAAACCACCAAAAAATGCAGATTACAAGTGAACCACTGTTTCCAAAGGTTCTGCATAAAAGAAAAATCAAATCTGAGTTTGAACCTTTTTTATTTTTTTATTTATTTTTTATTCGAAATTTTCGGACAAGAAAGAAAAATATAAATAATTTAGTGAATTGGGTTTCCGCCTCCCTGGCAATTTAAATGAGTACGTTTTGAAGAAGTTTTTATTTGTGAAAATAGGTGTTATAAATTGGTCGAAAGTAGAAAAAGTTGAATAACGGCGCTCTTAGTGGCAAAATTTTTTTCATCAGTTAACGTAATTACACTATTTTTTTTAATTTCTAATAAACGTTTTGCACAGAAATATATACCCGGTGACAAAGTGGCGCTTGTCAGTTTCTCTTCCTCTCCTGGATAAAAGTTTTTACTAATTTTATTTTGCAGTAGGATTTAAATTCTCTGTGCGTTGCAGAATCAACGGTGTTAACATGTGGTAATATTTTTAACATCTCTGTTTGGTAAGAAAATTATTATTTTTGCTTTTAGGTTATTTATCTCTTTATTTTTTTTCCATTCTAGGGGCCTGTTACATGCTGCTTGTAATTTTAACTTCAAAAAATTTCCATTTGACGTTCAGAAGTGTCACATGCAGTTTGCTAGTTGTAAGTTGCAGGTTTTTATTTACAAGCTGTTTTAGAAGCAACGCGAAATTTGCGTCAATTTTGTTTAATATTCTCACTTTTACAGGCCAACCACTTCTTTGTTGTTGCTTGTTGAACAATTTTGTAAAAAAAATGAGGCTCGGAATGCCTCAAAAATAACAAAAAGTAAGAACACAGACAACAGTCAATTTTTTTTATATCTCCTTTTTTCCTGATAAACACAAAAATATAGACAAATAAATCCTTCTACAAAGAAATTTCGCAGAATTAATTGCTACGATTTTGTATAACGTGTAATTATCTAATTCGTCACAAATAACCTTAACATAAATAAAACATAATAAAAACTGCTCAAATAGAGTAAAAAATTAAAATAGCTATAAAGGAAAAAATCAGGCTTAACTCAAAATTTCCTTCTTCTTATAAATATGTGTATTCACATGGCGGGACAAAATTCACATTTTTGCTTGCCCAGTTAAATTATTGTGCCAATCAAAATCAAACCAGCTACGTTATTGCAATAATCAAAATCAAACATGAGGTTTGATCACATGTTTTGTATAAAACCTACAAAACTTCGTCTCGAGTACAATTGTTGTTTTCTTTTTGTTCCTCATTTTATTACTTGCTTCAGGCTGAACCGTTCTTAACCAGTTGCTACGTTTTTCGAGCCTTATAAAACGCTTATAAAAGCATTGCTTATTTAAAAAAGCGTGTTCCTATTTTTACGATCTTATGCATTATCCATCTTGATGTTATAAAATCTAAATCTAAATATGCGCTGCTTTCACAGTTTGAAGGTATGAATATCCCGATTATGAATTAATTTAGGATTTGAAAATTTTCTTTTTTCTTTTGCAGACAGCAACAACAACAGCGTGGTTCAATATAAACTCAAAGGCGCACAGTTTCTTGATCGAAAGGATTTGGAGCAATTTACCATAAGTAAGGAGATTGTGACGGAAGAGAAAATAGTAACATACATGTCAGGTATTCAATGTTATCCATGTTGTTCTTTGTTGGCGAGTTATCTTACGTTAAGTAATAATGCTTTTAGCCACAATGAACTAATTCATTGAAAATGTGTGATCGTAGAAATGAGGTATTTCTAACACATGAGGAGCTCCAAAGTGTGTAGCTTAAAAGTATGAAATTTTCGAAAACCTGAAGTTTATGCAAAAGTTCAATATTGAATAACCTTAATATAACTCTTGGTTCCAAAGGGTTGTATTTGGAGGAGAACATTTATTCTTAAGTTTCTCTTAACCACCTTTTTTTGCTTTTTTTATATTGTGCAAAATATAGCTATGTTATAATTAGCGTCTTGTATAAGTTAGGACGGTTCAGAAAAAGAAAAATTATCATAGGCGTTGCAAGTGTGAAAACCTGAAACACTTTATGTGCTTTTTTTCAAAATAATTTTCATTGTAGGAAATTACACCGTCTTACAAGTGGAGTTAAAATTTACCAGGCAGATTGGATTTTACTTGATTCGGTCATTTATTCCGACAGCCATTCTCGTTTGCTTGTCCTGGATCATTTTTTACGTGTCACCAGAAGAAATCAGCTCTCGACTTAGCATTGGTATCACTTTGATTTTATCCATGATATTTCTACTCGGCTTCAGTGATTCTTCGATACCGCGTGTTTCATATGTTAAAGCAATAGACTGGTACCTGGTCGTCTCGTTGATTCTTATTGTACTTGCAGTCTTAGATGCAATTGTTGTATTCTCGTATCTTAAAGGAGAAAGTTTAACAGAAACTGTAAGAATTCAGCTTAGTTAATATTTTTTTTATTTTTTAAGTTAACTTTACCCCTATTAGCTATGGGCTTTTTTTGACCCTTTTAACTATGAGAAGGGGAAGGATATCCCCCCCCCATCAGTGTCAGGCTCATTAATGGTTTTCGCATAAAACCTAAAGAAAACGTTAATCCAATTTGAAAGATTTGAACATTAAAAAAAGGTATTTTAGTCATGTGGCTGACCTGTGACGTCATTTTCTAAAAATGGGTGAATTACTTTCTTGAATTTTAACTTTCTTCTCATCTGCATTCAAATAAGCACTGTTCTGGTGCAATGGTGCAATGGTGTAGCCAATAGCAGTATTTTTTTTTGAATTTTATGGTTGGAGAAGAAAATGACTTTTGATCATTAAGAATCTAAAAAAGTATTCGTCAAATTTTATTAGTAGTAGCTAGTTAGAGATACCAAAGCAATATGGTCAATATTATTCAAATACTGTGATACAAATGACTTTTTGAGAAAGTTGTGAAAAAACAAAAACAAAAGTGTGTATGTCAGGAGAATTTAATAGTGATCAGTTTTTATACATCTAAGAATTTTGGTCTGTAAATTACACTACCTCTGGTCTGCAAAATAGACTTAAGGATGCACTATAAATGAAAGAAACAATAAGTACCCTAAAAACAGTGTATAAAGTGAAGATTTCAACTGCGAAATAATAACGGAAGAGTCTAATGTCAACAAATAACTACTCCCAGAAAACTTTACAAAATTTTGAAAATGTTTTTTTACCATTTTATGTCTTTTAAAATGGAAGGACAGTCACAAAGTTCCAATGATGTAGCGGAAAGTTACTAAAAACAACCGGATAGGGGGAGGGGAGCAAATTTTCATCAGTCATTGGACAATTTTTTTTATTGTTATTGTTTCAGGAAAGACTTGAGGATTCACGTTTAGAAAAGGCAGAGCATGATTTCAACTCTCCAAAAGACGAATTGGTTGCTTTTGCTGCTGCGCGCGATAGTGAGAACGGAAACTGTCAAAATAGAAAACGAAACTCTCATGTGGAAAATATAAGACTTTGTGATGGTAATGGCACTATAAAGAAGCGCTGTTCCCGACTAAAGGATCAACATCGCCGCAAACGGTGTGTCCGAAAGATTGAAATCATTTCGCGAATTGCATTTCCAACACTTTTTGTTTCATTCTCTATTGCTTATGGTGTCTATTTTACCAGTCACATGCATGAATGAAAAAACTACCACCTAACATCTGGATGTTTGCTAACAGATCTAAAATCTTCTATAACGGCAGGAAAACACATTTTAACTGGAGAAGAAGATAAATATTCAATTAAAGGAAGCAATGTTAAAGTATCTGGTTGAAAAAATTCAATATTTTGATTTGCTATGAGTTTTCGCTAACTCGAGTATTTGTATGTGCCATGTATGTTAGTCATAACCATTCTCTTGCTTGCATTAAGTTTCCTAGCATATGAATGCGTTTATAAGATACTTTGCATTTTCTCAAGAAATTGGGCAATTTGCCAGAAAGCCTCATTCAATATACTTATATAGCGTCGTTTTACTGTTTTTACCAAGTGGTAATTTTAACTGTGAGAAAAGACAGGATGTTTGATGACAGTATTACATTAAAACTACTGGACTGTAATTAAAGTATAATTGAAATATAATAATTTTTTTCATAATTTAAAACACATCAATAAATTCGTTATCCCTGGACAGCATAGCTTCAAAAACGCATTCTTACTTCTCCTTTGGCTAGTACACACTTGAATCTACGTTCTTTATAAATTATGGAACAATTATCCTCCGCAAAATATGATAAGTTTTTCTTACTAACTCGCATCAAAATAAAACAACCACGGTGTTACAAACTTCATGTGTTGTTATTGCTATTGTCATTGTCGTTGTTGCGTCTGCTATTGCGATTGCTACTGTAGTTTTCATCGTTCCTTAGTTTCCCATTTGTTTTTCACTAATACACGAGGCCGGTTACATTAGTGAAAAAATATAAACTTTATTATAGCCTCTTGAACTCTAGCCTGTGCTTCTTCACTTTTAAAATGGTCAATAAATAATTCAAAAACTTCCTTGAATGACCTATGGTATCTCATTTTCCCAACACTGTCCATTATCTTCGATATCATTGTCAATGCATCTGGCAGTTCACCACTTCTCGTGAAGATGTAATGTAAATCTTCTACCGTTCCTTCGTCTTCCCATTGAATTTCTCTTTGGTACAATGATTTATCGAAGGCTAAATGTCTGATCAAGTAATTTGGGCTGTTGTTGCTGCAAAACTGTCTCGTTTTCAATGGATACCATTGCCGTGTAAGTTCTGTCGTAACAATAGTTTGAATACACTGCTGAGTGCTCGCAGTTAAACCCAGAATTGTGTATTTGTTCTCAAATCTGTGTT
Organism: Hydractinia echinata; assembly: GCA_030067915.1. Taxonomy (NCBI): domain Eukaryota; kingdom Metazoa; phylum Cnidaria; class Hydrozoa; order Anthoathecata; family Hydractiniidae; genus Hydractinia; species Hydractinia echinata. The sequence goes on along the minus strand of JASGCC010000051.1, from coordinate 1,052,795 downwards.
TAAAATGAAACAAAGTGTAGCGGAGTTCCCCAAAATCGCAATCGTAGGCTTCAATTTTCTTAACGTACCGATCGTTTTTAATAATTGATTTCGGATTTACGCATTTGACATAGTTTATTCTGTCAAACATCGAGTTACATTTTCCAGGAGATTCTAACATGATTTCGATTTTAAATTCTTCAAAAAACGACCAGTTTTTTCGCTTGAAAGATATGTATTTCATCCAGTTGTCCGATGAATCTAAGAAAATTGGACCATCATTTTCCACGTTGATATTAAAGTGTCTAAGCTGTGGGTATTTCTTGCCTGTGACCAACACTCTCGCCACAGGTTGTAAACAATTATCAATAAATTCTACTACGTAAAAGTTCATAGGTTTAATAAAATCAAGACACGTTGTAAAAAAGCGTATATTGCCATGTTTCTCAGCTTGGCTGTTTTGAAAATCATCTGCATTGACCCACAAAATTCTTACGTCTTGAAGGGGATGGTAAGAAGAGCTTGGAAATCTTGTTATACATGAATGATCATTAACTTTGAATGATTTTAATTCCGTCATTAAGATATTGTTGGCATTTTCGAATGTAGTGACATGCGAGAAGGTTTCGAAGGAGATTGGGTTAGCATATTCGACTGGCTGGAGCCATGATTGGTAGGTCAAGTTTTCTTCCGGTATATACATTGCCGTGCTCTCAAATGTTTTCCAGTTTTTCTAGAAAGGTATAGCTTTTAATACAAAACGTGAAACATTTGTTTCTTAACATTAAACTTAAGTAGTCTTTACATGGAGGCGACATGAAATTTCAAATTTGTGCAAACTGCGCATGCGCCATAACTTTATACGCATGCGTGATAGCGTTTTACGCATGAGCAATAACAGTACACATGCGTAATAGTTTCATTTCTGGTAAATTATATTTTTAAGGGCAAAATAAAATCAACATCGAAATGAGTTTCATTACTCCTGAAACCATGAACAATTATATAGAGTGGACAAGAAACCGAAACGAAATTTTCATTTCGCCGCTGAAACGAAACTTTGTGTGATGGCAGCCCGGAAAGATTTTTTTTAACAATGAAAAGATTCTTAGACAACATCTTAAGCTCTTTCATATTCGTGTTCAAATTGTTTTATCATGGATAGTAAACTTTAAAACTTGAACAACACGAAAAAAAATGTTTTTGTTTTCTTACGAAATAAATCACGACTAGCTTACGTATGATTTTATTAAAAAAATTATGGCTTGCATCAAACTAACAAACTGTGCAAAAATTTACAGCAAAGACGCTTTATACGCTTTTGAGTTCGAGTTTCAGCTTAAGCATTAAATATGTTCTCAAGATGTCGCAACCAGTTTATTATACGAAGGATCTTTTTCTCTCAGCTTAACAAGCGAACGAACAAACAGACTCTTAAAAGTACAAATATTCATTTTTATAGAATAAACAGACATGTACAAAAACTCACAATTTGAAGCACTGTGTTGAATCAGTACAACAACGCCATGCTTTGAGCCCTTCAGAAATTAGCTATCTTACTGAAAGGGTTGATACCGCTATGTCGGTTGTTGCGCGTGTTGTAACGTTAAAGTATAGTAGATAAAACAACACTTTACCTCCATTTTTCTTTCTTAAAAACGCTTTGCTTATGATCCGTCCAACCTGAATTTTCTGCAAACATAATACAACGGCAGCTAATAGCGCCATAATTAGTTGAGCTTAGGAGAATGATAAAAATTGCAAGCCAACAATGGACTATTATGTTTTTTGATTCCAATGACATTACAATACGCAGCATGATTTAATTGATTGATACGTTGATTCATTACTCGATAAAAAGATGTTTATCACATTTAAAACCAATACTGGTAACAATGGAGGTTTGTTTAAAAAATACTCTCGGTCGCCAAGGTTCATGTTATGAGGATTTCTTACAAAATTTATTCAACATTCATCAAAAGTCTGGGGAAACCACCGGACATTTTGGACAACGTTTTGAGCAATATTAGAAAAGAGGCAACAATTCTGATATCTGTAAACATATAAATAAGAATGGAGAATAAGCTCGATTGGAACCTTTTTCTACTTTAGACCATGGAGGTATTCTTTTATATCGGTTACAATCTCGTCCCCATTTGTTTTCCACTACGCTACCCGCTTGTGACTGTAACAGTTGGTTGACATTTGACTTACTCCGGGCCACTGACCTAAAACCAAAGAAATCCTAGTGAGATCTCAGTGTACTAATTTTCTTTTTCCTCAAATTCTAATCAATCTTCGTTGCTTAAATAGCAATATCATCTTCCTTCCATTCATTTTTCGGTTCTGGATTATAAAATTTGCAACTACCTTCAACTTCTGAAAAGAATCTCTCGTCCAGGTTCTGAAAGGTAACAAAAAAGGATATACCTTAAGACGAAAAATTTGTTTTTTATCAAAAGATATAAAATTAAGTCCATTACCGACTTTCATACAGCGCAGTCTAGGCACGAGTAAAGTGCTTGTAGGAACAAACTTTTAGCCTGTTTTTGTTTGACTCGATAGCCCAGTCCAGTTTCTTGATCACTTTCTTACAAAGAATTATTTGTGTCATACGGAAAAAGGCAGAAATGTGAAACCTTTTGTTGTTTCTTTCCTAATTCTTTGCTTTTTATACTAACGTTTAACTTCTAAATAACGTGATGGAATGGTGGTGCTAGTGCTCTCTATGGTATATTAACTTTATTAAGAACGTTTCAAGTAAGAAAACTTACAAAGTTCAATGTTGGAAAATGGTAAATGTGACTGCAGAGGCAGTGAGCATGGACTGAAGTACTTGTTAGAAAATAGATATGATACACTGCTAGATAGTAGTGCATTTTTCCTTATAATTAACCTTCATGGTATGAATCAAATATAGCTAGCTGGCTGGAAAAATGTAATGTATGTTAGCTAATTATAGGGAAAGTAGATGAAATGAATAATCGAATATCAAGCTGAAAGAGTCAAGATATGGATAATCATCAAAGACCATTGTTAAATTTGGACGAAAGATCATTAAAAATGCCATAACTGCATATCTAGCTTATACTGTCCTAATTACGTGATTATTTCAAAGTGAATATTTAACTCCACCGACTACATAACTTTATGATTTAGCATCTTTTAAAATAACTAATAATAAAAGAATTGTGAGTGAATGGGAAGTCATCGGATGAAAAGCGAATTGGTCAAAATATTCAAACATCCATACATATAGCTACTACATTTTTGTTGTTTCGATGTAGACAAAGACGTGGAATAAAATAATTATTGTCAGTTAATGTATAAGGAACCGATCTACATATTGGTATACATATATATATTGAGAAATAATAATGCTAAACCTTGTCTAACAGATTCATCATCAATCTCATTGGGTTTAAAAATTAAATTTCAGAAGTGTTATAAATTTTAAATTTGACTTTTTTGTGGACTTTTTCTGGCTAACTGCCCTCTTTTTTATGAGGAAAAATTTTTTAAGGTGAGAGGTAACCTTTAACAGAAGTGATTTTTACAGGAAGAAGTTTTCATGATTTTTTTAGATTTTTTTCTTTAGTTCACAAGTTTACAACAAATTTTTGAGAGTCAGTCATGTGTTTACAAGTTATTCGCTGAAATAAGGGATGGCTAGGCTGCCAGGCTAACTACAACTGACCGGCTTAAACTATATCTACCTTTCGTGAGCTAGCTAGCTACACTTGCTTACTTTTGAGATATAGTGGTAGTAACTATTGGGCACAATACGTTTTAAAGATAACATTAAAAACTAGCAATATGGAGCCAACAATAAGATTTCTTTCTTGTTTATCATGTTAGCTAGGCTAACCATATAACGGATATAAACAGTCTTTAGTCATTAATAACGTTGAATTTTGTGTCTTGTGGATAGAATACAGTCCATAAACCATTAAAGAATACCCTTCTTTGATTTGGAATGGTAAAGCCACAAGTTCAATCGTCTGCTAATGTTGTTATCTTCTTCTTGTTGCCCCACCATTATGTGAAATTTGTCCCTACAAGCACCTAACTTGTGCCCAGACTGCGCTGTAATCGGTAATGCCGAATTTAAAATATTTGACCATTCACTAAATTTAATCCAAGTTAAAAATATTATTTAGGCAATCACTACATGACATAAACTTTAAAATTGTTTTACTTTTTGATCAGTGCAAATAGATACAACCGTAGAAATAAAATAGAAAAAAAGTTTGTTTAGAAGCTGCGATACATACAAATCTAAGTCCACGTTTACCTGTTGCGGATAGACGTCCGAACCGGAAATGAGTCTGTTGTGGAAGTCAAGAAGGGAAAATACATATACATTTTTCAAAATACAAAAATTTAATTCAAAATACCCGAATTTTTCAAAAATTCCGCGTTCTTTTCTAATGAGTTTTGTCCGGGTTTATAGTTAATTCAGTTTTCTTCAAGGTATCAATTCAGTTTCTCTTATAAAAAAGTTTGACGAAAAATAATGCCTTAGAGCAAACCCTTATTTCAAATATACCAATGGGCACAAATCTAGTGTTTCAGAGCAAACATTGAATTCAAATCTGCCAATGGGCACCAATCCAGCGCGGCCATATCGTACTTTCTTAAATATTTCCGAAGTAATTACGTTTGTTTGGGTGCGTAAAATCATTTCATCAAAACGTGGAAGAAGAAAAGACATTGAGCCAGGTTGGGTCTCCAGGCTAACTGTATGTATTTACAACAGATCTTGCTTCGTAAAACTTGATTGGATTCACGATTCTATCAGGTTGCTTTAAATAGCCATTTTCACCAATATACTGCCATATAATAACCATGCCTGCGAATTTATTACAATATACATTTTTTATAAGCAGCACAAAATTCTAGCTGAGGTTCAATTTTGCTTAAGTTTCTGTTCCTTTTTTGTTGCTTGTTGACTATCTATTTTAAACTTTCCAAAAAGGACAAATAAGAATTACAAAACAGGACAAAAGGTTCATCAATCGATGAAAGAATTACAATACGGGACACAAATGGAGTCAGGGTATACAAAAGGGGATACAAATGGAAGCCGGGATTACAACACGGGACAATTGAGATTATAAAACATGGCAGCGATTGCATGTGCAGAACAAAGTGTTCTTTTTCATATTGTTCTTGTTAATATCATCTCCATCCTCATTTGAAGCATTTTATCTTCCACAATCGTACCGGAGCACATATCAGGAGGAACACCTGTTTGCTTCTTATCCGCATTTTGTATTTTTCTTACTATCTTCTCATACCCTTTCCACCAATGCTGTGGACCTAATCGGACTAAAAATCGCGACCGTTGACAAACTAACTATTTTATAGTCAACAAGTTTAAAAAATGTAACGAATTAACTTCAACTAAGTTTGGAACGTATGTACATTTTGAAGGTGGACCAACCTCGTTTCAAGATCTGCAGCTACAAAGAGCCTACATGCTAGTTCCCAAACCTCTTTTTTGAAGCACAGTGTAAGGTGTACATGTTTGCACAGTTTGTTAGCTTGATTTGCTCGGTACGCATAAAATAAATGCCAACTATTCATTAAGCAAACTCAACTTGAGCATAATATGCCTATCTACGCGCATGCGTTAAAATGAGCAAACACAAATTCGAACGCAGTGCAGAAAATTACGCATGATTTTTGAGCAGAATTTTTTAAAAGAAAAACACATCAAACTTTCAGGGTAAGAACTTCGGAAGAACATGCAAAAAGGAGTCGAATGCAATGATTGGAATTATTTTGTGTAACTTTTTACACGGGAATATGGAATGCTGACACATAAATGAACGCCATATAACGTTACGGTTGATTACTGTTACTCGATTCCAGCTAACCATAGCACCATACATATCTTGTTGTTACGCAAGCCTAGCAACAAAATAAAATAAAATTGTCAATAACATGACATCGTGTTATGACACAACAAAGAGCATAAAGACGTAATGGACATTTTATTTCTCAGTTTGTTTACTTTTATTGTGGTGCACTATGAAAGCTCTCTGGTCGACTGTAGAAAGTCATCTAGTGAGCTGTGCTTTCCAATCATTGGAGACATTGGTGGCGTTCCACACCCTCCGTACCAGACGCCTTCGCAAAAAAAAGTTGCAAATCTTCTCGGAAAGGTAGGTTGAAGGTTGCGTATTTGATGTTATTTTTGTTAAGGGTTTTTCCTCTTCCTACTTGCAGTAGTGATATGATTCTAAAAACTAGTCAACGGTTTATTATGATTAAAAACACTTTATTAAGATTTCGGATCATATCCGAGATCTTATTAAAACCGACCGCATTTTCCTTCTCCTCGATCTTCGGCCAATTTTTTTAAGAGATTGCCTTAACGTCACGGCGTCATACCCCGCGACCTGGCCTTACTCCGGCTGTGTGCGCCTCCGTGCGTGAAATTATGGATAAGGTCGTGTTTAAGTCAATTTGATCAGAAATACTGTTAAAGGCTGTTAATTGAATATTTGATGAGCTATATGTTAAATACTCCGTTAAATTTGCCTTTTTTAGCTATTTTTACAAGGCGTTGTTAAGAAATGAGCAGAGGTCCATCCCCTGTAGCCGTCTTCATTATTCATCATGATCTTGAAACGAAAAAACTTACTTTTGATAAATCATAAAAATTGCAAGTTCATGTTCAGTTCATGCCCTGGTAAAGGGGTTTACTTTAACCTCTGATTACCAATTGGAGAAGTCATAATTGCAAATCCGCACATGCATGAATATAAATAAAGTTGAAAATCCGAAATCTTTCAACCTGCAAGGGCTTTTCATTTTTTAATTAAAACACTGCTGGTATATATTGACAAAGCTTTTTTAGTCATATTTGAGTTAATTTTTTAACTTATTTTGTGGAAAATGTTTCAAAAATTTCGAACAAAAACACGGCCTCAAGAAAACTACAAAATTTGTCCCTGAAATGTATATTATTTCAACAATATTAAAACATATTTGAATTTATATGTTGAATCCAATAACTGGAATCGGTTTATCCGTTTTGGTGGTACAAACACATCAACGCAATTATTTCCATAACTCAACTTTAAATACACATTGGCAGTTTGTTCCTTGGAAAAATGAGCAAAAATTAATGATGTTCAACAAATCCTAATTCCTAGCGCTGCTTTTTCACATGTAAAGCAAGAATTTTTGTAAGGTTCTTGAAAGAAGTAACCTTACAAGATAGACCACTGATTTGCTTTCTCGGCTTTGGTCTTACCTTTAAGCATAATCAATGTTGATACTTAAAATCCAAAGTCGTATTTTCAATTCTAATGTATATTGTCAGGTTGATTCGCAATATTGAGAGGACTTTACCACCAACTCGTTTGATTTCTTTTGAAATGTAATAAAAAATTGAATGATGTTCGTATGATTTTGTCCTTGTCCGACAGTCTCGCTCTTATCTTTGCATTTATTCAAAATTTCGGTCGCTAAAAAATTTCGGACAGCAAAACATTTCGGCCGTTGAAATTTCTGAACGTGAGCAGTGTTGAATTTTAATGTCACGATTGGTAGTCATGGTTACTGATCCGCACAGTGTGTTACAGTTAATCGCTTTTAATGCATAAATTCATTTTTTGCACTGGGTACGCAGGATAATATTTTTGCGTGACTTTGATAAAGGGTTATTATTAAAATTTTAAAGTGTAGAGTAACGTGTCTCTAAAAAAAATTGTATATGGACGGGCTATTGATGACGTTATCAAAGCATGTCTCCGTAATGTCCTCCTAATCAGGTGGATTCTTCCACGGGCTATTGAAGTATTTGCACGTGCTCGCCGTGCGATTGTTAGCAAAAGGCGTCACAAACTAAGGGTTTGTTTGCAATAAGCAGAGATATTTCAGGGTGTAGTTTATGTTTTTCCATAATTATACCGATATATAATTCATAATTAGCATATTTCAGCATTCTTTTCGTTATTATCTCTCTGCTTTTGGACGAATTCAGACATTTTTTTACGATAACTTAAATTTCACGGCCTTTAAATTTGTTTACAAAACACCTATTGTTGTCTGTTTGTGTGCGAGCAAAAGCTGACAGTCAAGATTAGCGTCAAGGTAACTCCCGTTGATTTTTTCACTGGCTTACAACTAATTCTCGCAATTAAGAAAACTAAAAGAACCGAATGTTCCAGGACATTGGTGCAGAGAAATGTTAATCAAAATGCTGTAGTGTTATGACGGAAAATTTTAAGCGTTTTTTCATTCTATTAATTACAACCCTTTCCTCAAAAGATTTCAACGTTTGGCAACATCTCAACTTGCGTAAACTATATCACGTGAAATTTTCTCGTACAGAGAAATCTTCCAATTTTGACCTTTTAAGAAATTCTTTGTATTTGCATTTTTTTCTGTCTTCTATACTTTATCTCCTTTTTGCTTAATTAAAGGATTGAATTAAAGAGTTCATTGCTGAATGACAACTTGGAATTTTTATTACCACACAAAGTTAAAAAAGGTTAAAATTAGGAGGTCTTCATATGAGCCCGGTTAGCCGGCTGGCTCGGTTTACCAACCTGGAATTAGCCTGCTTGTGATCTCGGCTCTCTTAATAAATTCGCATAAAAAACAACAGCGTGTCATATAGAAAGTGAGCCAGCTCGACTAACAAGGATCTCGTTTTTTTTAACCGAGATCCCGGCAAGGCGGGCTCAATTTTGTCCTCATTTGAACACCCAAGTTAAAACTAATTACTGGTGTCAGATTTTTAACCAATAATCTGATCTTCCCCTTTTCCGAAAATTTCATCGAAAGTGTGATCAAGTCCTAAGTGTTCAGGTATTATCTATGAAAAATTATCGCTTAGTAACTTTTGTGTGTTTATTTTTATTGGATTCTTTTTATAATAACCCGACTAATATAGGACTGCGGTATCCCCTGCGAATGAGTATAATTCCTTTGTACAAAACTGCACTCATCTACTAGAGACAGCAGCTTTATTGGCTACGAAATTGACAAGTTTGGGATTTCAATCTTTTCTTTTCAAATTTAGTACAAGCATTGATATACAAATACGTGTACAGAAATTTTCCCGCTTAAATAAAAAAAATGTTTGAAATTCCTTCCTTTCAGTTTATCCCTTCGAAACTTTTTCTGTTGTGAATTTTTGGTTTTAATGTTATTCCCTGATAATTCATTTGCACGAATCGGATTTAAATTTTTGTCGCGTTTGCTAAACGAAAAACATTTCTCTGAACAAAAGTACTAATCATCGACATCTACACAGAACTTGCTAAGCAAACTAAAGCAGTTTTTCTTCCTTAAATTCCTTAAATTTACTTTTCCAAAAAAGTTAGATAAAATTCCTCATTACGTGGAAGAAAAGAGTTGTCGTCCGCAAAATTTTACTAATGCGAACCAATTCTAATCGATATCACATTACAATTGTATTAAATTTTCTACAGAATTTATTGATAGGCCCTTACAGAGGTTAAGGAAATAAATTTAATCCTTGATTTGAATGTTACTTCATTGGTTAGGTTCTATCCTCACAAATCCTGACAGATAATCAGCGTTAAGAACGATCTTACATGTAATGTTTTTCCATGTTTTGCCTTAGGTAACAGCAAAGTTGAAATGCAAATTCATTGTTGGAGTCGGCGATAACTTTTATTTTACTGGTGTTAAAAATGTAAACGATCCTCGTTTTCTTTTAACGTTTGAACGCACTTACTCGGATCCTTCACTGAATATACCTTGGTATATGATTGCCGGTAACCATGACCACGCACAGAATATTTCCGCTCAAATCGAATACACCAAAGTATCAAGCCGTTGGAAATATCCAGATTATTATTATTCAGTTGGTAAGGATAGAAATAAAATAGATTTAATTTCTACATCTGTATTACAGTACAGCTAACTTGTTTTTTTTGTGTGTGAGTCAAAATGGTATCTTCAGTATCGGCCGTTAATTGAGAACTGCGTTATATTTCTACGTCGTTCTCAACCAGAACATCTTTTTAGTAATTTCGCTGAAACAGAGCGCCAAATATTGCTTTTATACGGTGTGACGTTCATAGATTTTTCTTAAATCGGCACAGGATACAACTGTTGCTAAATTCTTAAGCCGGTAAATGTTTTTGTAGTTGTAAGTTTCGACAATAGCGTCAATAATTCTGTCTATAATGATACATTTTCGATTAGTTATTCCATGGATGTATGGTTATTCCATGCCTCTACCTAAAGCATAATAATTCTTTTCACTGAGAGGGTTTTAGGTTTTTATAGAGCTATTTTTTATTATGGAATAAAACTCCTGGAATTAAATTTTGTAACTTGCCACTGTTTTTAGCTAAGTTTAAGTTGTTGACGTAAATTTTTTTTAATCCCCCCCCCCTCTAATTAAGCGCAAGAACATCACGGTTAATAAGAGGGATTATTGTATCATTTTTTTTCCAAATGTTCTTAGTTTATGCCATCCCAGATTCCAACAAAACGGTGGAAATTGTAATGATAGATACGACAATGTTATGCTGGTATAACAAGTAGGTCTTTCTTCTTTTTCTGGGAAGTGTACCTAATACAGCTCCTTAAACCATTAAGGCTTATTTCTAAGTAACAATTGATAAAATTTGTAAAAATAAATTCGCTGTATTAAAATTATACGTATTTTAGAAAAAGCGGCTCACCACCACCGGAGGTACAATATAAATGGATAGAAAACAAATTGAAAGATTCAAAGTAAGTTTTCAATAATTTTAAAAATTAACATCTTTTAGTTTGGTTTTCTGGTAATTTTTGGACAGGTCAGCTTTGAAGCGTCTTGAACCAGCTAACTGACTTTGTCAAAATCACTGTTTATTTTTGCAGGGCAGATTACTTGATTGTTGCTGGACATCATCCTGTACTTTCTGCCGGTACCCATGGAAACACACCATGTTTAATAGAAAAACTAAAGCCGTTGTTGGAAAAATATGACGTCACGGCATATTTTAGTGGACACGACCATAATTTGCAGGTAATTTTGCCATATAATTTTTATGTGGTTTTGACATAACTAATCCCTTCAGGATTTTTCCGCAGATAACAACTTTAGTAGCTAATCTTTCACCACTTACTCACCTTACTAGCTCTATGCTGGTAGGTCTGCGACTCTTAACTTAGGGACTGTTAATACCATACTCTAATATTTGGCAGGTACCTTCCCTATGTTTACTAACCACACAGACAAATTTTCAAGAAAACGCCATTTATAATAAAATTCTTTATAACATTAAAGAGGTCGGCGAGTTTGGCAGCTATCAGATGTAATGATTTTACTTCATAACATAGTTCTTGTTGATCTCAAAATTTGTCAAAAACGCAATATTTCTGATTTTATGACTAATTTGGTCAAATCTATATAATAATACGCCAGTTCCGTGTGACTGTAACAGGCAAAGTGGATGTGTTGTTTTTTCTAAAGAAGCAGCCGCGGTAACATGTCACTTTTGCTAAACTTTTCTTTTTATTCTGTCTTTTGTGTGCTTTTTCAAATTAATTTAAAATTTTTGTTTTAAAAAAGTCATGGTTAATTTATTTTATTGTTCTCATAAAAACCTTTGTGTAATGATGTAAACTTTATTACACAAAAGTCACGGGTAATTAATTTTTATTATTCCCTTAAGTACGTGTCTTTTGTCTACTGTTATATGAAAAACATATTGGTTTATTTATTCCCGCTTGAATGAAATTAACAACAAAACGTTTTGACGAAAAGAACAATGAATTTTATGGTTAATTTCGCTCACTATTTCGCTGTTTTTTTACTCGGTATCTATAGTGGATTTTTCCACGGGACTAAATACTAGTAATGTAATAAAAGGCGATACATCAAACTTTGATTTTGCCATCGTGTTTGACATTTCTGTCCTGACTATTTATTTTTACTTTTAGCATATCAAAGAAAAAGATTCAACCGTTCACTATTTTATCAGTGGGAGTGGTAACTTTGTTGACTCACGAATGACCAGTAAAAACAAACTGGCGCCTTCCTCACTCAAGTAAGGCTCCAGAGTTTGATATCAGTTTATTGGTATTCACATGTTTTATCGGTAAAGAGTCGGAGAAAAGTCGGGGAAATGTCGGGGAAAAGTCCGGAAAGAGTCGGCTAAAAAGCGGCAAAAAAGCGGCAAAAAGTGACCAAATATTTATTGAGATATTTTTACGAAAGAACAATCTTTTCGGTTTTATTTTTTTCTGGCTAGTATTTTTTTCTGGCTAGTATTTTTTTCTGTTTCTTCTTATTGTGCATTAGAGGAGGAAATCTGGGACATTTCTACCGTTCGATCAGGACGCATAATAACATGTGTACGCCTCAAAAATAAGCTTTAAAGTCAGTGTTTGTTAAGAGTGTCCTAAAATGTATTGTAAGGCTTTCAAAAACACATTTCTTTGCATAAACTTTTTAAATTTTATCAATTATGGAATTTAAAGTTTTCCTCAGGAGCTCCTAGACTTTATCGTGTATAAAACTACAATTTGGGACACTGAGATAAAGTTTGGCTATTTTTAAAAAAACTAGTCATAAAGAATAAATAGAGAAAGGGGATGTAAGATAAGAAGCTAAAGAAAATGTAATGTCTCCTTCTGCGTGATATGATACGCTATTAATTAGCATTACAAAGGGATAAAACGAATCAGTTTTGTCAATAACGTTAGTTAGTTGTGAAGAATCTGTTTTGGAGTTGCAAAAATTTTAACAGAAATTGTTTCTGTAGAAACTCTTATGTCCATATTGATATGTTTATCCAGGGACGGATCCTTCAAGAATGGTCGTTTTAAGTTCCATTATGCCGTTTAGTTGATCATAATAATTTTTTACAGTTAATGCAAATGAGATTAACCAAACATTAAGAAAAATAAAATAAAATTTTAAATATTAAATATTAACAAGTAACGAATGTTTTAATTTTCTAGGTTTGAGCATGGTTTGTTTGGAGGTTTTATTTTAGCGCGTGTGAACAAGGATTTTATGGAATTGCATTACACAAACACTGAACCGAAGAAACTTTACCAGCTTAAAATTAAGCCGAGGTTACGTAAAAACTTTAAAGATTACTACGAAAAAATCAACCCGGCTAAAATAAAATTTAAAATGCCTTCGTTGACACAAAAGTTGGTTGGAAATCCGTCTCAAGCTGTCGCTATTACGCCACGTAAACCACCTTCAATGTTTCAATCAAACATCGATCACCAACTGAAAAAGGTACCATTATTAAACTATAAAAACACACATAAACACTCAAACACTAATAATTCACCGAACACAAACATAGCAAAATACATTAACCGTACTAACAAGCAACGTAAACATATAAAGAACACCAAACTAAAGAAAAACATTACGGCAAATTCCAACAAGCCTAACACGACGAAACTAAATTCAACGACTTTATCACACGACAATCAACCGACAGTTTCATATACGAGAAGTTATTTTACGAGTTACCCATACGCCAACGACGCCTCATTGCAGAACATACGCTCCTCATATACGTATAACCAACAGGGACAGTATAACCCTAACATATACAATCCATATAGCAATATAATTCAACAGCAGACAAGGACAGACACTCCATATCAACAGACATCGCCACCACTCTTTCCTTCAACAAAATATACTTCTAATTCTGTCTTTTATCACAATATGATACAACCCAAAAGTCGTGAAATTAACTATTCTCCCAGAGTTTATGCACCAACACGTTTCCAAACGCAAGTAAAAAAGACGTATTTATATAACTCTCAGAATACATTCTCACAATACCCACCACCGATATACAGACCATCCGTGCTATACAACAAAGATTTAAGAGAGAGTTGGATGCATACAGAAAAATCCAACTTATCAAATATTGTTTCAACAAATCTCTCCAAAAACCCTGGAAATGATCTTCAAAATCCTCTTAAATTGTTATCTGATTTTTATGCTGTGCAAGGCGACTCGAAAAAGAAAATTGACTCTGCGCAGCGACTATGGACTTTTTTAAGATCAAACACTGCAAAAGTCTCTTCTTAAATGCATGCATAAAATACATGATGTGAATCATAACACAAGGTAAATTTAAAAATGAAACTATAGCCAAAGAAAAATTAACCAACATTTGTCAGTAGGACTCCTTTAAATAGGACAGGAAGGAGCCAAGAAACCGCCCCAAATTGACGGCTGCTCCACTTATGAAAAGCCAATATAAGTAAGACTTACACCCCACGTATCAAAGTCGTTTAGGATGAGCAGTAAAAAACAGAAGAGTTCTTATACACGCTTTTCCTTTTTACAAGAAACATCTTATAAGCAACACGACTCGAGACTGAAAACCTTCAAAACATGAAGCAACTGATAAAAAGCTATCTCGCATTAAGGGGATAGAAAACAGGGGCAGAAATAAGGAAATGCAAAAGCATAAATAGTTTTCGGAGGTATAAGTTAAAAGGGAGCATACCTTGAAAGTTTTACACGTCAAACATGAATAAAATTTGATTTCGGTTGATGCACTCAATTAGGGGTTAAAAACACGCGAATTTTGGTCATCCCAAATAGACAGCCAAATTAAAAAATGTCTGTCTTCTTTTACTGAGAATGACGTCCACATTGTAAAGGATCATAGTGTGACAGTTTTTGGCGCGAGAAAATATCTGTTTTCTGTCGTGAAGAAAAAACAAACATAGTATTTACAAAACAGATAGAAGAGTCCAGTTAATTGTTAAACGCCTAAGATAATTCCAATTTTCTTGGTTCCTACTTAACAACAAATTCCAATTCACGTCTTAAATTTTAGTTTCAAATAAACTTTAGATAACTTGACTTCAATTCAACAACACACAAAAACTGTGGTCTTAAATCTCGCAACAAAAGCAATATTTTCTTTTAAAATATATATATTATTTTATAGAAAGTTTTTTGGTCGACTTGGATTCTTGGTAGCCATATTAAATCCGTAAAAAATGAAGATAAAGGCTTATCCCTGCAAGAACTGGTTCCAGTGACATAGACAAATAAAGGTTGCAAAACAGATAAAAATGAGTACTGACCATACCATTATGCACAGATGATACTTCAGTACACGTTGGTTGCCATATCATAGATAAAAAATGGTTGAACTTTGCCTTTTCCTCGTTTGCTGTTTGCTGGTATATATTTAAGTAAAACTTATTTGATTTTTTTATATAGAATGTAGTTAGCTATTGAAAATTCATTTTTTATAAACATAGCTAGCATAACATAGCAAAACTCTTATTTTTATAAAAAAGTTATTTTAGATTGACACGGTCGATATAAGCGACATTCTAAAACTTATGTTAAAAGAGTTTGATTTAAAATTTTACAATCACGAAATACCACCAGTATAATTAGTGTTCACAAAAAGTCTAGAATTTTTATTTTTCGCACTTTTAGTGCTGCTTATATCACTTATTTTCTTTGTTAGTGTCAAAGGAAGTCGCGAACATTTGTTTACATTTGTTGTGGTTATTTTGTTGTTGTTGTTGTTGTTGTTTTTATTGTTCCCAATGATACCTTTTTGTGTTGTCTTGCAATTTTTTGTATATCGTTGCTGTTATTGCTTTTTCTAAATTTTCTAATTATTTAATTTGCTACTTACAGACCACTTTTTTTTTGTTATAATAAATCGCACTATCTAACGGTATATGTAAATATACTCATTTATATAAAAAAAATGATTCTCACCGCCATGTTCTTTTTTACATCTGTTTAAAACTAGATTCTGCTTTGTGATAATTCTTTTTATCATAGACTCAGGTCTTGAAAGCTCGACATAATCAATGAACTTACTGAGATTTCAAATAGACAAAAATTCTGAAAATTTTGTTTCCTTCTAAGCCTATGATAGCTACCTGCAACTTGCATCCAGCTAGCTAATGGTTATTCGTGAAACGTCAGGTAAAAGAAAAATGTAGGGAAAAAAAGCATAAGATTAAATTATACATTTCTGACTCTTTTTGTAGGAAACAATAAAATAGCTATATGACACTAGTAAAAAAATATCTTGGCTATCGAAACAAAAGGAAACAAGCTGAAAATGTTTTTCTTTAAGCGCTTCCCTAGAGCCCAGACCTGTGCAGTAAGTTAAATTGTCAATATTTAAACGTGTACTTAGAACTCATTTCGCTATATCCAAAGCTTTAAGTGACACTATTTTTTGATGACTTATGCACAGCTTATTTTCCCGATTTTTCGGACCTTGGCGGGTCGTGGCGTTTAATGTTTTGTGATGCGTACACGACAGCAAGCACGAACAACGGCTGCGGAGCATTATTGGGGCGATTTTATTTAACTATTTTGAGTAATGTCCAAAAGCTGTCATTTTCAATAACGAACATATTGTAGGTAGCTTAACCTTGAGTACAAATGCAATAACAACGAAAATCTTGATGACCTGTTTAATGTTTGAGGGTGACTATTTTTTACTTGCAATTAATTCTTACGGAAACTTATTTCATGAGATAAACTCGTTAGGCGGTTGTAGCGGTCGGATATCAATAAAATTTAGCCTGTGATTTTTAATTAAATTAAAGTTGCAGGAAATTCTCTCTTAAGTAGGAAATTACGCTAAAAATGGCACCGCTAACTTTGTACCCGTGCAACTTGATTTATCTCTACTTAGTGCGCTCAATATGGCGTTGCTTAGTTACTCTGTTGTATTTCTCATGAAGACCTTTTCTACAAAATCAAAGTTCCATTGTTATCGCTCTTGAACAAGACAGGTAAGTAAAAACAATCATACAAAAATGAGAGCTTTTTCTTGGCCAACAATCAGCAACACGGTTGCTATGGCAGCTCCCAAAAGGTGAATTCAGATATTTATTCATGAAAAGTTGCCAAATACTAAAATATTTAAATTGGCAAAGTTTTAGCCATGTTGAAGCAATATTGGAGGTTTTAATACAACAAAGTTAGTTGGTGGTGGACACCCCGAGTACAACTAGGATTAATTAAAATGTTTATTTTGATTCACTCTCGTAGTCATTTAGATAATTAGGTAGTAACATTCTGTCACAGGAAACCGTGATGTGAAGTATATTCTATATAAAGCTTGTTTTTGTTTCAAAATGAGATCCAGATGCTATTGTTGTTATTCATCAAAAATCACACGCACAGATTAAATGAGGAAGAATGCTTAATTAATCGTAAAAAAGGAATCTTTGTATTTTTGGCACTTGCGTCGTTTGTTACAAAAGTAAACACGGAATACTGAGACACGTAATCATGTTCATAATCTTTTTTATTAATGGTTTCATTCTATCTGTCTGCTGGCAAGAAAAAAAGGTCGCGCTACGGAAACACGAAATAGCAAATGCGACATGTTTCAATCGAATTTGTTAAAAAACGATGGGCCGACTCGTGAAACAGCTAGTCTATATTGCAAATCACGCTGTCTTTCTGTGACCCAAAAATGGTGGCTGCAAGTAGCGATTGGTAAATTTCCATACCCGCGAACTTACGAATAGCATTTTTGTTACTTTTGAGAAAGAAATTTGAACTTTTTATTGCCAAATTAGGCAAGCATGTAGTAAATTATCAGCAGATGAACTGTTTCCCTGAAAAATAAAAATGAATTTCGTGAATGATGGAGATAAAACTAAGCCTACGTAAAAAATAAATTTCATTTGTATTGTTAGATCTCGTTTTAAAGTTGTAATTCTAAATCTGATTGGTTAAGATATTCTCATTCGCCTTGATATTTGAATGAGATTCAACTAAATATGAACCGCCTTACTTTCTGCTGTTCATGCGCAGGACAAACATTCGTTTTGTTGAAAAAACTTCTTTTCAGAACAAAATCCAAGAAGTTCCGCTTGTGATTACATTTTGTATCATCTTTAGATGTTTTCGTCACAAAACAAACTTCAATGATTCCTGACACAACAAGATTACCAAGCGGATTTCAATAAAAAAAAACTATAATCTACTTGAGAATCTGAATCCTAAAACTGTTAGCAAAGTCGTTTAATACACGTTTCCAGAATTGCATGTTTTTTAAAATTTTAGAATTTTGATGTTTTGCCTTTAAGACCATATTCAGCATCATTGAATTGGTGTGTGTATAAATTTACAACTTCGACATGTGAAAATGCTGTTTTGGTGGTGTTAATGTTACGATCAAAGTATTTTTTATTTGTACTAATAAGCTCCTGTTTCAAGCAGAGGTCAATCAGTACAAAGTTAAAACTTTTTTAACAAGTTGTTTGTTTACGGTAAAGGTTTCACATTTTATCAAGTTTCAGGTGAGGATTTTAAAAATCACATTCATTTTGTTTGAAAAAGTTAAGGAATAGCAGCGGTACATTAAAGAAAACTAATTCGGGAAAGTTGTATAAAAAAAAAATAATGAATAATAAAAATAATGAACGGTAGGCTTATGGTACGAAGAATTACTTTCTTTACTGCCTTTCAATCCTTACTGTGTATTTCCAGGTCGGTCAAAATCGTTACCGTCAGGTAACAGCCGGATTTTTCAAATACACGACATATTTCCGATGACGTCGTTTTAAACACAATCACCTGTTTCGGTATATACAAACGCGTTTAATTTATAACGAATTATATAACGCAATATTTGCGCAAAGATACGATAAAAAGAAACGAAATCATAAGGAATGTAACTATAGTATTGTTGTCTGAAATATTTAGAATCGAAATGACGAAACTTGTGAAGGAGAAAAGTCTTGCTTCCTTTAGGCTGGCGACATGGCCAGGTTAATGAAGTTTAGCCAACAAATATTCCTCCTCCTAGGATATATTAAAGGTCAAAAAAGTTGCACTTTCTTGTATTATGCGCGTCTTTTTAAACTGTGTTATGAAAATATGACATAACTTTCGAAGAAGCATAACAATAGCAGTTTGTTCGTTTAATGAGCATAAACGTGATATTTAAAACAGGAAATGATATTTTCTATCTGGAAATGGAGTAAAGTGAATCGCTAAACATTATAAAAAAAACTTTATGCGATAATCAAAAGATCATAGCTGGAATAGATACAAATGCTAAAGAAAAAATTGAATGTAGTTTTTATTTACACTAACATTTAACGATATAAGAACATAAACCTTTAAGCTCGGAAATTTACATCAGGTTAAAAAGAACGTTTGAAGCTTTCCACGATTTTTAATTTTTGTGCAAAGGCAGACAGTAAAAAATAGTCGTATAGGGTTTAAAGGCCATGAATGATTATAAAAGCAATGTAAAAGAACAGTTCTCATTGTTCGACATTTTAGCACGCGTTCAGAATGTGGTATATACTTCGATTTGCACAAGCATTGCATACAAAGAACATTTATATTTTAAGAAGGTCTTAAATAAAAACGTTTTGAGGCTTTAAAATAGCTACAAAAATGTTACGTTTTCCTTAAATTTGAGTGTTCAGAAAATATGTACTGGTAACAGAGAAAAATGTTATAATCTCTAGGAGAATAGATGCTTCTGACAAACACATAAAGACACTGAAACAATATGTCTTGCAGAATTCATACTAATTACAACTTCAAATTTTTTTTCGGGTAAATGTCTGCTGATTTAGAACAACTTAAGAACAATGTAAGACTACAAAGAACTTTGTATCTAAGAAAAGTGTCACAATTTTCACTGCCAGGTAAGTAACGTGGGACTATTATATAAGTGAACCACATAATAATTTTCCAATAGTGTTACAAATTCAAATTCAGTCCACTGTTTTCTAGGAACACCTAAACGAACCTGTTTTACCTTCAGATCAGAAAAACTGCCCAATGATTTTCTTGGTGTGGCTTTATGGCAAAAAGAAACAAATAATATGGTTACTTGAGTATAATGAACAACGAAATAATGAAACATCGTTGAACAATGAAACTAGGAGTATCTACTGCGTGGTAGAGAAACAATTAAATACCACATGTAATCGACACTATTGATGAGAGACACCTTATTGCAACTTTCCTGTTGCTAGGTAATCTTAACAACATAATTATTCAATAATTACTAAAGGCCGCTATTATGAAATGAGTAATATTGATTAGCAAATCGTGTCCCGAGGCCTGGTTTTTACACGTATTGTGGAATCTGTCATTGTATACAGTAAACAGATCCACCTTAAATGGAAACCATCGTTGTGGGTTAACTTGGAGTCTGTCAAATCAGAATGGTTTCATTGTTCAAGAAAGGTGTTACGGATGCCATCATCTTTTAATAAGGAAAAAATCCGAAAGATGGCATTCATTTTAATTATAAGACGAAAAACAACAGTTTTAAATTTTAGTGATAAGAACAGATATGAAGATCTGCAGCGTTACTGCTTTTGTTTGTGTCTATGTTTTCCTTGGTAAGTGATTCTTTATTTTATATTACCTTTCGCGGGTGAAATCTAAATGGTTTGTAATTCTTGACCTTTACAAATCATTTTAGTGGCAATCAAATTAACATCTGACACATATGTGAATGTGATTCAAGAGCAGAAATATTCGCGGAATGTAACATCAAATTTTATCTGCGAAAATATAACGCTAATATTGTTTTTATTCTTTAAGCAATAACTAGTCCAGGACAACTTTATGAAACTCATAAATTTTATAATGTGAAACAACTTGTGTCTTTTTATAGATGCTGTTTCAGCTCAATTACCACAAATTCCATGTAAGTATATGAAAATGCTTTCTTCAATCCTATATTGTTCGTTGTAACGCAATTTTGACTCGTTTGTATATAACTCTAATCGGACCGTTAGCCCTTGTCTTTAAAAGAGAATACTGATTTGGTTAACCCTTGAGCTTCTAACGAACTGTGTAACATAAATAGCGCAAAATGCTTCTGACGTCATTAAATCATTTTTCTCAGGTTCCAATGAAATGTGTAAAGGTCTATCCAATGGCAATCACGAATACTTTGATCCTGCCCAACCTAACCAAATTACAAATCCAGCATATTTTCTGAGCTGCGTACACGGTATAGCCTACTGTAGATTCTGTTGGCCGCTCACACTGCAATATAGTCCTGCGTGTGACAAATGTCTATACAAG
This sequence comes from Hydractinia echinata, assembly GCA_030067915.1. NCBI lineage: Eukaryota > Metazoa > Cnidaria > Hydrozoa > Anthoathecata > Hydractiniidae > Hydractinia > Hydractinia echinata. Next base: position 1,031,770 of record JASGCC010000051.1, on the reverse strand, counting down.
AAAACAGATCGATGTTTTCCCACTAATGGTGATGGTTCTGGTGAAGGTAAGAATATAATTATTGTTTCTTATATCTTGGTTTTTTAAACAAAATTAGTAAAAACAAACGCAAAATAAAAAAATAGTGTCGCTCACTTTTAAGTAAAATAAATCATATAAGTTACGATACGATTTTTAACGTCATAGCGCTTACTTGACATGTATCTATTTCTGTCCACAAAGAATGTTCAATTAGTTTTACACTTTCAACTATTGTGTTTCCTACTTACTCCTAATTTTATTGTCAATGACATCCTAGATAGTTTATTTGTTTGTTGTCAAGACACACAACAGTGTAACGAAAACATATCATTTGGATGACGCGAGGCGAAAATATCATTCGCAAAGGTGCGAGGCGAAAACATTATTTACAACAGCGCAAAAGGAAAATATCATTCGCGAGGGCGCAAGAGATACAATTAGGAGAAGCCCAGTAGTTTATTTATTCTCGCCGTAATTTGCTTACAAGGAAGATTTTGGCGTATCTAAGTACAAAGTACCACCAGTGAAGCCTCTCGAAATTCATGGTTTTAAAACATTTACTTTATGATTATTTTTTACCATAAATTAGATATTACTACATAGTCTGCGCGTAAGTTTTGTTCTTGATGAAGTCCTGTGTTTGTGACATTGCTGTTCAGGTCAAGTTCTTTTTACTTTTTGATTTCCTGTACGGGCCTCGCTTTTAAACGGAGATCAAATACTACATAACTAAATAAACCATTTCAACAGGTTATTTATTTGCAGTATGACTTTGATTAGTATGGTTTAATCTATTGTCTGTCAAATTTTTTTTTAAAAATAAGCTGCAGCACACCAAATGAAATGAATTCGGAAAGTGTCTATTACATAAACAAAATAAATCTATCAAATAGATACAGATATCCTTTAATTTTTTAAGTCTAACAACAGTGTACTTTGTGCAAAGAAATACCGACATAGGCGGCTTGCATTCATGAATCTAGAATTTGCCAGTGTTGTCTTATAAACATAAAATCTAATTTCTAATGTTATAACAATGCATCATTTTGTGGCACACTTATCAATTCATTTTGTCTCGTTTAACCGTTATAGGAACATGGGGACAATGGAGTATTTATGGCAACTGCAATGTCGATTGTGGACCAGGAACAAAGACTAGAACTCGAACATGCATGAAACCAACTCAAGATGCAACGTGTACAGGCCAAAGTAAAGATTTTATGAAATGCCAGAAACAGTTTTGCGAAGGTAAAATAAATTTTATGATGTGTTTTTCTTCTTATATCATTTCGTTGCATTATTTCATGTCGTCACAGTGATATTTTAACTCTATTCTGCAGGGACCTCTGGTTTTACCAATGTTTACAGTACTGTCATCAAGACTCTCCAAAAGTTTTTTAATACAGAATATCCAGATAAACAAAAGACAGGTAAACGATATTCTTCATTTCCTTTTACTTAATTAACCAAAAGTTCCTAGGACGAATCATCAAAACATATTTGCGATTAGCTCCACTTAATATCACTTAGTTAATGACTGACTCTTCTTCTAGGAAAATTCCAAAGAGCTCTTTTTCAAGTCCAAAAAGCTTCGGCATTAATGAGAAATCTTGGCGATCCTGAATCATTTGGAAATACTTTAGAAGAAAGATTAGCTAAATTGAATGAGATCTTCGCTATGGCAGTCAATTCAGATCACTTTTCGTTTGCACGCAGTACACTTGGAAAGGCCCTATATGTTAACATACAGGTTAGAACACCGTAATTTGTCACACGTTCTGCAGTTTCTTATTACAGGTTGTTGTTTATTGCTAACATTACTCCTAATTTTACTTTAAGATTCTAATTAAAGAGGAAAGGACTTCTGACGAAATATGCAATGGAGGTGTTGAAATGCTGAAAGAATTAAAAAATAAATCATCACCTAATTTTGATCTCGTGTTTGGCAGTGGTGGTGAATCAACTCTGATGTTTACGATTGATACAACTGGCTCAATGTCAGCGGAGATATATGCAGCAAGGCAAATGGTATCTGCAATTATTGACGTTGTTAAAGAACAACCCGTAGATTGCATTGTGGCTCCTTTCAATGATCCTAGTACGTATTCAACGAGATTGGTTTTGTTTCTAAAATTTTTCCGATGATTTTTTATTTTTATAAAAACGAAAATAAATACAGATTTAAATGCGAGTTAGAAAGATTGAAATTTCTCGTTTAACTATCTGAACGTGATGCTTGGTTCTGTCCAACTGATTCATTTTTGCGTATGAAATTCTCACTCGGTTTTCCTTAATTAAACAAATTTTCAGCTCTACCTACGCGTGGAATCGTTTTGGCTATTGTTTTGCAAAAACTGGATATAACTTTTCAAGGAAAGTTTCAAACTCAGAAATATTCATTTGTTAGGAACACTTTTAAACTCAATAATTTGAGAGCTCAAGCTTCCCGTTTAAGAAATTATAACGTTTTCTTTAGCGGCTGGACCAGTTACAAAGAGAGCTTCGTCTCAACTTAAACAATGTGTCAATGACATAGCTGCATTGCGAGCACATGGTGGTGATGACTGTCCAGAACATTCATACGGAGGCATGATCGAGGCGCTTAAAAGTCAACCAAAATTTGGTAGCTCCATGTTTGTGTTTACGGATGCGTCCGCAAAAGATGCGACGTTAGAAAATTCTTTAACTTTGAAATCATTAGCTGAATCTCAGTCTATCACTATCAATTTCTTATTGACAGACGGTCAAAGTTGTTTAGAAGGCGATACCAAATACAAAGAGATAGCTGACTTGACAGGAGGTAAGTGCAGCCTAGAAAAATACACTCTTCTGTTGGAAGCATTCCGGATATCTACCTAATCAGACTCTGCAGCGTTGAAAAATTTAGGCTCGGGCCAACAGCTTTTGAGTCTTAATTTAATACCTTCGAAAGGACTGCATATTGGTTTTGGGTTAACAATATGAACAAAAAGAAGTAAAGCTAATGCTGGAAGGGAGTTTTAGTATTGCATTTAATCAAAATATGATGATTATAGATCAGGAAAAGTAAACGCCATTTTGTGTCCATGCTACTACCTGGTGAAATTCCATTTCAGAATAGATTCTTTGATCTTATAAACAATGATTTGAGGACCTATTGTTTTTCCTTTTTTTTTATTTGACATGAAAATATTTTTCTTTAGGTCATGTTTTCTCTCTGAAGGAAAAAGAACTGCCAAATCTTGTGGCATATGTAAAATCAAGCTTATTTATTGACACGTCCATAGCGGTTAAAGGTAAAAGTGAATCAACTAAAGAAACATTTCAAGTTGACAGCAATATTTTAATATTAATAATAACAGTGACAGTCACCAACAATGCAGATTCAGTAACTCTATTGACACCAAATAATTCTCCTTATACCCAGAACATCACCACGATCTCAAATATAAAAATATTCGAGGTTGTCAATCCTGTTCCAGGTGAATGGTCGATTACATATGAGGATGCAGTTGGAAATTTAACATTTGGTGTCGAAGCAATATCCAAAGAACCAATTGAATTTTCATTTAATATGCAAGCTGAGGTGAAGGGAACGACATACGCTGTGTTTAATCCCATTGAAGGTTAGTTGCTGAAGTGATTTATTCTCTCATCTGAAATAATCACCGAATTTTCTTTATACTTTATCTTGAATTTAGCCGATGCTCTTTTTTGGCCTTTCCTTCAGGAAGCCGTTAACTCAAACAGTGATGACCGCCTTTGTTCCCTACAGATATAGCTGATTATTTATTAAATTGACATATTTTTTTTCAGGTCAAGAAAATGATCTCATTATTCGAGTTGCTGGTGGAAATATAATTCAGATTCCCACCCTTAGAGTTGATGTTGTAATGGAAAGTGGAGATGTTATAATTCCTGATTTAAAGCTAGAACGAACAGATACAGATTTCGTATTCAAGACAAAATTTGTACCACCCCCTTTTCCATTGAAGTTACTTCTGAAAGGTATTAATTAATGCATTATTGCTATGCAGTACTTTATTTATTAGTTCCCATTATATTATTATATTTCCATTATTTATAGAAATTTAATTTTAATTTAATGAAGGCGTAATTTCTTCCCATTTTAAAATGCACAATGTTGCTATTAACAAAAAAGTTGAATTTTAATGTAATATAGACTTTTAACTATTGCAAAATGTTATAAATTCCATATGAATGTCGAACGTTTTTTTTGCAGTTTCAAGCCCAGAAATAAAGGGGGTCCCATATTAAAGCAGGACGCTTTGTTGGACATTTTACTTCGAAATAGGCTGTGCATTCTATCATTTCAAAATAATCAAAATTAATTCTTCATTTCTTTCAGGTCAAAAGAAAGATGGCACACGATTTCAAAGAGTTTCAAGAGAACTTATAAGTGTTCAGCGATCTTTCTTCCAAGTAGCAAAAGCTGGTAACGAATTGACAGCCCGCTTGGGCGATCAAGATGTCGACATTAAAATACAAGTATTGAACACAGGGACACCTACGAATTATGATTTCGCAATCAGAACAAGCCTCGGAAGGATTTCACCTCAAAGAATATCCAAAACAATTGATGGTATCGATTTTCTTGACTTTAAATTCCAAGTACCTACAAGCCGATCGGCAGTTGGAAAGCTTGCCACGATAAGTATCACAACAGGATCACCTCAACGACCAATCGAATTTATTTTTGACTTATTTATAGTTGAGTAATGTTGGATAAGCTTTCTTCATAAAAATATTGCAAAGAGAGATATTGAGCTTTGCCTAACAATGTGTCTTTGGCTCGTTAAAAAAAATGAAAGGTGTAAAAAAATTGTGATTTTATGTTTATTTGTTGACAAATTTATAGTTGTGGGAAATATTGATATGTATGACATAATATATTTAATGTATGTGTAAAAATGCAAAGTATTTGATAAAATACGCAGCCAAAGGTTATTAGCTTCAAATTTGACTGCACTACCCGATAGAACAACATACCATATGTAACGAGACGCGTATTCCGAATTGAATCGAATCACACGACGAATTGGGAGTCTGGTAAACTTGAACTTGTGTCACACCATTTTCTTTCGTTCTAGCGATTAAAACTCTCATTTTGATTCAGAATTTCAGAGTTGAATATTTTAATTTTTTGTCATAAAAGAACATTTGTTTTAAACTTTTTGCTTCATTTCTAGTGCTTCCTTTAAATGTAACATGTTAAGGAATTTCCTTAGCGATATGTTGCCTCGCACTTATAGGCAACGTTTTCTTTTTAATAGAACCTAGTTAATAAAAAAATTAAAACTAACATCTGACAAAAAAAAGTGTGTAGAAAATGCCGATCTTAAATTGAGCTTTTTGAAGTTAAAAAAATTTTGCCTTCGATAGTAGGGAACTTCGCTTCTTGTAGAACACATATAAGAAGCTGAGAGAAGCTTTAAAAAACTCAAGTGTTTACTTATGATTCTTCAGTTAAACACATAACAAGAATAATAAAGATTTTGGCTTCAATTTCTTCAAAAAATAAGCACATCCAACTTCAGGCAAACTTTGGACGTTCTTGTAAAAGAAACGCTTCAAAATTAAACAAAGCTTACAAAATAAATTCCGAATTTAGTGAATGTAAAATTTTTTGTTTTTTAAGTACAAATCGGTTTGTATTCACTAAAAAAAACTTTTTGAAATTTGTGGTTTTTTGCATCATAAAATTGTTTCTGTTATTTCTTCAAAATAGTTCGATTAAAGGCGCTCAAATAACTCAAATAAATGTGGTCGAATCGATCGATGGCGTTTTTATGAAAATTGGTTTCCACTTAAATTTGACCATGCCTCGATCGATGGCGATTGATTCAAATTTATTTAAAAAAAACAACACAAATTTGATATGAAATAATGATATTGAGCATGTACATAGAATTTCATGACATATACAATAAAAAAAAAAAAATCTTAGCCATTTGCCTCCAAACTCTTTGCTTTATGGGACTTTAAAACTTTTTAAGGAAGAACTTATTCTACAAATATTATCTCAAATTCTTCAACATTCATCTGCGAATAATCACTTATCAGTGATGCATTTTCATCTTTTAACGGTTGCTCGAGTTAAATAGTGTATTGATGTTGCTGCATCAAATATGCAATTAAATTTTCGTTTGTTTAAAATGTTTTCAGCCATCTTTCACTTTTTCCGCTTTTCAGTGACTCATTTCTTCGTTGATTTGTGTACATCACGTGAGTATAAATCAATCTCATTGGATAAATTACAATCGATCGACGAAAAGTAAAAAGCAATCCTACTTTTGAATTCGATCGAATTTGATGTAATGTTATATTTTTAGTAACATCGATGCTATCGACGTCGATCGATTCGACCACTTCGTTTGAGTGGAAACCTGCCTTAATGAACACTTTTTAAATAATATAGTAAGATATGGTTATATATGATTAATCATTATGGTTAATAAATAATATATTTAAATAATAATGATATACGCAACGCGACGTGAATTTTCCGTAACTGTGTCTTTGCACGTTTTTATAACAAAAAAGTGCATTCAGGAAACAATAAAAGTTAATTACCTGTGACAAATGTATAAGAAATTAAACAAAGGCTTTTGTAAAACCACAAAAAAGACTGAAAAAAAGTTTAACAAATGTGATGTGTTACTGGGGTTATTTATTTAGTCAAAAAACAATATCCTTAGCCTGTCACAGAAAAGCAAAATTAACATACTATTGTCGAATTTATTTTGTTCGTTTACAATAACGCCGGCCATTTTAACGATGGCTTTTACTCCGCCACACTCAGATTTTGGCCTAAGGGACATTAATCAGTTACAGTATTGACTAGCCTGATTATAATTGTTCAAATTGTTATTATTTTCAAAGTTGTTGTGTTCATTCGCCGATATTTCTTACTTTCATCTATATATTTGTAGTCAATCTGCCTTAATTTGTTAGGATATTTAGCCAAAAAAGGTCTCAGAAGATGACCATTATATCATTTATTCATCCATGTATATGTGTTTAATTGGTAAACCCAAAAGTGAAATAATAACGCCACTTTTGGACCTTTTTTACCTTATGTTAAACTTTAACCTTCTTAACGCCGGCCGTTTTTACACGGACCCAAACTACGCCAAGCGGCAAAAATTTAATGTATTTCAATTTCTGTTAACTATGATATTAGCTAAGATTTAAAAAGAGCGGTTAAGAATGCTTATTCATTGCTGTAACTATATGACAAGTAGGAATTTTCTTCGCGCTAAAGGTCCAAATTTGGGGAAGCAACTGGATCAAAACATTAAGTAACTTGAATGTTATCCTGTCATGAACAATTTGCTACAGCTGTAGTCCACGGGTTGTGATCGAAATCATCTTCGGCTATTTACTAATTGAAGAGATAATTATAGGATCAAAGTCAATACATAATAAAATAAGATCTCACCAATTAAAGTAATTATATTAACGAACATAGAAGGAAATAATAATGAAATTAATATTTTCTTGTTTCACCTACACAGTCCTTAAACGGGGTGTCGTAGACAATATTGAACTGATTTTCTAGACCCATTTTGATTACACACTGCAGCTACCGGTTCAGCCTCTGCATCGTTCGCATCACCGTTTCTATCAGTTCTGATCTTTTCATCAAGCTTTTTAATGGTTGTCCGTAGTAACCGTTTGTACGTGAGGCATCATTTATATGGAATAATTTTTTGGTGTTCATTTTCTCCACTGAATACATTGACAGTTATGTCCGGTATTGACGACACTACAATTTCTTTGCAGGACATTTGATGATTAGACCTGTAGCTGAGATTTTGATCAGTATGAGTTGTCTATATATCAATACTTGCGTTGCGGGACACTGTGGTGTCATCCAAGTTTTGGATATAAATTTATTTATATGTTCATGAAATGGTCTGAATGTGTTTTCTTTTTATTACTAGGAATACGAAATCCACCCTGAGAGTGTGATATGCAGTTAAGCTATACGATTATGTGTCTGCATATATAATTTGGTTACCACTTAGGAAGTTAGACCACTCATTATAATTTGGTTACCACTTAGGAAGTTAGACCACTCATTATTGACGACTAAAGTATCTGCGTTTACACAAGTTATAAATAGACCAACCATAAATGGTAGTTGACCACGCATGAAATATTACCATAGAAATTATAACTACAATTTATCAAAGAAATATAACAGAAATACAATGTCGTTCGTAATTTGAGGCAGATAGCTAAGCACTTTTAACAGAATTACCAGACACAGGGGAAATAGCCAAGTTGTCACAAGCCCTAACTTTTAAATGCCAGTTAGTTTTGTCAAAATAAGTAGCATTGTATCTACTACACTGAAATTAATTAACCATATTTAAAAGCAAAGCCAAACGCGACCTTAAATTAACAAAATGATAACAAACGAACTGGCCAGCAAAACGCCACTTTAAGACTGCAGGTTATAAGATATTTATTAACTGCGTTGGCCAGTCTAGTGCGTAGTAGCTGTGTATCTCCGTGTTTGTAGGTTTACTACAAAATAATGAAATAACATCAAATCAATCAGTATTACCATGATGCAAATTTGCATTTTAGTGATGACAACAATGAAAACATCCATACACTAGTTCCAGCATTTTTTGGTAAACACATACAATTTTACAAGCCGAAAAGTATTACGCAGTTATAAGCATTTTGACAGAGGATCTATTACGTGGTATGGCCACAGTTACAAAGGCATAACTACCAATTAATGATTGATTTGCAGGCACTTTAAATTTCAAGTCGAGAAGATAAATACCAATACCATCGACTCTTTTGACAATTCTTTGTGGCGAAACACTTCCAACATTTGCACTGATGGAAATGTTATAATTGGTAGGTTCCGTTCTGTGTAATACTTGAAATTTAACATCCACGTTTTCGCCGAGAGGAACTGTATAGTCGTTACCAGCTTGTGCCAATTCGATGCCAAAATGTGATTGTACACTAACATACTTTGAAACTCTTCGAAAGCTTGTCCCATCTTTCTTTTGACCTGAAACAAAGTAAAGAAATATCTTCCGTTATCCTTTGTTTAAGTATTGCAAAGTTTTACTCTATGTTACTACTTCCAAATTTTCGAAATGATTCCCAACCACCTAATGATGCTTAAACTATTTGACTAAGTTGACTTCAGTAAAAAAAGCGTTGTACTGGTATTGTAGCTGGAACGATTCTTTAGGTACATCTATAATATAGCCACATGCAGAGATTAAATCCTTTTATGTCTAGTTGAATTATTCACTAAAAGGGTAGCTAAGCGTGACAAAAAAGGCATTTCATGCGCATTGCATTGGACAGGGTAAGGTTTATAAAAGTAAAGCACAATTCATTCATTCATTCATTTATTCATTAATTCATTCATTCATTCATTCATTCATTCATTCATTCATTCATTCATTCATTCATTCATTCATTCATTCATTCATTCATTCATTCATTCATTCATTCATTCATTCATTCATTCATTCATTCATTCATTCATTCATTCATTCATTCATTCATTCATTCATTCATTCATTCATTAAAGAAGTCTACAAAAACCCCTTTACTTAGTCATAAAAATTGCCACTTTGAATCATCTAGCTGCCTCAGGTTCAACTTCCAAACGAACTACTTGTTTCTCAAAACACGAATAAAAAATTGTGGAATTGACTACAATACCTACCTTTAAGAACTATCTTAATCCCACTTGGACGTGCCACAAATCTTGTCTTGAAAACAAATGTTGTATTTGTAGTGTTTAACTTTAGATCAGCACAACTAACACGTCCCAAATAGCCAGTAATATCTACCCTGAGTGTGGGAATCTGAATTATGTTTCCACCAGCAACTCGAATGGTAAGATCATTTTCTTGGCCTAGAAATAAATACAAGTTCAAAGGAGGCGTCATTCATTTTACTGTTTATTTTTATTATTATTATTATTATTATTATTATTATTATTATTATTATTATTATTATTATTATTATTATTATTATTATTATTATTATTATTATTATTATTATTATTATTATTATTATTATTATTATTATTATTATTATTATTATTATTATTATTATTATTATTATTATTATTATTATTATTATTATTATTATTATTATTATTATTATTATTATTATTATTATTATTATTATTATTATTATTATTATTATTATTATTATTATTATTATTATTATTATTATTATTATTATTATTATTATTATTATTATTATTATTATTATTATTATTATTATTATTATTATTATTATTATTATTATTATTATTATTATTATTATTATTATTATTATTATTATTATTATTATTATTATTATTATTATTATTATTATTATTATTATTATTATTATTATTATTATTGTTATTATTATTTGTCCCTTTTCCTCCATAACGTTTGATAGGTTTTGCCAAAACTTTACACACTTATAGTACCATTATCTGCTTAAAGTTCAATGATTTTAATTCTCGAAAAAATAACATTCTGTTTAAGTTTCTTAAAAACCAAATAAAAGTTATTTCATATATTTTCCGGTTTTTACAAATATCATCCAAAATTACGATTTTCAGGTACTATCCAGAAAATATCAGGAAATCGTGATAATCACGTGCCTAAACTTTACAGATTGATTTCCCTTCCATTTCCTGTGTTGTGAGTTTCAAATTCTAACTATAATCCTAACAGAAGTTATGTGATGTCCCCCTAGGGTCACTATATTGCGTTTATTTATCTGTTACGCGCTTCTTTAAAAATGTTACGAGGTTTTTTAAAATGTTTCACGGCTTAAAAAATGGAACGCGCTTTTTTATGTTTTTTTATGTTTAATTGTAACGCGCTTTTTTTTAAAAATATGCAACGCGCTTTTTTTTAAAAAAAAGCAACGAGCCATCTTTTTAATTTAATTAAAGTAGTGTTTGTTAGGCTCTCTCTTTGTGCTTGCTTGACAAGGCAAGATGAATAATGTTCTAAAAAAACCATTCGAGAAGAAATAGAGCAATATAGATAGAGATACATATGTTGAAGGTAATTCCAACCACAGTAGCGGTGTTGTTACTACTACTGTCACTACTGGTTCTACTACTGCTGTAGTTGCTAACAACAAGGGGAAATCAAAAAATCAACGGCAATCTACCCACAATTATGTTTTTTTTGTGTAGTAGAAGAAACATGTTATGATTTCATTATGTATTTTTTTTTTAAATATAAAACTTTATATACAACTAGTTTTATGAATATTCTTCGATCTTTTTCACGAGAAATAAGTAATAGGTGTAAAGCCTCCCACACATTGCTTGCTGTATTCCTGTTGCTATCTCTTGCCAGTGTCTCGGCAAACTGCGAAAATTCAACTGAGTAATCAGGGGGGATGTCACCAACAATAGATTTGAACTCGTCAATTTCGACCATTTCCACATGCTGGATGTAATCTTGACATTGATACAAATGTGGTAAAAAAATACATGCAGTTAGGACGCCCACTTGGTCCATTGTTGTGACTTCGAAATATTATGTGCGTATTCCAATCTTCTTGCACGGACAATATTTCTTGTTTTAGTAAAGGCATAAAGGAGTAGCGAACGCAATCCAACATAACCGGATCATCTGTGTCAATCATGTTAAGATCGAACTAAGTCTTGAAAAAACGTCGCTACCAACCTATACGATCCCTTTGCAGTGTCGACCAAAATGACTCGATGCGTTGATTATGCGTAGATGTTATTATACTCAAATTATTAACGTCTGAATCTCCGTTTAATGAGGACAAATACAAGTGGATACGTTCGATTAATGCGTGCTCTGTGCCATCGTCAGCCTTGATTTGCAGCGGTGTTCTATCGCATAAACGAATAGCATCAAGATAGAATTTAGCAACCACCTCTGGCATTTTGTTTGTTGTTGCTACATCTAACCATATTAACTTTTTGAAAAAGTCATCAATACACCCATGGATGCTGAAACCAAACGGCTTCAGTTTTTTGTGGCCATTTATGTGCCATACAAAGTTATGGCCATTTGCAACATATTTCCGACGGTGTAATCTACGCCTTCTTCTCAGTTCAACTCCATCTGAATCTAAACGTTTTATGATTTGTCTCACGTCTTCTCGCCTGCAAAAGTATCCCTTCGATAGTAATGATTTGTGAATCCTTCTATTACTTATGTTCGATCCACTACCACTCAATTCATCTGCGACAGCTTTCGCTACATCTTCTCTAGCACTTTTTATATCATGCAAAGGACGTCTTCTTATACCTTTCTTGCGGAACCATCTTTTCAAGGTAAAAGCTCTTATGTCACAATTGTGACGAACTCGAAGGAAACCCCAAGAATTCAGTGCGTATGTCAGACCATCTTCAAAATATTTATGAACTGCTTCGTGTATATCCGCCATCTTAACATTGCAGCGGCGAAATGACATAAAAATACTGTTTCTTCCACAACATAGTAAACGTTGTTACATTATGTTGATAAGTTAATTTGTATTTTTATAACAAAAATCTTTTTACGTGAAAAGAAAGTGCGTAGCAAAAAATATATATATAAAATGCGCGTAGCAAAAAATAATGTGTGTTGCAAAAAAAAATTGCGTGTTGCAAAAAAATAAATGAGCGTTGCAAAAAAAATATGCGCGTTGCAAAAAAAAAAATGCGCGTTGCAAAAAAAAAAATGCGCGTTGCATAAAAAAAATGCGCGTAGCAGCTGACCCTTCAGGGCCATCATAAAGTTAGTATATTTTCCCGATTTTAGGAATTATAAGGATTTAATAAAAATTCAGAAAATGAGCAGTTGCGATTAATGGCTAATACCTAAGGCTCTGACAGGTATGGTACCTAAGAGCTTGACAAGCAGGAGTCTCAAAGATATATATAAAAATTCAGACAGTAACAAAGTCATATACCATAGCAAAATCGCGGCTTAAAGTTTGAAAACCGATTCTTTTGGACTGAAGTAAAGGAGTCTTTACAAAAAACGGACCTTCCTAAGGGTTAATAAATAGCTTTACTTAGTAAAAAGCAGAGTGAAAAAAAGATTTCTAGAAGAATTATGAAAATGACTTTATTACCACGAATTGGATTGTACACTTTAAAATTTCGACCATTGACTTTTGTTTCGAATGAATGATTAAATTCAATGCGCTCATAGTGAGTTTTGCTAACGTTGAAAGTGAAATTTCCAGTGGACTCCGGATAAGATAAGGTCCATTCACCAGGTGCAGGGAGATAAATAGTGAAGTTCTTCGCATGAGCGGTAGATGATGAATTAGTATCAACTTCAGCATCATTCGGATTGAGCAGTTTAACCAAATGAGCATTTATTGTAACTTTTACTGCAACCTGCATAACAAAAATGCCGCTCTCGACTTGGATTGCCTTTGTAAGGGGTGTAGTCAGTTGGCCTGAAATACAAATAAAGAAAAAACGATACTTTACCATACTGAGATCATTGCAAAATAATACATTTCTTGTTGTTTTATTTGTTTTGTCAGTTGTAGGTCAAAATAGCATTAGAACTTAAAGCTCACCACACGACTTCATGAAGGACAATCATTCTGTAAATTTAAATAATCCAATTTCCTCATTCTTACGGATTATTTGGCTGTCTAAAACTTTAATCGGGATGTTTAAATTCGTTCTGGGCGGAATCCGCAACCCCACCCCTCCCCCGGTCATAATATGTTCGAAAAAACCATGGACCGAATAGGGTTAAAAAGGTACGTTAGTTATTGTAAGAGAATTACCGTCAAAGAAAGAAGATTTTAAGATCAAAAATATTTTAAAATTTTGCTGGTATGCGAAGTTCTGGTAATTATAAAACGAGTAATACCTCACTTCTTGATACTGGTTCCTCAATACATAATTTTTTATATGCAATTTCTTTTCTAGCTCGCTATTAGTATTGCTTGGTTTATTTAAGGATACGGTAGACCCTTAGAGTTAAAATTTTTCAAATTTTTTTTTTTACGGATGTAACTTTCATGCTAAGTTTCCAGTAAGTTTTAGAAAAATATATTATAAAAGTGTTATTTTGGTAGGATAAAACAGGGAAAATGTATTTCTTTTTTTAAACACCCACACTCTGTATTAAAATTAAAGACTTTAACGTATTAGAAATATAATTCACCATGCACACTTTTATTAGCAAGCTATAAATTATTCTGCATTTTTTAAAATACTGTGAAGTTATACTGTTATACTTTTTCTTTTACATACTGCTTTTTTAATATTTATTTTCCTATTATCATGGTGTTTATTTGTACGTTTAGAAGCCATGTCTCACATTTATCAATACAAATTTTTAACTTACTTTAATTTTATACCGAAAATGTTTTGAGTCATTAATTATTAACAAGGTTAAAATTCCAATGCTACACTTTTGCACAGGTACCAAAAGAAATGTTAAGCCTTTTTTCTCGAAACAAAAAATTCGGTCGATACATTGCCTGTTTCCGTCGGTATCTCCCCTCCATTTCGTTGAAAACTAGCGAAACAATTTTTTTTTAAACAGTTACTTGTCCGTATTGTATTTCAAAAGTTGAATAATTATCGAGTTATCGTCGAATGATTCATTAAACGAGGTAAATTCGTGGATTTAAGTAGTAGTTGAGACAAAATGCATTATAACTTGAGAACGAATAATTTTTTTGAAAAGATGTAGTAAGATATTGTAGAGCTGAATAAGAGCAATACAACGATGTATTTTTAAACGAAAAAGAAATTGATGGAGGGGAGTTACCAAAGCTTTAACATGGGAAGGCGTTTTTTTTGTTTGGAATTTTTTTTCTCCACTCCAGTTTTTTTTCACGAATTTATTTTCTTATATACTGGTAGGGAATTTATCAATGTTTTATAATATATAAAAATGTTTTTAAAAAAGGGACATGTTAAGGAGATATTTTGAATATACTGAACATGTGTCAAAAGGGTCTACCGTATCCTTAAGCTTTTTTTTTAATTCACATAACAAGTCAATGTAAATAGCGCTTTAGAGTAAGTGTAAGGACGGCTGGTATCTCACAGCTTGGCAACTATTAAAAAAGAAGAAACGTGAGAGTTTATTTGTCTCAACATTTAATTTGACACCTTAGTTCTGTTGACATCAGTTACCTTTTTGTGTTTATGCTTGCAACGTGAAAGCTATTTCTAATCTTGCGTAATCTGAAATGGCGCAATTCTTGCCCCTTGACTCCCTCAACACTGGTATAATCAGTGCCGTCCATTATAGGACGGCAAAAAAAAAGAAAGCAAAAACCAGGTATCAACTAGCAACGAATACTTTGCAACGAGCAAAGAACACTATCAATAAACAAAGAACACTTTGTAACGTGATACGAACACGTTATCAGCGAACAACAAACACTTCCAAGCAATAAAGACTATTTAAGGAGCTACTAAACTGTTCGTCGTCAAGAAATATTCACTTGTCGTTAAAAAGTGTGTGTTTCTAGTTTAAAAGTGTGTGTTTCCAGTTTAAAAGTGTGTGTTTCTAGTTTAAAAGTGTGTGTTTCTAGTTTAAAAGTGTGTGTTTCCAGTTTAAAAGTGTTTGTTTCTCGTTAAGAAGTGTTTGCTTTTGGTTAAGAAGTGTTTTCTGGTCGTTGAAAAGCATTTATTCTTTGTTGACAAGTGGTTGTTTTCAGTTTGCAACAAAAACCTTAAACAAGCAACGAATTTATTTCTACGAAGAAGGAACAAAAAGACCAATCTCTGCAGTATCAGTCTTTTAATTCTTCTAGACTGTACGTACAAAGTGTTCTATTTTCTGAGCTGGGTAAAACACAGTAATTGGTGTGACGGATGACAAGGAAATTCTTAGGAAAGTATTGTACTTAGACAGAAGTTCACGATCTAGATTTTTGTTAAAACCAGATCAGTTTCCCCTTCTAAAATAAACCTTGATAAAAAATGCTATTAGGTGTCACCACACTACTTTTTTGTTCATTGTTTCTATTATGGGATGCTGGATTGAATTAGATTGGATTGGGTTTGACACGGTTTATTCCTATTTCTTCTTGTGTGAAACGTTAATCAGAATACCAATGACATCAATACTTTTAATAAAATTACTACTGTATGTAACTAAAACTTACAATCTCGTTTGCCGTGTCCACATCGCCATTTCTTCATAGAATTCCCTGTAATAATAAAAGTGGGTTACACCTGCAACTTCATTATACTTGGTAAAGTAAGTTGAATTAAACAGCTATTCTTAACAGCTCAGTATCGGCAGCGAAATTCCTCGTTACTAATTAACACTATAAAAAGCACATCACTCAGTTAAGTTACTTTTTTGGTAAAAAGGAAGACGGTAAAAAGTGAACAATACTTGGCCAGGGACGAATATTTTTTACCGACCATATCTTCTGCCAATTCATATTGTAATTCATCAACTATCTTTACTAATATCATTTTTTTGGCAAATAAGTTTCTCACAGATCTTTGCTTTTCATATTGCAAAAGAATTCTTCAAAAATAATAATGAAAAAATTGCATTCCGGGTATTTTCCATTGAGAATGCTACGAAGAAAGTGGATATTTCAATGGACATGGTATATAAAGGTCTAACAAATGTGAAATGCATTATTTTAAGAGTATCATCTTACACATATTCCGCCAAAATTTGAAATGCTTTTTGATTTTTTTTTTTTTTTGCGATTGGTAACTCTTGCCTACATTTTCAGAACTTATTATTTTACGATTCGCTCTAAAAAGTGCAACTTTACAGAATTTAATTTTGCAAATAGGGCGCAAAATCGCAAAAATAAATTCTGTAAATTTAAGTTCCGCAAATTAATCATCTGGCAAAATTTTCCCTTCGTTAAAAATATTAGGTATATAAGGTACAAGCGACACCTTACCTGCTCCAGCCATTACTGCCAGCAAAAATAAAATACAAACATAAGAACTTCTTCGCATTTTGCTATTCATATATACGTTATTTTTACATATAATGTTACAGTTAACACTGTACTGTAGCAATCGAAGCAAAAATGCGCATATTTTTGTTCCGGGTTATTTCTATAGGGAAGCAGGAAATTAATATAGCTGCCAAACCACTTGACACCAAATGTTGGTGTTGATATGCTCTGGCAGACCTGAGTAGACCTGTGTGTTGATTCGTTAAAGGTTGTAGCAGCGCTAATAGAATGATTGCGAGTTATTTTTAAAATGGTTCTTTTTATAGAGCGCCAATTAATCCGTTATTGCACTCCTTATAAAACGCTAAAACAGCAAAAGGAAAAGATATTTTTATTTCTTTGCAAATACTTCTAATCACAAAAGAAGCTAGTTTAGGGGGTCATGATATACAGTTTTTTTGTGAATTAGCGGTCAAACTCTCATAAAAATTATCATACAGAATTTTGCTTGTGACGTCACAACTTTTCGTCACGCTCCATTACACAAAATACCGTTGATCATTAGCAAAAAATCCACTGATCATCAACGCATGCGCTCGCAAGTCGGTGTTGAGTCATGCATATCAAAGGTTATCAAAAAGGGTAAATTCCCTATCATGCAAAAATGAGTAGGGAATTTCCCCCCGATCAATTACAGAGTGTGAGGGATACCGTTGCCTTCTACTATAACAAGGCAAAGGAACAAATTTTGGGAGGGACAACGCTTCACGACGAGATCGAACAGGAGGCAAGGGAAGACTACACGGAGGATATTCAAGACCCTGAGGACGATATCCAGATGCTGGAGGATGGAAATAGGATCAAAACATGGCGTTCGGCAAGCATTTGAACCAACCTCTAAGGGATCCGATTATGCAAAAAGCTACACCACACGTGGACATGCGCGTTAAGGTTGTGTACAGCTTTGGCTGTCATATTTACAAGGGTGGGGGCGATGTGTCTGATTACCACAAAGCTAAGAGCTCCGGATCGCTGTCAAGTATAGAGGAAATCGAAGCGTTCGTTGAAGAATGTGAAATGAAGCGTCTTACCACCTGTTAGGACCACCAAGACCCCCGGAGCATATGAGGGAAAAATTGTCTTCGATCACGTACAGATCAAGGTGATAAGCACACGTGAACCCCTCTTGGCATGCGGCCCTCTCCCAGATTGGCTGCGGGGCAAGAGGTGCATATACGCCATGGATGGCGAAGATGCTAGAACGGACAACTTATGCTTTTGGAGATGCCTAGCCGTAAAGGAGAGGGTTAACGTAAAACGAGGAACAGAGTTTCTAACAAGGCCAGCCCTCACGTTGGCCCGAAAGTACTACGAGGACCCTAAGCTTAAGCGTAAGGACGTGCGCCCCACAAGGCTAGTGGATCTTGAGGAAGTTGCCAAGCAATCCAAAATCAACATTAGAGTCTTTGAGCCCAAGACAAACTCTGGGAAGGCAAAAGCAGTACAAAAAGGGGTTAGACACTATCAATCTAGGTATGCTGGACGGGCTCTGTTTCTACATCAAAGATTTAGATGTGCTGGCTCAACAGAAATGGGAATGTGAGGTATCCAAGCAACTGTTTACCAAAAGCAACCACCTTACGCGGCATAAAAGGAACGAATGCGAGGGTGTCAAGACGACGATTATCTGCAAAGGGGGGAAGGTCAAACGTATGCCGAGCAGGGCCGAGAAGGTCTTTTACGATGAGGGGTATAGCTATGATGCATCAAAATGGATAGAATACATGTCAAAACAAACCGAAAGGCATATCCATCATGCCTTATGCGATCATGGTGGTGAACGTGTTATCCGTGATGGCAAAAAGGAGTGGAAAGTTGACGGCTATGAGCCTATTTCAAAGACCGTTTATGAATACAACGGTTGCAAATGGCACGGGTGTCCCTGTCTGTCCGGGAGAACCGACGCGGACAAGGCCCATTACACTGCAACCCTGTCCAAGGAAAGGATGATACGGGAAAAGGGCTATAACCTCGTCACGGCTTGGGAATGTGAAAAACCACCCAAAATCAGGAGGTACTTTTGGAAGGAGTTCAGACCATATCCTCACTACCTCGTATTTGATTTCGAAGCTCTCCTATCACCTTTAAATTACCAGCAAACCTCCGATCTAACATATCTTTCGAGACATGTTCCGGTAAGTGTTGGTATTGCCGATAGTTTGAATAGCCACCCGACGTTCATTGAGCACGAAAATCCCAAGATCCTGGTTAAACGGTTTGTGGAGGAGCTGGAAAAGAGGCATGCCCTCATTGTGAAAGAGGTCGAGAGAATGTACCCGAAGCCTGACGACTTTGACATGCTCTCCAAAAAGAACCGGGAGTTGTGGGATGAGTGGGTAAATCAAGTAGCTGTAATAGGGTTTAATTCCGGCAAGTACGACATCAACCTGATCAAGCGGTATTTTGTTAAAGAGATCACGAAAAAAGATAAGGACTACATGTTCCTCACTACCTCGAGATTTAAATTTCTAGATATCAAAAATTTCCTTGCCCCTGGCCTAAGCTATGACGGTTGGTGCAAGTCGTTGGAATGTAAGCTCGAAAAGCTCATGTTTCCATATGAATGGTTGACGAGCCACGAGAAGCTGAACCATGTTGGGCCTGTCGCGCATGAGGAATTTTATAGCCGTCTAAGTGGGAGAAACACACTATCTCGCGAAGAGTACGAGACATTCTGCGCCGATTTTTACAGGCGAGGTTGCGTGACTATGATGGACTGGTTGCGTGAGTACAACTTAGCCGATGTGGAACCATTCATTGAAGCCGTGGACAAGACGAGGCTGCAGTATTACGACGACGAGATAGATATTTTGAAGGACGCGGTCAGTATTCCAGGCGTGTCGATGCGCTACGTATTAAACATGTCTCTACGGCTGAACCCAAGGCTGGAGCTATACGCTCCAGGAGACCCCTGCAGGCATAGGTGTAAGGACTCTTGCTATAGCAAGACTTGTAAGGCCTGCAAGGAGGTACGGAAAAAATGTGAAAAATGTACGAGGAATGAAGCCTACGACCGTTTGCGGACGGGGATGGTGGGTGGTCCCGCGATCGTATTCTGTAGATACCACGAACGAGACGTGACGGGTATCAGATCTCACATCTATAAAGAACCAAACAAATGCAAGACCATTCTAGGGCATGATGCAAACATGCTTTACCCAAGCACGCTCCTACAGGACTTTCCTTGTGGGAAGGAACAGTTGATCAAGGTGGCCGCGCCGACATCGGTACATAACTTAGAGCTACTGGCGCGTGGTGTGATGGATGGGTCGTTTTTTGGCTTTGCCCAAGTTGATATTGAGGTGCCTGAAAATCTGCGTGACAAATTCAGCGAAATGGCTCCCCTGTTTGTCGTCAAGGAGATACCTGATGATCAAATCCCCGAACACATGCACGAATACTTGAAAACTACGGGCCGCAAGCGTTTTCCGGGTACACGTAAGCTTCTGGGTTTGCTAAAGGCTGAAAAAATCCTACTGTATACCCCTGTGCTAAAATGGTACCTTGACCATGGGCTGAAAGTGACCGCCTTTTACCAATTTCTCAAGTACGCTAGAGGTAGGCCCTTTGCCTGGTTCCCGGAGGAGATTGCTGATGCACGACGACAGGCTGATAAAGACCCCGACAAACGTATTGCGGGGGATACGGCAAAGTTGAAAGGCAACTCGTTCTACGGCAAGATGATTGAAGATTTGGCAAGGCATGCAAATACTACATTTACGAGGGATGAAAAGGAGGTTGACGCCGCTCTGCGAAGCCCGTACCTTGAGGACCTTGAAGAGATTGGGGATGCGTATGAGGTAAAAAGGGGCAAGCACAAATGTACTATCGATAGAGCCTACCAGTGCGGTATCGCGGTATATCAACTCGCGAAGTTGCGCATGCTCGAATTTTACTACGATTTTCTCGACAAATACGTGGATCGTCGGGACTTTGAGTATATTTACATGGACACTGACAGTGCGTATTTTGGCATTTCCGGAGAAGAGTTACGAGATGTCATTCGTCCCGAACTGCTTGACGAGTACGACAAAGACGTACAAAACTGGCTCGTCACTGATAAGTACTCGAGTCGAACAGGAGGGTTATTTAAGGCAGAATTTATTGGGTTTCGGATGATTGCCCTGACAGCCAAGTGTTATTTCGTTGAAGGAAAAAAGGGTACGAAATTCTCATGTAAAGGCATGTCAAAGAGGCAAAATGCTGTGACCTGGGGTAGATACCTGAGTGCGCTGAAGGGTAGTTTGGACATGACCAAAAACGTAGGTTTTCGGGTACATGGGCAGGGTATGATCACGTACGAACAAAACAAGCTCGGGCTCTCGGCCTTCTACGACAAAAGAGTTGTGCACGATGACGGGGTACATACATCTCCTCTTGTGGTTTAAGGGAATAAAATGGAAGCGTGTTTGTATATCGCTGTAATACTACCGTATGCCATGATGGCCTACATACTTGTGCGATATCGACTACTAATAAAAAGGATGTCTGATATTGCACAAGTCTTTGACAATGCCTCTGCAGAATATAAACATGTGGAACCCCCACCCAATAAACGCCAAGTCTTGAAAGAGGCCCTACGTAAGGGCAAGGGGCACCTTCTGCCCAAAAAATGCAGAGAGGGCTCTATTGACAAAGCCCCTGACGAGGCTATCGACAAGATCCATACCGGGTACCTTCAACGCGAACTTCGGGAAAAGGGGGAGAAAACAGTTAAGGCACTGTCTACTCACGTGGTCAATCTGTATGCCAACATGATTGGTAACTTTGTGGATATTGACAGTGTCGAGGAACTGAGAAAGGATATCGAAGAAGACCCTATAATCCGGGACCCTATGACAGATCTCGGGATCCTGGTGTACTGCACCATCGACAGATGTCTTTCACCGCTCCTGGTCCTGTCCCACACGGCTCGGCATATGAGCAAAAAGAAAGAGAACGCGAAGAAGGAGGTGGAGGAGGCGGAGATGGTGCTATAAGATAAATGGATGAAGAAGTTCAGAAAGAGGAGAGGATTATAACAAAACCGCCGAAGAATGAGGGTCGTGTGGCAGCCGGCAAGAGACTTGCAGAATGGAATAGGAAGAACAAGGCTAACCTACAGAAGAACGTGGACAAAGAACCTTCACAGGATGATAAGGAACCTGCCGCAACCCCTGGCAAGTCGATGGACAATGTCTACATCTATGGGGTAGGAACACTAGCCGTGATTGCTGTAGGAGTAGGCGTCTGGTATATGTTTAGCAGGGGTAAAAACAAACCCCAAAACCAACAAGCAACGTTACCCGGAAAGAGAAGGAGATTTTGGGCATGCTCTATGAGACGGTCGTAGACCTTGGTTTCACATTCGCCTATGCCATGGCAGGTAAGAAATTTTATCCACAAAAATGGACACTGAAGACGTCCTCAAAATGGTTGCGTACTTCGCGGGAGGGAGAGCAAGTCGTGAAATGGCCGTATCCAAAGGATGGCTACCCGCAAGCATCGTGCCTAAACAAAAATAAGTGTCCGGTAAAAACTCGTGTTTGTCCCAGGGACAAAAACGAGTCAATATGGAAGGGAAATGTAGGTGTTCTAACTGTAAACACTTTTTATCCTTGGACAATTTTAGAATCAAAGGAAATGGTCAACGAACGAGGACATGAATCAAATGCCTGAACGTATCCAAGGCGTCGTGTGAACGTAACAGATGCCCCCATGATAGGGTGAGGGACTATTGTAAAGACTGCGAGGGCAGTCAAATTTGTCCCCATCAAAGGGTGAGGGCCGAATGTAAGGAGTGTAAGGGAAGTGGGATTTGTAAACATGAAAGACAGAGGGCCTATTGCAAAGACTGCAAGGGTGGAAGCATCTGCAAACATGGTAGAATAAGATCGCAATGCAAAGACTGCAAGGGGAGTCAGTATTGCCACCATGAAAAAAGGAGACTGCGTTGCCCTGTATGTAACCCTGCCGGACATATGGCCGGTGTTGTACGCAGCCAAACCTACCGGGCCCTGAAGGAAAACAAGGAGCTAGGCTCCCGGGAGTATCTAGGGTGCGATATCGCTACCCTACAGTCCCATTTCCAGGCCCAGTTCGTTGAGGGCATGACCTGGGAAAATTATGGTAAGGGGTGTCATATTGATCACAAGGTACCAATTAAATATAAGGAAAATGGCGATGCCCCGTCGCTTGATGAGGCTGCTAGAAGATTGCACTACACCAATACCCAACCTATGTGGGCGAGTGAAAATATAGCCAAGGGTAACCGATATGTCTCGGAATAGTCACCACAAACAATAAAATGGATATAAGATGTTGTCGCGTATGTAAACAGCTATTACCCCCGCACAAGTTCAAAATCAGGGGGAATACTTTAACTAAAAGTTGCATGGTTTGCCTGGCCAGGGCGAAGGAGAGGCGGGCTGTAGCAAATATAGATATCGAAGACGTTGAAATGGACCCCCTTGCTATTGATGGTGAGATTCGAGGTGTTCAACAGAATGAGAATTACCTCATCCTGTATGACCTACTCACATACAAAATTATAAGTCAATATACCGAACTCATCGGGGATAGCCCGGAGAAGGCAAGGCTCGTTGGGAGGTACCGTAATGCACTGCGGTGCCTGCAAGAAAAATTAATATACGCCCCGCTACCCCTCGAATACAAGGCTCGAAATACTAAGCTCTGCCATGCCTGTCGAGGGTCCTTGGAAAACAGGAATGGGGGTGTATGGATTTGTGGGGCATGTGCGGCAATATACCCCAAAATTCACGATCAAAAGTGGAGCAACTATTTGTAAATGGACACTATTAAGGAGGCGCATTCGGCAATTTTCACAGGCCCAACAAGCTGTGGGAAAACACAACGTGTACTGAACCTCCTCGAGCAGGAATATAAAAAGCACTATCACAACATAGTCATTTTGTGTCCAACTATACGGCGGAACAGTACCTACCTCGAAAGGGCCTCACTTTGGAAAGACCCGTATGTATTTCTGATAGACCCCAAGGACCAACTTTTCGAATGGATTCAGAAATTGTCGTTGTTGATAGCAGGCGAAGAAAGTCTCTTCATAGTTGATGATTTTTTAGCGAACGAGGATTTCGACAAGCGTCGACAATCACTGCTTGAATTAGCTATCAGTGGTAGGCACCGCAAACATAGTTTGTGGCTACTTACCCAAAGCTATACAGCCCTGCCCAAGAATCTGAGGAGACAGAAAAAAGCCCTGTTTTTATGGTATCCACATGAGAGGAGTGACATGAAAATGATAGACAAGGAGACTAATATCATCCCCGACTGGTCGGATATAAAGGCCGAATTGAAAAAATCAAAACACGCTTGCTTGTACGTAGGATTGGAATATCCTAGGACTTGGAAGATTCTTGAGTGACCACAGCGAAAACCTCTGGCCAAGCATCAGTATATAGAAAATGTCTTCACAACTCGCCCTATTCAATGCAATACCCGCAGGAGCCATTGAGACTTTGTTCGATAAACAGGGCCAACCCCTCTTCAAACGCGCCGATCTCGAGAGATTCCTATGTATTCAAAATGCTAGGCAGTATAGTCTTGATCGCGATATGACGATATCAAGAGGAGAAATAGAGGGTATGATGGGATCTGTATGTACTACATACAGTTCTTCAGATATGCCGGGAGGGATGAAAAAACGGCATGACGTCTTTGTCACGCTAGGCGGGGCACTCGAGATAACCGTCAGATCGAGAAAACCCAAGGCTATAGCCTTGACAAAATGGCTGGCCGGGAAGGGGGTGGAGAGATTACAGGATGAGCTCAAGGAGCAGCGTCAAGCCTTCAAGGACAGAGATGTTAACATTGCCATTCTCGAGAACGATCTTGACTCCAGGGATGAACAACTCGTGGAGCAGGGGTACGAACTCGAAGTACAGGCCCAGGAAAATGCAAGGCTTAGCGAGAGACATGTACCCAATGCTCAGGACCCCGGAATAGACAACGTCATCATCATCCACCGTAAGCACAGCGCACAGGATGACGACGAATACTATCATCTTCCCTATTACTGCACACGTGCTCAGAGGCGTAATATTAGCAGGAAGAGATTGTGGTTCAGTGACAACTACCCGGGCGCGGAGGAGATTGTTGTCATAGACAACCCCAACGGTATACAAGCCTTTAATCGGTTTGAAGAGGAGGAGCATGTGGAGCGTTATAGAAACTATTTCAGGCTTATCGATCTTACTCGGGATGACCTGTACGATTTGGGTGTTCCAGCATTAGAGGATTAGGCAGACGCTAATTTTCACTACCATTGCGGGTAGTGAAAATATCCCTCCTATGGAATATACCTTTTTGACCCTTTCAGCTGTATGTTAAAATGTACTGAAATATCAAAAGATGGAAGCCTATCTACAAAGGAATCAATTTACAATCAACTACGATATTCGGGTACCTGTGCTACATTGCTGCATAAAGGCAGGATCAGTAACTGGTTATTGTCCTACCTGCCTGGAAAATTTTAGGTATCGAGGTGGAGTATACTACGAAGGTTTTGAATACCCCACGCACGATGATCTTTTACACAGGGTAGCATCAGGCGAAAAAGCATGGGGTACATTTGCGAGAAACGAGATCGATGATGATTTCGAGGATGATATTGAACGTCTAGGACTCTATATCGTTGCGGTCAAAGAGAACAACTATGGAGCACTCTGCTACCAGATCGTCAAGGATAGGGACTTGAAGCTATCGGATTTGGCCGATATACAAACAATAGGCAAAATACTCAACTTTCCGATACCAGATAGACGTCTAGTCGATATTGATTTGGAGAATGAGCCTAATGTCATCAAAGGCATCGTCTATGGGTACCCGTTCTACACCCAACATCCTTTGGATTATGTAAGGGATCCGAATGAAGATGATGCTTTGGATGACGAAATAGATTTGGGTGAAGATGAGGACGAAATAGATTTGGATAACCTAGAGGAACTCGTTAAAGCATATTACCATTCTTTGATAACCTCCGGCGATACCTAAACATCCTCCGGTACCTGCATGAGTTCTTCCGAGACGAAGCTGCGATCGGGACCGTCTTTTAGGTAGTATAAAGCACGGCTACCTGCTACTATACGGTCCAACCTGTAAGTATGTTTGCTCCAGAAAGCATCTGTTGCGCGTCTCTTTTGATCAGCGTGCTCCTCCCCTGGCTGTAGAAGATAGAGGTAGAGACCATCCTCGGACAGGGGCTTCTCTTCGGGATATTCCTCGCTTTTTGCGAGTGGTATCTCATCGAGTTTGATGGCCTTGTTAGGTTTCATGCCGATCATGGCAGTCTTGGTATTATTAAGGCTTTTGACGATGGTATACAGGTGCTTGACCCAAATGGTACTAGGCTCGCCGGAGACTAGCTCCTGCGCATCTTGTGGCTTAAAGAGCCTTTCTGCAAGTACCTTGTTGTACGACTCTACAAAGGCCGTGAATGTATGGTAATATTTGGTAGTGGCACGCCTAATTTCAACCCCTTTACCCTTTAGTAGTTTCGTTACATTTGACTTGAATTCAGAACCATTGTCGCACTGAAAAATCTTGGGGTATCATAAAGGTCCTGCTTTGTAAATATCTTTGATCATCTCGGCGACTTCGCTAGCTCTCTTCGTTCTTAGGGGCCTCGCTACTTTGTAACGTGAGGCCACGTCAACGCCTATCAGGATGTATTTATATGTACTACCGTACAAACGATCGTGGGGCATGTACAATAGATCAAACTGATGCATCTCATTTGGTGTTGTGATGGTAAAATGGGGGTAGTCAATACGCTTTGGGCCTCGAATGTGTCGTAGCCACAAGAGTTGCCTACTCGGCCAATGAATTACCTTCTTTTTGGAGAGACCACTCTCCTTCGTAAGGAGTTTGATAGCCCTTCGTCCGACCCACAGATGTTTTGGAGTATAGTAGATATTACTCAGCTTTTCCGCCTCTTCTTCGGTAACAACGTGCGTTTTTGACATGTCTTTATTATACATGTTAAAAAAAACGCGTTCTTACAGATATTTATAGGCAATGAACCCTAGCAGGGATAAGGAGCCAACAACGAACGTTAACTCACCATCTTGCTGTTGCTTCGAGGGTATGTAAAAATCCTTCAACTGAGGAGCCTCCTTCTCTGAGGCAATATAATACCGATACATATCGTCGTCCAATCCACGAAGGCTTTTTCCTGCTTTTATTTGCCTTTCCCGTTCCTCGTTGATCCAATCGAGTTTTTTTGTCTATCCCTGATCCACTGGGCCTGGGCTGCATTTAACTTTTCAATGGCCTCGTCATGCCTTTTTCTCTCGGCTTCCCCGTGCCCCGATAGCCTGGAAAATAGATAATTCGTTCTGGAAAATACAAGGGCGTTTATTGCAGCCCCGGCCACAATAATAGCTATTGTCGCCATGTCTCTTTATTCTGAGACGAAACGGTTGCCTTTTGATATATTCTCACTTGCCCACATAGGTTGGGTATTGGTGTAGTGCAATCTCCTGCCAACCTCAGCAAGCGAAGGATCATCCCCATTTTCTCTATATTTAACCGATATTTTATTATCAATATGCCATCCCCTTGCCATAATTGTCCCATGTTATCCCCTCGGAAAACCGGGCTTCGATATGGTCCCGCAGCGTAGCCATGTCGCACCCGATATACTCCCGGGAACTGAGCTCCTTGTTTCCTTTCAGGGAATCACGGGCGCGACATCGTACAACACCAGCCAGATGGCCGCCAGGGCTGCAAATTTGGCACCGGACCCTATATTTTTCAAGATGGCAGATGCCTCCACCCCCACATTATTTACATATTGATCTTCGTCTACCATGTTCGATACATATGCTTCCACCGCCACAGTCTTTGCATGTTGATCTTACCCTACCATGTTTGCAAATCTGGCTGCCTTTGCACTCCTTACATTGTTTCCTTACCCTTTGATGGGGGCAAAACTGACTTCCCTTGCAATCCTTGCAATAGGCCCTATGCCTTTGATGTTTACAAATCCCACTTCCTTTACAGTCCTTACATTTGGCCCTTACCCTTTGATGTGGGCACCTATTACGCTCTACTGACGCCCTCTTTTTATCGAGGCATTTGATCCACATTTTTGTTAGTTGACCATTTCCCTTGATCCTAAACTTGCCCAAAGGTAAAAAGTGCTTACATTTTTGACAGCTCTTGGTTCCCTCCATATTGATTTAATTGTGGTCTATACCTACCATGCGCCCGCAACAACAACAGCGATCGTTGCCATTTATTGTTTACTCTTCTTGCAGTCTTTGCATCGATACCTTATCCTTTCATGAGGGCATATTTGACTTCCCCCGCACTCTTTGCAGATGGATCTCCTCCTTTCATGCCGGCATATTTCACTTCCCCCGCACTCTTTACAGGTGGATCTCACCCTTTGATGAGGGCAAATGCTTCCACCCCTGCAGTCTTTACACTTGGATCTTATCCTTTCATGTTTACATATTTGACTTCCCTTACACTCCTTACACTTGGATCTCTGTCTTTGATGGGGATAAATCTGACTGCCCTTGCAGTCTTTATAATAGGCCCTATCCCTTTGATGGGGGCACTTGTTTTTGGCACCCTTACATCCTTTACAGGTGGATCTCACCCTTTGATGAGGGCAAATCTGACTCCCCTTGCACTCTTTACATTGGGATCTCTGTCTTTGATGGGGACAAATCTGACTGCCCTTGCAGTCTTTACAATAGGCCCTCTCCCTTTGATGGGGGCATATTTGACTACCGCCACACTCTTTACACCTGGATCTTATCCTTTCATGTTTACATATTTGACTTCCCTTACACTCCTTACATTGGGATCTCTGTCTTTGATGGGGACAAATCTGACTGCCCTTGCAGTCTTTACAATAGGCCCTCTCCCTTTGATGGGGGCATATTTGACTACCGCCACACTCCTTACATTGGGATCTCGGTTTTCCATGGGGACAAATCTGACTGCCCTTGCAGTCTTTACAATAGGCCCTCACCCTTTGATGAGGGCACTTGTTTTTGGCACGCTGCTGTTTCGCCTTATCCAGGCATTTGATGAATGTCTTTGTAGTTTGACCATTTTTCAACACCCTAAACTTGTCCAAAGATAAAAAGTGCTTGCATTTTTGACAGCTCTTGCTTTCCATATTGATTTGTGTTTGCCCTTGGGGACAAGCACAAATTGTGGTCATTTAATACTCCACAGAATGAAACCTACCGTCCACGATATTGAGCTGCGCATCCTGTAAGAGGTAGACGTAAGCCATGAAATCACCGGTTCCGTCTGCTTTCTTTGTGATATGTAGGGTAATCCGATCAGACAGACGTTGTAGAGGCCTTCCGCTATGATGTAGGGTATGATCGGGAGACGCCCGAAAGTCTACAAACAGGGCATACCTTTCATTGAAAAATTGCCCAATCGTGACGTTCGAGTCGTGACTACCAAAGAGGTTCACAATCTGCTCAAGGTGGTCCTTGGGTAACATGGCATGAGAGTACAATTCGTTGGGCTCTCCCTCGACAGTGACGCTAATTTTTTCAATTTTTGGATTGTAGAAGACCTCGTTAACGCCGGCGTAGGCCTTCACTTTCCCAGGATCTATGAAGAGTAGTAACACACCCTTAAACGACTTCGAGGGGGTGTCAATTTGGAGGTTATATGAAGTGTCGGCCTTTTTCATGGTGATAACCTTGCTACGGAGTATCCTTTCGTATGGCAGGGCCAATCTTGCATACCTCGACATCGTGGCGCTCGCGAGACCTTCGTGACTGAGCTTTTCAAATTCCAGCCTAATGTTGTTTATCCCATAGGTGGCATCGGCCGCCTTGGCTGGCGTGGACCCTGAGGCTGCTTTCCCTGCATCTTTGATGACGTCACCGTAGGACGCGAAATGTATAACGAATTGTAGCCTGTCGTACAGGCCCGCTGCATAAAAGGGTAGGTCCCTCGTCAGTTCAAACATCTTGCCTAGTGGTATGCAAAAGGTGTTACCATACGCAGCAACGATGGCCTTTTCTTCATCCGTCCCTACATGATCGCTAGCCTTGACCTGTAGGGCCCCGATGGTACCATCATTGGGATTGATACCTTGCAAAATAAGGTTTTGTCTCTATCAAATTTCGGCAGCCAGAGGTCCCGGTACACTGCCAGGGTATTGTAGTCGCTAATATTCTGAATTTCGTTACCATTCAAAGTGATGCGTAGGTTTCGTACCAGGCTTTTACCAATGTTACTGACAATGGTACGTTTCGTGTTGGTCCCCGTAAGCGTCAGGTCAAATAAGAGTTTGATGGACCCCGGAAAGATGACATCATTCCCGGACATATTAGGCATATCCACATGCAGGTCCTCGTTCTGGTTGATGGTTGAAGGTATGTGACTTATCTGAACCCTTTGTTTTCTGCCCTTTATACCAAAGAGTTGCTTCATCTCTGCATATGGGTCTAGCGTCGTTCCAAATGCACTCATATTTATTATATAGGGAAATCTTTAAATAAAGATGCCAACTAATCCAGTATTTGTACCCGACATTGATATTGATGATGACGAGGAGGATGGGGGCCATCCAGATAAACCCGATGATACCACATCAAAACTCCCTGGAACGCCAAAACTCCCCGGAACATCGGTGCCTTCAACAGAACAACAGCAGGGGGATACGCTGATGGGGCAGAGGCAAAAGTTACTAAAATCAAAGATCGATGGCCTTTACGATCGTCTTACGGAAAAATTGGGGTTACAGCCCAATGCGAGGTATTATGATGCCTTCAGAGAAGACAAGGGGAATCAACTAATTGTTAAGGAGATAGTGAAGGGTAAGAAAACCTTCAAGGAAATAGTGATTACAAATCAAGATGGTAGCCTAAAAACCGTTGGTCAGATACAAACCATGCTAGGTAGTAATCGCCTGCAAGCCCTGGGGTTTGTCGACTATGTTACACCCAACAAAGGTGGTAAAGTTAGGGCCCAGAACCTCTTGAAAAGGTATAATAAAATAGAGGAGGAGGCCGAACATATTGAGATGGAATCGTTGGAGGAGATCGATGAATTTGTAGATGCCACAGAGAGCCTTATACAAGACACTTCGTTTGTCGGGCCTGATGAAGGTGGCATCACCCCACGTGAAAGAAGGGGGCTTGACCTCAAGCTTCAGACGCTAAGGGGTAACTTGAAAAGCCTGAAAAATAAGATGATCCTATACGACAGCGAGATTAACAAGGCAGAGGGTAGGATGAAAAAACTTGAGAAGCAGAAGGTTGGGGCAGACGAAGGACAACAAGCTAATCTTGAGAATTAAATAGAAAAGGCGAGGAAAGAGATTAAGGATCTGAACGATAAAAAGAAGGCCATAGGGGAAGCGCATGGCATACTATCCACCGACATATACCCCCAGCTGAGGCACATCAAAGATACGCTAATAAAAATCGCCGGAGATAACACAACTCTGCTGGAGAAGCTCCGGATACTCTTCCGCGAACAGGGGATAACCATAGCCAGTATAGTCTCTGCCATTGGGCTGTTGATAAGCACCATTGTACTCTCTGTTACAGGAGGAGGAGGTGCCGCGGCAGGTGCTGCAGGTGCCGCAGGTGGTAGTGAAAAAAGGTTTGTGCAGAAACAACTTGAGAGGCGCGGGAACTTCCTTAAATATCTAGCAGGCAAGGCAGGTGCTGCCTTACCCGGAATTATCGGTACAGTAGTCTCCTTCTTTCTGAGGGTAGCGTCAACCATCGTTACATACGCGGCAAAACATCTGTATATGGCCATCGCGGGAGCTGCAGGGCTTGTCGTGCTATACGTGAAATAAGCCTATTTCAGCCATATATAGGCCAGGATGATACCTACTCCTATGGTGATTAATGCGGCCTTGGTATCCTCGTGTTTGTTTTGTGGTGGTTGTTCAGGTATATGGGGCGTGGCATGTACCTGTATATCAGGGGTATGTATGGGAGGTGTAATAGGTGTTGTATGCCTAGGGGGTGATTTGGCGGATATCAAATGCCTGGTAGCATGCTTTGGAGGTGTAGGTGGTATGGTATGTATAGGAGGTGCGGCATGCCTCATAAGCGGTTTGTTATTCAAGTCAAGTCGGATGCCAATGATTGCGTTGGCTGGTGCAATCAAAATATTATTATTGTACCCGACAATTTTGCCTATGCGCAAGTTCATATACACGCCATGCATGACAGCGAAGTTCACTGTGGTCCGGGCATATTGTAAAACCTTCTGAAACTCCGTAATATCATGACTTACATTTTCCTGACGTTCTACCATAGCCTCAATTTCTGTACCAGAATCTGCCTTGCTCTGTAGTTGTCCGCACCGGTCCCTAGAATGGATGCTTTGGCACCTGCCTGGGACCCCAGCAATAGAACCACGTAAACCCGGATACTCTCACTTAGTTTGGTCAGACCCTCCGACGTTAGGCCTTGGCTTGTTGGCATGATGAATTTGGCCCAGTCGCCATCAACCTGGGGCCAGTATCTACCATTTGTCAATGGGGACATAACGGCCTTGAATTTATACAAGGCATTAGGACTTGCACCATACTCACGGCATACCTGTGCATACCCAGAGCTCGAGTATGGGTTTTTGTACTGCGAGAAGCCGTCGTCGTACAGCATGGGGACCTTCATTCTTGCCAGGACACGACGCATGTGGTAGTACACGTGGAATTTGAAGATGGAGTTTATGAGGGGTACGGAGCCCGTCTTGTGCTTGGCACATATGCCTAGGGCCGTCGTCGCACAATGGTTAGCGAAGTTAACCTGGATATTCCAATAGTCCAACGCCTGCCCTTTCCAACCCAGTTGAACGGGGTCATCGAGGTAGGTTGTTGGAACCTTGATGGCATACTTGGTAAGCTCCGAAAATACCACGGAAATATGGGAGTCTGTACTCACGTACAGGTCCTGATGCTCCAAGTTGGTTACACCAAGCGGCCATTCTCCCCTGTTACTTTTATACTTTGCCGAATGGTTGTATTGGTAGATGTTCATTTCTTAAAACAAAAGGTTATGAAGCAACTCTATATCACCGACATAGATAAACCTACCATATTTCAAGACTACCTTGGACAGGACACTCGTATTGCTCTGAAATCTATATCCATTAGGCCCGGATGGTTGAACCTATACAGCGACAACGACATTACGATCAGGAAAGTGGGGCCTGATCAGAGGGTGACTCGTATCGAGATTATGAAGGGTTTGTATAGGATCGAGGACATTGCCGCAATTGTCAACAGCCAGGCAGAGGACAAGATCAAGCTTTTCGTATTAAAAAACGGCTACTGTAGACTCCGTGTCAGCGATGGGTACTCGGTGGTGATTCATCGACCATTGCAGGAGCTCCTGGGCCTACTCCATGACCCCTCAAAAAAGTACAGTCGACGCTCATTATCTCGAACCTCCGTTATCTCGAACTTTCTCTATCTCGAACTTTTTCTTCGGTCCCTTGAGTTCGAACTTTTCATGAAATACGCTCGTTATCTCGAACTTTCGCTATCTCGAACTTTTCTTTCGGTCCCTTGGGAGTTCGAGATAACGAGCGTCGACTGTATTTATATGAAGGGTGACTATGATGCCTGATACAGGACCGATACATACCAGAGATTGAGACTTATTTGTCCACAATTGGATGAAGACGACTGCCTTTTGGATGGTAAAAAATCTGAGGTTCTGGCCTTGCTTCCTACCAAAGAATTGAACGCTTGGGGAGATATGTTAACCTGGACCTTTGACAGTCCTGTATACCTTCCACTGAAGGGGTCCACTGACCGTCTTGAGTTCATGCTAACGGACGTCTACCATCATGAGAAGAACGTCACGTTCAAGGCTATGGAAAACGGGGTTATCAGTGACCATGAGTATAGTCTAATTAGCCGTGAGAAAGAAAGGTATATGCTGTTGAAGGAACAAATGCGGCAGCGCTTTAACAGGATCGTAAATGCTATCAATGAACAGGAGCGTGCCCAGTTGGTTGCCAAGGGCCGAGAGGAGGGGAAGGACGAAATTTAAAAAAAACTTCAATCTGTGCAATATGCAAGCACTATGTAGAGTCTCCACCTGAATATAGGCCTTAAATATATATTTTATAGACCTTTTGGGTCTATAAAATATATGGTTCTAGTCCTCGCTTAGCAACCATTCCTTCCTAAAGTCTTTATACCGGCATTCTGGGATGTGTGTCTGGGGGTAGTAGTTTTTACCTTGCACATACACCGATGAAATGTCCAGGATTGCACTAGCTTGGCAGGGTTCATCATAGGGTACAGGCATATCATAAAATTTAGTGGTAATTGAATCCTTGTAATATTTAAGTTTGGCGTTCACATAGCGGTCTTTTTTAACAGGCTCTGTTGTCAATTGCTCGGAAATAAGCTCTTCGATTTTTTGCCATATTTGTCGATACTTTGCAACCCAATCGGGGTATTCCTCAAAATCGAGGCTCATTGCCGGTACTGCATTGGCGTTATACCGTGTCACCCCATGTGCGGACCAGATTTTCGGTGTTTTCACCCTCAAGGCAACCACGAGATCTTGTGTATGGTACCCTATAATGTACCGATTATCCTTCCCCCCGTTGGCGGGGATGGCATCTGAAACTGTTATGCAATCTACATTGATATCATCGATATCTGTGAAGGTAGCAGCAAATGAGTAGAATAGTTTCCGGCTGACAAGCTCATTCTCAAATTTTAGCATTCTGTTTATTGTATATTTCGAATGACTGCAGAGAATTGCATGTCATCGTACATATGCAACCACCCCCATTGTACGTGATATGCTCATTATAGCAGTACCAACACAACATTTTACCACTTACCACGAACCTACGCCCGCAGGTACATCTGTCATATGCATCGAGTACCCTTTCACAGTCATTACATTGTTCCATTTACTCTATAGTCTTCAAGACGATCATCCAGGGCTTGAATCTTCCGTTCATTCTCCTTCTCCCTATCTGATTTTAAGTCGATTTAAATTAGCCTTAATAGGCTATTATATATTTTATTTTATTTTTATTTATATCTAAGTTTTAAAATGTTTTACTATTGTACATTATCGACTATAAATAAATGAATTGATTGATTGATTGATTGATTGATTGATTCTTGTATTAATGCCAGGGCCATAAGGGGTAGGAAGATGCCGATGCCGGCCATAAAGGTCATCAATGCTGCGGTTCCAAAGATATCAAATTTTGATTGACAGTTAATACACATTTATTAGTAGTATTATCTTGCAACTATGTTGTAAGATAACATTGGTTTCAAACCAACCCCAAAATTCCTCTTGCGTCAAGTCACCCCCAAATCTTTTGAGGCGTCTCCAATCCGGAGTAGGCCTTCCTTTATAACGCCTTTTCAGCAACCACAACTATATTTCGTACGCGCTGTCATACACCTTCCGCTCTTCCACATAAGCAGGGTCCGAAGATTTCACATACATATTGGACATATGTTGACGCGCATGTCTCGCGTCCTGAACCTTTTGGGGACATACTTGAATAGGTAGGGATACTTTTCAACGGCCTTGTTGCACATGTCCTGTGTCTTGAGCCTATCCGGCACATACTTGAACAGATGAGGATTCTCCTCAACAACCTTGTTACACATGTCTTGCGTCTTGGCATGGTCCGGAATACTATGAAACCAACTCATCTTTATTATATATACATTTCAACAAAGCCCGAAGATTACAGAGCAAGTTGGGATTTCCCCTTTTTACTGCGCATGCGTTGATGATCAGTGGATTTTTGCTGATGATCAACGGTATTTTGTGTAATGGAGCGTGACGAAAAGTTGTGACGTCACAAGCAAAATTCTGTATGATAATTTTTATGAGAGTTTGACCGCTAATTCACAAAATAACTGTATATCATGACCCCCTAAACTAGCTAAAGAACGCAATTTTGGACTAGTTTACATCAGCAGAAAAGAGTACCGAGTGAGTACATTCTGTTGTACCTGGTTCATTTTCTCTACTTTTCCGGTCTTAGCCCTACTCGGACCATAAAATTGTCGTGCGGTAAGGATAGATCAAGGTGTTAAACTCTCAATAGCATTAGCCACTTTAGTCCATCGTGATTTTTTCGTTACTAGGATAGAACTAGTCGTTAGTCTGTAAAAAATGCCTTCGTACATCAACCTCGTCCCCAGGGTCTTGTGACCCCTGAGCCGTTATTACGGAGTGGCCGCTATCAACTTCATCAACAAGGCAAGACTGGGGACGAGGTCTATAATAATATTTATTAACTAAATAATTTTTTACAGTATAACACTAAAGGACGTAGACGTTATACGTGGAGAGATAACAAAACATTGATAGTTGATATTTTCAATATCATTTTTCTGTTTTGTTATTTCCTCCAGTTTTGTTTTTAAAAGTTCTATTTCCATGGCATGTTGCTCTTCTAATGTTGGTTCAACTTCGTGTGAACTTTCTTGTTCCCTTGTAGGTCGAATAGGTGAAAATAACTCTGGTAAAAGTCCAAGACTAGTACGAGTGTTTCTTGTTTTTTTAGGGACTAGCAATGCGACCTTTGGAACAATAGTTGGCACTTTATTCATTTATGTCTTTTTACCCCCTTCAAAGTGGGCTGAGCAAACCCTATGTGAGCTTGTTGGGTTAAAGTCTTTTCTGCTAATTTTAGCTAGCCACTGCTTTCTCAAGGCCTTGTCTTTAGGAATGATTTAAAAACTAAGGTCTTTGTTTCGTTTTGAATTGTTAAAACAGTGAGGAACACAGCATGTTATCCCCCCACTCTTGTTCGAGCCAATGTCGGTTGTATTAGCTGCTTGTACATCTGATAAGGTAAAAGAAACAGAACTAGAAGTTCCAGTGATACTGCCAGTTGTAGAGTATTCAAAAATACTGTTTTTATTATATATAGTTGTAGAATTTAGTGGATTTTCTTCGTTACTTTCTGTGATATTCATTACTACAGCCATAATTGTTTACATCTAATTTTCGGCGATGAATACAACTACCGTCATGCATTGCGAATCTTCAGAATTACAAGAGCGGCGAATTTTCTCGGATAATTGCCAACTCATTTGTAATCAGCACGTCGTCGTCGCACATACTACGAACAGAGTAACTTCTGGAACCACGCAGACATAAAATTGCCGAACGCACCAAACTAAACGAAATTTTGCGTCTCAGCAACACTACAACTTCTCTCTTTGTTTCATTTCTTTTTTCCGCGATCATGTCGGCTAGTCTGGATACAAAAACACTTGTTTCACGACTCATACCCCCGTTGATGCTAAATATCAAAGGTGTAAACGTCCCTTGTTCGATATCTATGATGCGTCTGTTATAAGATCTTTTTTTCTCTTTTTCTTGAGAACCAAATAATGATGACATTGTTTGGCGTCAATAACTTGGAGCGATGGGATTAAAAATCTTTACATCTAAAAATGCTCGTTGTCCTCTCTGCCAAAAACTTCTTACATTTATATCTGCTCTTGCTTCAGCGTCTGTGACTTGGGACGAGGTTGGTCGTACATATTTCTCGTATCGCTATTTCGCGCATCCTTGCGGCCTGTTTACCTAAAAGTAAAGAAATTTGCCTGGATTACTATAATTATAGGTGTGTTATAATGACGTTTACGATTACAAAAACCCCGGTTTTTAAATTGACTTACAAAGACAGACGTATATGAGTATTAGAATGTAGATATGGTATTGATCTTATATGTGGAAAGAGCGTCCCTTTATGTTTACTTCAAAACAAATAGATATTAACCTCCAAGTGGACTTTTTGTAATCTTTTATGGTCTCCCTCTCGGTGGTATACACCTAGACATATCATTCTGCCATTATGAATCTTAACGCGGTTTGGGGCATAGTCTCTAATTAGTTTGGTCAGAAAAGTAAACACTACCGCCGGTGAAGTTGTGCAGTTGATTCTTCTTCTTCGCAGAATTATATTTGTGACTTTTAAATATGGGAGGTTCAAACGGTGCAGTTAATGGATGTTGTGACAGCAATGCCAGGATTTTCAAGTGGAGAGCTAAATCTTGTTCTGTTCACGAGGGAAAAACTAGAAAGGAGTGTGGATGCTGCTTAAATCCCCCCTATAGGTTATACTGTTTCCCTAGTGTGTTAAGAAATTATGAAAAACGAAAGAAGTGGATCATTGCTTTACGAAGGGTAAATAGAGATAAATCAAAATGGGAACCTTGTGCCAGTGACCGAGTGTGCTCTGAACATTTAGTTGATGGAGAACCAACTGTTACTCACCCATACCCATAGCTTGAAATGGGCTATGAACTTCCACAAAAAAAGTCAAGAAGGGTGCCTTTTCGTCATCCACCTCCACCACCTAAAGTAAAAAAACCCCAACTAGCTCAAATCTTTTGGAAAACAGCTATTTTTATAGCTAGAAATTATAATAAAATACATAGAACATGCATAAAGCATGTATTTCATTTCTTTGTTTTATATAATTTGTTTTATATTAAGCCTATAATATAGCAAACAACTCCTGCCAGGATTCGAACCTGGGATCCTTAGGAATATTTCAAAAGGATAATACCAACTACAAGAGTGTAAGAAAGTAAAAGCAACAAGCTCTTCTTTCCTCCCAGTAACCTTTAATGCCCGCAGTCTTAAATACTTTTTAAGCTCTTCCACATTCATACGAGATATCATATCATAATTCATTTTGCAGCAATTAAGTAAGATAATAAAAATAATGAAGGCGATTAGTTAATGTGATGCTTATACTGCGTTTTCTCAAGAAAATGACCTGCGCTAATATTTTCTAACCAAGATAATTAGAGTCCAAACTTTCAATTCCGAGCGCAGTCCAGCCGTGTCGAATTGGTGTATTGACCTACAGTATCATTTCCGCTTGAAGAATAACCACTCGTGTTGGGTAATTGGTATCCATTTTTCCGTGTACCAAAACTGGAAATGGCCTTCTTGGTAGATGTTAGACGTAGACCAACAGGCCTGATACCTCGAATTTCCAAAGCCATATTATAAGTCGTAGCAGACTTTAAGAACTTTTCGTGGATAAAACTATTAAAATTTATATGTCGTGGGAAATCCTTGGGACAATCACTTTCGTTAAAAACACCAAGTAAATTTGTCAGATAACAAAAATAGAAAGTTGAATAAAATCGTTTGGTTAAAAGCTTAGTTGGGAATTGTAATGGCATAATCAAGAAGAGCTTACCGAAAATTTCTTTGGGGTTAGCTTGTGCATTGCTACATTTTTTATATGTATATAATCCATATATAACAAATGGGTTATATATGGATTATATACAGTTGTTGGACATAGACAGTGTATTATGCTGAGAGTGCTATACTGAGTATTTTATACTTTTTGTATACTTTATGCGTTTTGTACTTGTCTGTTTTGTTCTTATATCAAGTGGAACTTCTATAAAGGCACTTATGAACATACCTTGTGATAGAGGATAAGAATTAGAACCTTCTGTAAACTGTAAACTGTAAATATCGCCTAAAGGGTTGGGAGATAAAATATCAGATAGAAAATCTATTGTGTTATGTGTAGCTAACAACGTCGTGTTTCCAAACTCGTCCCAGTTCCCACAATTATAAATTTGTCAACAAATAAACATAAAATCACAATTTTTTTACACTTTTCATTTCTTCAACGAACCAAGGACACATTCTTAGGCAAAGCTGAACATCTCTCTTTGCAATATTTTTGTTCAGAAAGCTCATCCAACACTACTCAACTATAAATAAGTCAAAAATAAGTTCGATTGGTCGTTGAGGTGATCCAGTTGTGATACTTATCGTGGCAAGCTTTCCAACTGCCGATCGGCTTGTAGGTACTTGGAATTTAAAACCAAGAAAATCGATACCATCAATTGTTTTGGATATCCTTTGAGGTGAAATCCTTCCGAGGCTTGTTCTGACTGCGAAATCATAATTCGTAGGTGTCCCTGTGTTTAATACTTGTATTTTAATGTCGACATCTTGATCGCCCAAGCGGGCTGTCAATCCGTTACCAGCTTTTGCTACTTGGAAGAAAGATCGCTGAACACTTATAAGTTCTCTTGAAACTCTTTGAAATCGTGTGCCATCTTTTTTTTGACCTGAAAGAAATGAAAAAGCGTTTTTGGTTATTTTAAAATGATTAGATGCAGAGCCAATTTTAAAATAAAATGTCCAACAAAGGATCCTGCTTTAATATGGGCCCCTTTCAGTCCTGGGAGTTTAACTGTAAAAGTATTTCCTACATTCATTTGAAACTTATAACATTTTGCAATAGTTAAGTCTATATTACATTGGAATTAAATTTCTTTGTTAATAGAAGCATGGTGCATTTTAAAATAGGAAGAAATTACACTTTTATTAACTTAAAACTAAATATGTATAAATAATGGAAACTAATAAAAATAGTACTGCATTAGATTAATTAATACCTCTCAGAACTAACTTTAATGGAAAAGGAGGTGGCACAAATTTTGTCTTATATAAGAATGTTGTATTTGTGATGTTTAACTTTAGATCAGCCAGCCAAGTATTTCCCAATTCGTTAGTAATATCTACCCTGAGTGTGGGAATCTGAATTATGTTTCCACCAGCAACTTGAATGTTAAGATCATTTTCTTGTCCTAGAAATAAATACATTTTTTAAGGAGGCGTCATTCATTTTACTGCTCAATTTTATTTTTTACTATTGTTATTATTATTATTATTATTATTATTATTATTATTATTATTATTATTATTATTATTATTATTATTATTATTATTATTATTATTATTATTATTATTTGTCCCTTTTCCTCCATAACGTTTGATAGGTTTTGCCAAAACTTTACACAATTATAGTACCATTATCTGCTTAAAGTTCAATGCTTTTAATTCTCGAAAAAATAACATTCTGTTTAAGTTTCTAAAAAACCAAATAAAAGTTATTTCATATATTTTCCGGTTTTTACAAATATCATCCAAAATTGCGATTTTCAGGTACTATCCAGAAAATAACAGGAAATCGTGATAATCACGTGGCTAAACTTTACAAATTGATTTCCCTTCCATTTCCTGTGTTGTGAGTTTCAAATTCTAACTATAATCCTAACAGAAGTTATGTGATGGGCCCCAAGGGTCACTATATTGCGTTTATTTATCTGTTACGCGCTTCTTTAAAAATGTTACGAGGTTTTTTAAAATGTTTCACGGCTTAAGCTACAGAGCCATCATTTTTAATTTAATCAAAACAAAACTAACGAACAGAGAAAGCGACAGGCACTAGTGTTTGTTAGGCTCTCTCTTTGTGCTTACTTGACAAGGCAAGATGAATAATGTTCTAAAAAAACCATTCGAGAAGAAATAGAGCGATATAGATAGAGATACATATGTCGAAGGTAATTCCAACCACAGTAGCAGTGCTGTTACTACTACTGTTACTACTGGTTCTACTACTGCTGTAGTTGCTAACAACAAGGGGAAATCAAAAAAGCAACAGCAATTTACTCACAATTATGTTTTTTTGGGTAGCAGAAGATACATGTTATGATTTCATTATGTATTTTTTTTTAAATATAAAACTTTATATACAACTAGTTTTATGAATATTCTTCGATCTTTTCCACGAGAAATAAGTACAGGTGTAAAGCTGTTGCTATCTCTTGCCAGTGTCTCGGTGAACTGCGAAAATTCAACTGAGTAATCAGGGGGGATGTCACCAACAATAGATTTGAACTCGTCAATTTCGACCATTTCCACATGCTGGATGTAATCTTGACATTGATTCAAATATGGTAAATAATACATGCAGTTAGGACGTCCACTTGGTCCATTGTTGTGACTTCGAGATATTATGTGCGTATTCCAATCTTCTTTCACGGACAATATTTCTTGTTTAAGTAAAGGCATAAAGCAGTAGCGAACGCAATCTAACATAACCGGATCATCTGTGTCAATCATGTTAAGATCGACTAAGTCTTGAAAAAAACGTCGCCACCAACCTATACGATCCCTTTGCAGCGTCCACCAAAATGACTCGATTCGTTGATTATGCGTAGATGTTATTATACTCATATTATTAACGTTTGAATCTCCGTTTAATGAGGACAAATACAAGTGGGTAGGTTCGATTAATGCGTGCTCTGTGCCATCGTGAGCCTTGATTTGCAGCGGTGTTCTTTCGCATACACGAATAGCATCAAGATAGAATTTAGCAACCACCTCTGGCATTTTGTTTGTTGTTGCTACCTCTAACCTTATTAACTTTTTGGAAAAGCCATCAATACACCCATGAATGCTGAAACCAAACGGCTTCAGTTTGTCGTGGCCATCTATGTGCCATACAAAGTTCGGGCCATTTGCAACATATTTCCGACGGTGTAATCTACGCCTTCTTCTCAGTTCAAATCCATCTGAATGTAAACGTTTTATGATTTGTCTCACGTCTTCTTGCTTGCAAAAGTATCCCTTCGATAGTAATGATTTGTGAATCTTTCTATAACCTATGTTCGATCCACTACCACTCAATTCATCTGCAACAGCTTTCACTACATCTTCTCTAGCACCTTTTATATCATGCAAAGGACGTCTTCTTATACCTTTCTTGCGGAATCATCCTTTCAAGGTAAAAGCGCTTATGTCACAATTGTGACAAACTCGAAGGAACCCCAAGAATTCAGTGCGTATGTCAGACCAT
Source organism: Hydractinia echinata (assembly GCA_030067915.1). NCBI lineage: Eukaryota > Metazoa > Cnidaria > Hydrozoa > Anthoathecata > Hydractiniidae > Hydractinia > Hydractinia echinata. Next base: position 989,128 of record JASGCC010000051.1, on the reverse strand, counting down.
CTTCAAAATATTTATGAACTGCTTCGTGTATATCCGCCATCTTAACATTGCAGCGGCGAAATGACATAAAAATACTGTTTCTTCCACAACATAGTAAACGTTGTTACATTATGTTGATAAGTTAATTTGTATTTTTATAACAAAAATTTTTTTACGTGAAAAGAAAGTGCGTAGCAAAAAATATATATATAAAATGCGCGTAGCAAAAAATAATGTGTGTTGCAAAAAAATAAATGAGCGTTGTAAAAAATAAATGCACATTGCAAAAAAATAAATGAGCGTTGTAAAAAATAAATGCACATTGCAAAAAAATAAATGAGCGTTGTAAAAAATAAATGCACATTGCAAAAAAATAAATGAACGTTGTAAAAAATAAATGCGCGTTGCAAAAATATAAATGAGCGTTGTAAAAAATAAATGCGCGTTGTAAAAAAATAAATGAGCGTTGTAAAAAAATAAATGAGCGTTGTAAAAAATAAATGCGCGTTGCAAAAAAATAAATGAGCGTTGTAAAAAATAAATGCCCGTTGCAAGAAAAAATGCGCGTAGCAGCGCTGACCCTTCAGGGCCATCATAAAGTTAGTATATTTTCCCGATTTTAGGAATTATAAGGATTTAATAAAAATTCAGAAAATGAGCAGTTGCGATTAATGGCTAATACCTAAGGATCTGACAGGTATGGTACCTAAGAGCTTGACAAGCAGGAGTCTCAAAGATATATATAAAAATTCAGACAGTAACAAAGTCATATACCATAGCAAAATCGCGGCTTAAACTTTGAAAACCGATTCGGTTGGACTGAAGTAAAAGAGTCTTTACAAAAACGGACCTTCCTAAGGGTTAATAATTAGCTTTACTTAGTAAAAAGCGGAGTGAAAAAAAGATTTCTAGAAGAATTATGAAAATTACCTACAATTGGACTGTACACTTTAAAATTTCGACCATTGACTTTTGTTTCGAATGAATGATTAAATTCAATGCGCTCATAGTGAGTTTTGCTAACGTTGAAAGTGAAATTTCCAGTGGACTCCGGATAAGATAATGTCCATTCACCAGGTGCAGGGAAATAAATAGTGAAGTTCTTCGCATGAGCGGTAGATGATGAATTAGTATCAACTTCAGCATCATTCGGATTGAGCAGTTTAACCAAATGAGCATTGGTTGTGACTTTTACAGAAACTTGCATAACAAAAATTCCGCTCTCGACTTGGATTGCCTTTGTAAGGGGTGCGGTCAGATGACCTAAAATATAAATAAATTTTTTTACATATCAAAGCAAAAACATGATGCATGGTGATACTTCACCATATACATGGTGGTGATACTTAGAAAAAAGAGTTTGGTGAATTTAGGTATTCGAATTGCACCAAAGAAATGACGAATAAGCGCAAAAATGTAGAAACAGCGTGTTCGAAAGATTGCGGTCAGATTGTATATCTATTAAAAATTAGGACACCATGCCTTAGTATTTACAATATGCAATGACGAGATCTATTGCTCGTGGCTCGTTACAACTGAAAACACTTGTTTCCCGAGTAATTATTTATTGATGGTTGCTGGTTGAAAATGCTCGTTTAGCCTTATGATATGTTTGTTCCTCGTTTGAAAGTGGTCTTTAGTCGTTAAAAAGTGCCCAATGCTCGTTCCCCTATTCGGTCCGAGGGGGAGGAGGGGGGGATTCCGCTCCCCTTGGCAACTCTTTTTTGCTATCCTTAAAACCGGGAAAATATAATAACTTTTATTAGGATTATTCTTAGAACTTGAAGCTCACTACACAACTTCATGAAGGACAATCATTCTGTAAATTTGAATAATCTGATTCTTACGGATTATTTGGCTGTCTAAAACTTTATTCGGGATGTTTAAATTCGTTCTAGAACTAAAGTAATTAAATTTTAAGCATATGTGTGGTATTTTGGAAAAATTTTTAGCTTTCAATGACGTCACCGAGAAAGTGCTGACGTAAGCAGAAATTTAATGCTACAATTTTTTTCTTTTATTACGCACTAGTTTAATGTCAAGTTTAATGCAACTGAGAAAAGCCTATCAAAGTTTATAGAGGTAGGGCGGAATCTGCAACCCCACCCGTCCCCCGGACATAATATGTTCGAAAAAATCGTGGACCGAATAGGGTTAAAAAAGGTACGTTGCTTATTATAAGCGAATTAAGTACCATCAAAGAAAGAAGCTTTAAAGATAAAAGATATAATTTTACTGGTGAAGTTCTGGTAAATATAAAACGAGAAATACCTCATAAGGACTTCCTTGATTTTATTTCTGGAAAACTGTTTCCTCAATACATGATTTTTTATAAGCAACTTCTTTTCTAACTCGCTATTAGTGTTGCTTGGTGTTTTTAAGCTTTTTTTAATTCGCATAACAAGTCAATGTAAATAGCGCTTTAGAGTAAGTGTAAGGACGGCTGGTATCTCACAGCTTGGCAACTATTGCAAAGAAGAAACGTGAGAGTTTATTTGTCTCAACATTTAATTTGACACCTTATTTCCCAAAACGGTAATATGTTCTCCATAAACCAAATTACGTACAATTTTGTACGCGTGGAAGAATTTGTGCTGTTCAATTCAGTTACGTTTTTGAGTTTAGGCTTGCAAAGTGAAAGCTATTTCTAATATTGCGTGATCTGACCGCTATTCTTGCCATTCTGACTCCATCAACACCGAGGTTCAACTGCAATGCCGTCAATTATAGGACGACAAAGAAAAACGAAAGCAAAAAGCAGGTATCAACGAGCAACGAACACTTTGCACGAGCAAAGAACACTATTAATAAACGAAGAACACTTTGTAACGCGATATGAACACGTTTTAACGAGCAATAAACGTTTATCAACGAACAACGAACACTTCCAAGCAACAAAGTCTTGTTAACGAGCTACTAAACTGTTCATTAAGAAGTGTTCACTGGTCGTTGAAATGTGTTTTTTTCGCGTAAAAAATTGTTTGTTCCTCGTTAAGAAGTGATCGTTGAAAAGTGTTTGTTGCTTATCATGAAGTGTTTGCTGGTTGTTCAAAATCATTTGTTCCTTGTTGAGAACTGCTTGTTTTCAGTGTGCAACAGCACCCTTAAGCAAGCAACAAAATTTTTTCCACGAAGAAGGAACAAAAAGTTCAATCTCTGCAGTATTAATCTTTTAATTCTTCTAGAGTGTAAATGCAAATTGTTCTAATTTCAGCGCTGCGTAAAACACAGTAATTAGTGCGTTGGATGACACGAAAGTCTTACACAAGTATTATGCTAAGGCAGAAGTTTACAATCTAAATTTTTGTTAAAACCAGATCAGTTTCCCCTTCTAAAATAAACCTTGATAAAAATGCTATTAGGTGTCACCACACTACTTTTTTGTTCATTGTTTCTATTATTGGATGCTGGATTGAATTAGATTGAATTGGGTTTGACACGGTTTATTCCTATTTCTTCTTGTGTGAAACGTTAATTAGAATATCAACGACACCATACTTTTAATAAAATTACTGCTGTATGTAACTAAAACTTACAATCTCGTTTGACATGTCCACATCGCCATTTCTTCATGGAATTCCCTGTAACAATAAAATTGTGTTAAACCTGCAACTTCATTATACTTGGTAAAGTAAGCTGAATTAAACAGCTAATCTTAACAGCTCAGTATCGGCAGCGAAATTCCTCGTTACTAATTAACACTATAAAAAACACATCACTTAGTTAAGTTACCTTTTTGGTAAAAAGGAAGACGGTAAAACGTGGGACGAATATTTTTTACCGACCATATCTTCTGCCAAGTCATATTGTAATTCATCAACTATCTTTACCAATATTATTTTTTTGGCAAATAAGTTTCTCGCAGATATTTGCTTTACTTATTATTTTACTATTCGCTTTGAAAAGTGCAACTTTACAGAACTTAATTTTGCAAATAGGGTGCAAAATCGCAAAAATAAATTCTGTAAATTCAAATTCCGCAAATTAATCATCTGGCTAGAATTTCTTTCGTTAAAAATATTAGGTATATAAGGTACAAGCGACACCTTACCTGTTCCAGCCATTACTGCTAGCAAAAATAAAATACAAACACAAAAACTCTGCATTTTGCTATTCATATATACGTTATTTTTACATATAATGTTACAGTTAACACTGTACTGTAGCAATCGAAGCAAGAATGCGCATATTTTTGTTCCGGGTTATTTCTATAAGGAAGCAGGAATTTAATATAACTGCCAAACCACTTGACACCAAATGTTGGTGTTGATATGCTCTGGCAGACCTGAGTAGACCTGTGTGTTGATTCGTTAAAGGTTGTAGCAGCGCTAATAGAATGATTGCGAGTTATTTTTAAAATGGTTTTTTATAGAGCGCCAATTAATCCGTTATTGCATTCCTTAAAAAACGCTAAAACAGAAAAAAGAAAAGATATTTTTATTTCTTTGGAAATACTTCTAATCACAAAAAACGCAATTTTGGACTAGTTTACATCAGAAAAAGGTACCGAGTGAGTACATTCTGTTGTGCCTGGTCTATTTTCTCTACCTTTCCGGTCTGAGTCGTACTCGGACTATAAGATTGTCGCGCAGTAAAGATAGATAAAGTTGATAAACTCTCAGCTAACAACTTTAGTACACTGTGACTTGGTTATTAGGATAAAACTAGCCGTTAGCCCGTGAAAAATGCCGTCGTACATAATTCTCGCATCGCTATTTCCTGTATCCTTGCAACCTGTTTATATGAAGTAAAGGAAATTGCTTGGATGAGGGTTTATTACTATAATTATAGGTACAATTATAATGACGTTTACGATTACAAAACCCCCGGTTTTTAAATTGACTTACAAAGACAGACGTATATGAGTATTAGAATGTAGATATGGTATTGATCTTATATGTGGAAAGAGCGTCCTTTTATGTTTACTTCAAAACAAATAGATATTAACCTCCAAGTGGACTTTTTGTAATCTTTTATGGTCTCTCGGAATGATATGTCTAATTGGTGTATACCAATACACCATGTAGACATATCATTCTGCCATTATGAATCTTAACGCGGTTTGGGGCATAGTCTCTAATTAGTCCAAGATTGTCAAAAGAGGAGAAACAGAACTCGGGGATGAGATTGGTGAACAAGATTACTGACGTCGTCAACCTCGTTCCCAGGGCTCTTTTTTCACTTTTTTATGGCTGAACGGCGCTCAAGAAATCTTTCTTGTGACGTCATTGCATTACACTTGATGCTAAATAGCTTTAAGACGGGTGAACTATCTTTTTCATCTGTTCTTCTTTTCCACGGTGTCTGACAACTATATTTAAAACTGCTAGGAAATATGATAACATTTAAAATATGATGTTTTTGTATCATCCATAGTTTGATATATCAAAATGATTTCCTTAAAGGGGGATTTTCACGAAGCGAATTGAACGGCGAATTCGACGGCGAATTGTATCTGAGCATGCGCAGTTTTGCGCAAAATCAAAACAAACAAATCTGCGCATGCTCAGATACAATTCGCCGTCGAATTCGCCGTTCAATTCGCTTCGTGAAAATCCCCCTTAAGAAAAGTCATTCCTAAAAAATCGGTTTGTCCGCGCAGAAAAAGGTCTGATGACGAGGTTTGTTCCACACACTGGCGATGTGAAAACGCATTAATCTTCTTTGCCATATTGCCACTGAAAGTCATTGGTTGTGTTGTTCCTTCAAAGTGGTTGTGTTTGTGCTTTTTTTTTCACAGCCTTTTCCTTAACCAGCGAGAGATGGACATGTGCATATTTTACATGGCTAGCCTCACAAATATTGAGGGATTTACCCTGTCTAATATTTCCAGGAGGGACCATGGCTTAGATGGGGAGTCCTGAATTGTTTAATGGTCATTTCAAGCTATTAACAAATATTAACAACTTTCACTACATCAAACAGACCACACAGTACAGTGTGCCATTTCCCCTATTTCCTTCACATGACTGGGGTTAACCTGGCAATATGGTAACATTCATTCACCTATATTGAATTGCTGTGAAGGGGAATCGAGCCCCAATCTCCCACACAAGTGCAAGAGTTGTGTTGTATTGTACATATTCTTGGATCCGAGTTAGGCCGCCATCAAAAATATGTTATGTTCGCGTCCTCCGACCGACTCACTTTTGGCAATAAAAACCCGAGTCGGTAAGTCGGAAAAAACCCGGAAAAAACTTTTTGATCCAAACGATATATATTTGAAAAAAAAAATTCGTGAGAACTAATTTTCCCAAAATTGACTAAAACTCGCGAAAATTAATTCCCGTAAAAATTAATATCTTTAGGGTACTCATGGCAAGTTTACAGACAGGGCGGCGAAAAAAGGGTCTGTCGAGTGGCGCTATACTGTTTTTTGGCCCTGGGAACGAATTTTGCCCCCATCTGAAAATCCCGGGAAAAAATACGCCCGACCGACCGACCGACTCATTTTTGCGGGGTCTTCAGGACGCGAACATAACATATTTTTGATGGTGGCCTTAGCATTATCAAATTTTGAAAAAGAAAACAAGGAACTTTTGAGAAAAATGAGTGGCATATTTGGATTTATCAGCAAAAATTATATAACATAGGAAATTTAGAAAACCAAAAGATTATTAGAACAGGATTTATTGTAATTTAAAGTTTTCAAATTTTATAAGAGTTTGACCATAATATCTAACTGCACTGAACTGAAAAATTTTCACTGCAGTTAATTTGTGTGGTCATTTCTTCATAAAACATCAGAAGTTTGGCTACTAATAGAGGCAGTTGTACTTAGTGTATAAACTTGAAAATTTGCATGTTTCCATAAATTTTGGTGCTGAATTTAAATATGTTGGTCATTTTTGTTAAAACTGATCAGAAAATTTTAAGCATGTTAACCCGGATCCGAGAATAAGCTACACGGTGCCAAACCACAAACTGAGCCAAAGAAATTTTAATTTTACGTTGTTTACTGCACACTTGCAGGTTTGAAGATCAACTAGCTATAGCTAGCTAGCTATTCTTTAATTCACTTAGCTCTAGAGTTGGTAAAGCTACCTGGTCATATTTTATTCCTAGATAAGCAGAGTCTTGTCAATTGAGGTAAAAGGTAGGTTGTATGAGGCCTGTGTAAGAAGTGTTATGTTGTGCGGTAGTGAGACATGGGCAGTGAAGCAGGAAGATCTTCACCGTTTAGAAAGGAATGATATGAGAATGGTTAGGTGGATGTGTAACGCCAGTCTGAGAGACAGAAAGAGTTCAGATGAGCTAAGAAGCAGGCTAAGTATCCGTAGAATTAAAGATGTTATCCAGATAAGAAGATTGAATTGGCTGGGGCACTTGGAAAGAATGGAGGAGGATAATTGGGTAAGAAAGTGTAGAGACTTGATAGTTCCTGGGGCAAAGCCCAGAGGCAGACCGAGAAAGACTTGGCAGGAGGTTATAAGGACAGACTTGATACAGAGGAAGTTGAGTTTAGATCTAACACAGTCTAGATCAGATTGGAAGAGGGTCATTAATATACCCCGTCCAACCCATGCTAGCATGGAAAACGGACGTTAAGCCTAGAATGATGATGATGATGATAAGGTCAAGTGACAGAAATTATGCACATTTTTTGTTTCTTGTCCTACTAAGTTATACATATTTGAAAACACATGCAGGGAAATTTCATTATTCATTATCCATTAACTTGCCCCCAAGAAGATTTGAGAGGTCAAATAATTGTCCCATCCCATAATTCGTTTATCGAAGCAGCACACAACACAAGGTTCCAAAGCTTGTGTTGTGTGCTGTGACCATAACATATATGGAATTAAAATAAGCTATTAACCTTCGACCCCAGGACGTTTTCTTTTTAAATATATATATACTGCTAAATTATTTATTATATATATAAGTAAAATAGGATTTTTTACACAAATATTGAAAGGTTATGTAATATAATGAACTTTTTATGTGGGTGCTCAAATACATGCTCAAAAACAAGAAACTGTGATGTAATTTCCCTTGGCCTAACAGTTAGGTACAGCTCACTAGCCAGCTGGTCATGTTAAGTTACAAAAAAAGGAAATTATTCTTTGTTAGGAAATTTTTTCCAAATGTAAAAGTTATATATATGATATTTTCCTAAAAGAAAATTTTCCTGTTTTTATTGAAAGTTGTTTTGATTAAGGATACTGTATATAACGGTATAAATATAATTTTTTTACAAAAAAATTTTTTTACAAAAATATGTGGAGTTTGATATTCTCTACCAGCTATAAATATTTAATGAGTTGTCGGTAGTTCGCTTAACACCTGCACATCTTTAAATAGGCTATTGTTGTAAAGGTCAGGTTGCGAAAAACTCTTTTATGAGGAATTTTAGATGTTCGTTTTTCACGATGTATACATGACTTAAAATATCCGAAACTCCCCTCAACGCTGGAGAAACTCAACAAAACTTTGCACATGTGCTCATCGATACATGCTGCAAATGACTTTGTCACATTTTATGTATATTTTGATTATTTAAAGAAAAAGACAGGTTAAAACACAAAAGAGCAAGCAAAAATTCATTTTTTCACAAATTTTTAAATAAAAAACAAACGACGCGCTTGTTCGAAAAAATGTGACAAAGTATTGTTGCTATGGTAATGCTAAAGTGATTGATAAATATGACGCAGAAAAAAAATAAAACAGAGGGGAGTTTCGGACGTTTTAGTGAAAAACAAAGATGTGGATTTATGGCTACCTGGAAAAAAAATTATATTTAATATTTATATTATCCTATAGACAATTTAATTTGCTTTTATATTCAATAAATAATTTTGAAGAAAAAAACATAATTTTTGAGAAATAATGAATATACTGAATATGTGTCTATACCCTTACAGTATCCTTAAACCAAAAAAATAAATGCAAGTTAAGTTACTTAACTCAAGTTAATCGCAAGTAACCATTAGCGTCCTGTGGTTGCTATTTTGTATTTGCCTTTTTTTGAGTCGCTTTTGCTTCTTAGCACTAAATGTTATATGTCACAACCACGTCATGCCTTTTCGTTCATCATCATCATCATCATTCTCGGCTTAACGTCCGTTTTCCATGCTAGCATGGGTTGGACGGGGTATATTAATGACCCTCTTCCAATCTGATCTAGACTGTGTTAGATCTAAACTCAACTTCCTCTGTATCAAGTCTGTCCTTATAACCTCCTGCCAAGTCTTTCTCGGTCTGCCTCTGGGCTTGATGTTGTTTTTGAGATTTAAGTGGTGCTAGAAATTTCCATCCACCCACCCTGGTTGTGGCATGTCTTGCTTCACACTTGTGTACTATATAATGATTTTTCTTTACCAAACAGTCAAACTTTTCACATATAGGCGCTATATAAAGTGTGTTGTTGGTTTCTTTGTTTGTCAATTCTGTATGTTATGGAAAAAACTGACAATTGGGCAATTTTCTTGAAAGAGAAACTATTATTTAAAAGTATTATTGATGGAATATTATTATTTACATCCAATCTTATTACTGTACAAACATATGGTTGCTTAGAAAATGTCCCGTGCGATCAGCTTGAACAGTTTAAAAACATTTTTGATAGCCTACATGACGATAACAAGCATTCAGAACTGTTAGTTAAAGGCTTTACATTAAACATCAACTCAGCACCAACAAAACTTGTAATTCGTAAATGTAACTTGCACAGTGTTTATGCTGTATCAAAGGCTAATATGGTTGGTATTATCGCAGTCAATTTGCCATTTGGTGTTTTATTAGCATCACATGCATATCCAATTACTTCAGCAATAGCAGTGCAACATGTCGAAGATGTCTGTAAATTATTGCGTTCATAGATATTGCCAGTTATGTAAGTTATATAAATTGTCATTAGGAAAATGAACATATACCTGAGTAGTATATTTTGATCAAATAAAAATTTGTAATACTATGGTTCTTTCCTTGCAAACAGAGATGGTAGCTTTAAAGGGAACCTGATGTATAAAATGATGTTGGACTTTTATTATAGAGCTTAAAGTTGGTTAACAAGTCTTCTTAAAATTTTTCAAAAAGCTCTTTTCATTCTCAAGATATTCACATTTGAAGAATTTCAGATTTAATTATGCTGCATGTGCCATATTTAAATAGTAGGAAATTTTGATATTTTGTGTCATCAGTAATTTTAGACCTGTTAAGGAATGTGCATTCAAACTTATCAATGCATAGATTTTATAAAGGTGAATTGATTAACAAAAAATATTTGCTGAAATGACACTAATTTGCTTGTCCCAGGCCTCTTAATTTTTTGACTATCTTTTCTTTCAATGCCCAATCAGTCCCCTTTTTCCAAAAAAGAGAAAACTAGATCCTTTTTTTGATGCTAGAATAGTATATTAGTGCCCATTCGAGTACTAGCATAGTATAATATCTCTTTTTTTCTGTCGTTTCTGGAAGATTGAAGACATTTCGTTTTCTTTAAGGAGAATCATTATACTGTTGTAAATATAGGGCTGACAAAAACAATTTTAGTGTTTATTTAAAATTTATTTTTGTATTATGATGACAAGTGTAGAATCTTTCTCTTTGTATAATATTGTTTTAATAAATTAAATTGGTCTATCTTTATATTCAGCTTTTTGGGCAATATTAGCACTTCCAAAGCAGGGTTGTGATTGATGTTACTCTGGAATATAGTAATGGATTATGGGATAGATAATTCAAATGGTTAAAAGCCGCAGCTGAAAATTTGTTATTTCTATCAGAAAAAAGACAGTATTACAAAATGAGTGAAAGTGAAAACACAAAAGATATGTACCTCTATGCCTTGCCAAAACTTGAAAACAAGATATTGGATGTTGGTATTGGGACAGACTGTATTGGAAATATATCTGTTGATCGGTTTAATTCTGCTGCTTCATTTACTCGAAAGTCAATTCCAAATAAAATATCACATTCCAAGTTCACCATTTATCATCCTACTTTGCCACTTGGTCCACCAAACAACTTATTGTGCAAAGATCTGAATGATATACTTCGGACCAGTTATTTTCCGACACTTATTTCAAAAAAGTCTGTTTATCATAAACAATATTGTTGGTTTCGAAGTTCCCACCACAACTTGCTACACAAAAGCTTACATCAATGTACTACTAATATGCTGATGTCAGATTCTTTAAAAAAATACTTAAACAGAAATCTTCCTGCCGTCAATCACTGTATGCAGTATCGAAAAAACATGCCATCTAATTTGATAAAATGGTACACCAATAATGCTCTAAACATGGGTATTTTATCGGATTTTATCAGCGATATACCGAAAAATATTTTACTTGAATATACTGATGAAAGCTTATTTCTTGATGCTGTTGATCTTGAACAAAACAGTAGCCTAAGAAACTGTTTGGTAATGTTAAAATGTGTTGATCGATTATTTTTGGTTTGCGCGTCAGGCATAATGCACAGTGATGTTGTTGTAAAAGAAATATTTGTTCCTGAAAACGAGAAAGCATCAGGAAACAATATTTTGTTGCAAGAAAAAGAAATGGCGGTGAAACAACTTAACTACCGAGTGAATGAGATTTGTTATGTTGGAGATAGCAATTTTATAGTAAATATACGAGGAGATTACCATGATACTTTACTCGACATAGTAAGTATTTTTCATTCTGTCTTGAATTACGCCGTCCTTAAGTAAATATTGGTGTGCCATATTTGAGTTATAAAAAAGAATTCGAATTGGATGGTCAACTTAGAAACAAACGAAAAAAAATTCATAACACACCCAATTCAATGTTTACATCACAAATTATCAGAGTAATGAAAACGTGAAGTTTGATTTCTTTTTTACAGCCTAATAGGGTGCCTGGCGCTTTATTAGGCAGGTGCTTGACAGGTGACCACTGGTCTAGTCCTTCCAGTCTCAATGGACTAGTGAAAGAATCAGTCATTGGTAAATTTTATTAAATTGTTTCTGATCATTAATTTTGTAACTATAGGAGAGAGAATGGCATTTATTTCTCAATTCTTCAAATTTCTCAATTTTGTTGTGAAAACTGATGTGCATTTATTATTATTGTTTTATCTTTTTAGTGTATTTCAGAAGACTCAGTTGAAATCAGAACATTTCTGGAGTTCTCTTTTAATGGATTAATCCATTCCAGTGTTATAAACCCAGCATGTCATGAAGAGATAATGATTGTTGCATCTGATAGAAGTGTGACTGTTTTTAATGGTATATATTTAATTGACACTGTTTTCATCTTTTAGGGAGAAGTAACAAAAAAGTTTTTGCACAAAAATTTATGTCTGTAGCATTTAAAACTTCAGCAAATTATAGCTGAATTGCAAAGGTTTTACATTGAAGTATAACATACACTCAAATAATTAAGACTTTTTGTCAATAAAATATCAAATTTTCTAAACTTTATGGGGGTTTAACCATTGCATTGCTCCTAAAATATTTAGAAAAGTACCCTGAGTATAATAAATAACGATATTCCTAACCTTGCCTAATTTCCACTTTACAAAACAATATACAGTACTGGAAAAAGGTTGTTTAACATATCGAGCGCGCAACGTGCGAGGACTCCCTCGATACGCGATGTACCGCGTTTATAATAATAAGAAACAATTAAAATAAATTGTCGCGATCTATCGAGAATCTAGTATCGTGACAAAATCCGTCTCGATGTGTCACGATGGTAGGTGTTAATGAGAATAAAGAGAAATTTTTTGTTTTGTTTCAAACACCGCTGCTTTATCTTTTATTTTATTTTAAATATGTGTTTTTATAAGAAATTTTTTAACTTTCGTATTTATTAAAGTAAACCTAGCGCACTGCTTCTTCAACGTATTTTTTTTCTGTTACTGAGAAAATCAGACAAAAAAATACTCAACTTATGATCCCGAACACATTCTTCTTTCTTTCCATGTGCAATACAAATAATATTCAGGGGCGCGCGTTTCCGATATACTAAAGTGACCGGGGTGTTTAAATTTCTGGTTGAGTTTACTTTAGGTCGCGTGTAAGCACGTGTGTTTTTTAAAACAGACTCTTTCGATGAGCTATGCTAATAAAGTCAAGAGCATACAGCAAGCATACAAGCTTTATATTTAAAACTTGTTTATTTTTTCGTTTCGATCCCATCGCGTGACTGTACTTAAGTGAGTAAAAAATTGAATTCAAAAGATCATGGTCGTGTTTTTCAGTCTTTACATTACAACTTCAGACATATGTTTTTTTTATGAAGTAGAAGGTTTTGCTAGGGAATGGAACTTGGGGATGAGTTTGGTAGTGTTTTTAAATAGCTAGGATAAGATACGTGAGATAACAACCGTTTATATTTTTTTCAAAAAAAGATAAAAAATACAATGTTTTAAATTGAAAAGAATAAAAATTTCGGTATGATAATAGGGAAATAAAGTACTTTGATCAGCCCCGCTCTTTTATTTATTTATTTCATAAAAGCGAGCCTAACCATCATCATAAGACAGTTAAAGCAAAAACATCTCAAGCAGGAAATATGGCTCCATCACTGTCTTTATATACAAAACAGAGAATAACCGCTTTATATAAATTTCATAAAAAACACGCTGATATTGTGAGTGTTCTCGCTGCTGAGAATATAGTTGTGTCGAGACAGACAGTTTCGAAAATTATTTTTAAAATTAATACAACAGGCTCAGTTATTAAACAAGTTTTTTTAAAACGTTTTAAAAAATTTATTTACTCTCCACTTTCCAAAAACAAAAAACCTTTAGGATAACGAACCTGACTCTCCCAGAAATGGGATATATTGGAAAAACCTGGAAAGTTTCAAAAATGTTACAAAAACCCTGAATAACTTTTCCATTTTTGTAGTCATCAGTTGGTGGGAACTGCTTTCATTTTATTTTTTTCTAATTGGAATTTCCATTTTTTGTTGAACCAGATAACTTCTTGAAAAAGATCAGAAGAGTCTTGTACCTCTGGTCAAGTTGCAGTGTTATTTTTCTGTTCAATTGTATCTTTCTTGTTAGGCAGTGTGTGTTTAGTAAAATGTTATTGTAGTGTGTAAACAATAAAAATAAAATAAAAAAGTTTCAACTTTGTGACTTCAACAAGTATTCGTAGTGTATATATTTTTTAATATTTTTTTGCAGGAGATTCAAGTAACGTTAAAGTTCAAAATGATTTGTTTGCAGAGAGTGTTCAGTGGCAAAGCTGTTTATATGGAAACTGTCAAGAGACAATGTTAGTTGTAACTGAAAATGATATTACTGGATATGATTTTAGAGTAGGTATCTCTGCATCAAATTTTTGTGTGATTTTTATTTGTTATTTTTTTTTTATGACTTGTTAAGATAATTTTTTGCATCCCTGGAAGTTGCAACTATTGCATACCTTGCTTGAACTGGAAAAAAAATTGGAACTTAGGAAATGTAGGCTATAAGCAACATTTATCAGTCATGTCTAAACCAGTTGCATTTTTAGGAGTGGTCAATGGAAAGACCTTTTAGCTGAACTCTGTAAAGCTGAGAAACATAAGGAGTGAAAACGTCATGCAATAAAGTTGTTGTTATGATGTTAGAATTCGGTCTAGATCTTCCATATTTTTTAAATATCCATTTTCCTGAGTTAGGACATCAATCTTTGTTTACAAGCATTAAATGATATATATAATCTTTGGACAGTTTATGTCAATAAAGTCTTTAAGCTACTAATTTACTTGTATTGGATTTTTCTGCAAGACTTTACAGCTAGTTAAGCTGAAAGCTTCACGATTTCTGTTATTTCATTAAATAATACGTTGTGTATAATTTTGAACTAAAGTACGTAATAAAACTTATTAGAAGCTATATGATTCAACTTTTCAGACACCACAGCCAAAAACCATACAACATTTAAAGCTTCCTTGCCAGTATCTAAACAGAGTAGAGAAGTTGTCACCAGCTGTTTCTAGGAGTCCACTGAATCTGCATCACTATGTTGTTACATCTGACCAGTCGATTATTGTTAATGATGAACGCTTCTTAAAAACTCCAGTAATGAAAATAAACCACTACATGAAGCACTGCCCTCGTCATATTGATATTATGTCCTTACAAGATGATAGTGCATTAATTACTGTAGCAAGCTATCAGGACAGTGAAACAGTTTCCATGCAAATATGTAATAATTTCATTCAAGATGAACATGGAATGGGTTATACAAGAATGTTAACTGCGAAGGAGCCATTATTGACGGTATGTTTGTCTTTTGTGGAATAATTAGGTAAAATATTTATTTCAAAAGTACCTGTTTATTATGGCTGTAACTTTTTATTTTATGCATAAACATAATGAAGAATAATGAAGGGCTTTTAGTTATATATACATTTCTGTAGATACAGCCTTTAAATCCTGATAGGCCGTTTGTTTAAATGTGCTTTCAAAATTCTTTGAAATTTATAATTTATTTACCCTTTTTAATTTAGTGTTAAAACGTTTGCTATGTTGTTGACTTGAAATCCCATATATATATTTTTTTTCCTTCAAGTCATAAGTTTGTTCGCAACAGGAAAAGTTTTGAATATTATTATTTTTTTTGTCCTTAGAAAATAATTCTTTAACAATATTTTTTGACAGTATCTTTAATGCTAATAAAATCTCATAAACAACAAGACTTTTCCTATATTATTAATTTTTTCTTCATTCCAAGCATGATATATATGCACATTTTTTGTTTTTGTAGTTGTCTTCTCCCCATGACTGGACAATACACTGCAACAATTGGAAGTTATCATTGAATAATATACGTCAACGAATTAACCAACCTTTAGTAGGACTAGCAGTATCAGAGTTGGACAAGAGTGCAAAATGTCTTTCCTGTTGTATCGTTCAACAAACACTTGCTGGTGATTTATTTTTTCAAAGATTTAATTATGAATTAGGTGCATCAGAACCAGACAGCAGGAAACAACAGTCCTGTACTGACTACATAGACCGGATATCATTAACTCATAATATACCATCTTTACCATCGCAATTGACTTCAAAATATCATGAAATATGTGACAAGTGGATTTCAAATGTGGTTGAAATGGAATCATGTAAAGAAAAACACAAAAAAGAAACTGCAGTCAATTATGAAAAAATTATGGATTACGAAAAACAGAAATTAGCGCAAGAAGGAAAGAACAGCTACAGTGTGATGCCTTCGCAATTAAAACATTTTGACGATGTGGATTTTATAGATGTCTCAAATATTGAATTTCAATTTTGTGAGATATACAACTTAGAGGTGTGTGGAAAGTTAAAAAACCAGTTAGGAGGAGGTGTTGCTTGTAAAAAGTCATTGTGCTTTTGCTCAAAATGTTGTCCTCAAGTTAACATGGATGTGCAGGGTGTAAAAAAAATGAGGGTTTTAAATAGAAAAACACTAGGACTGGATGCTTCCAATCGACATTTAGAGCTGATTGAAAGTCCTGGATCTTTTCCAAACCCATTAAGTAAAGTTCTGTTAACAAATTGGAATGACGAAACTTATACTTCGCTTGATGTTTTTGCTCCTAACACTGCTTTCGATCCTGATGATAATTTCGAATCTAAGAAGATATGATACAGAGCTAAATAAATATTTGAAAATCAAATGTTGTTTTTATTTTTCCTGTAACCTTTTTCAGGGTTTTTTTGTGAAATGTGATTGCTAATAGGTAAAATGATTGTAGCAGTGTATATTTTTTTGGTTTAGGATTGAGTGAAAATATAAATTTAAGTGTGCCCCTTACTCTTTTTATGAGCAGTGCCTTTGGTTTTATTATTATTCTGCATGTGTAGAAGCTATAAGTAACCACTTTTTCAGCGTTTTGTATAATCTCATTAAATTTGTTAATACTTGACTTTATTAAGTGTATTTTTATTTTTTGTTACACTTTATGACAAAACTGTTTAATATGATTTTATTACACATAGCAATAAATTGTGTAACACCGTACTCTCTGTTTCCTGAAGCCATTATTAACATGGCAATTTAACAAAAATGTAAACAGGGATCGAATTAACGTAAAATAAATGGTTCGCAACTTTTCCGTGCGTGATCGCTGAAAAAAGTTTTGACATTGCGAACCGTTTTGGCATCTTTGCAACCCGTTTTTCATCAAATTGCGAATCAATTTTGTTATAAATTGGAGCAAACAGCGAATCAAAATATCCTTTCCTTGAAACAACCCTCATGTGATAATGACTTCAATCTACCATATTTGAAAGTAAAATTTTTATGTGCTGAATATTAGAACGACTAAACAAAAATTTGCATTTACTTATTTGCTTGAATTGGCTAATTATTTTAGGACCGCGTCAATGCTATATTTATTTCTCAAAAGAAAAAAATGGGTCGGCCGAACAATAAGCAAAAACAAACATGGTGCATTAAAGTTGTGGTATGCACACGATGTCTTGACTGCTCACTAGTCGTTGCTGTTGTTGTTTTTATTCTTTTGAGAATATATTGAAATTTTGATTCGCATTTTTGATGATAATTTGTGTAAATTGGGTCGCAGTATTCAAAAAACGATTCACATTTAGCGAACTGCGAACCCTTATTTCGATCGTTGGTAAACAAATAAAAATGTTTTAAAAGTAACATTGAAAACATGGTGGCTTTTATAAAAACTATGTTCATTTCATTTACAATTAAGTAAACATTCCGAAATTCTTAGTGTGAAAGGAAAACCAAAAGACCTAACCTACTTTTTAATTCAGGGTTGTGTTTCACAGAGTAATATTAAAACTGTCAGTAGACAGTAGAGTAGATAAGTTTGCACAATTTTTTTTGTTAAAACTGAAAAAATTCAATGTTTTATATTTAAAGTTTGTTTGTTCATTTTGTGTAGTTTAAATAATGAAAACTGTCGCCGTCATTGGAGGGGGTCCTGCAGGGTTATGCGCTGCAAGACATTTATTGCAATCAAAATTAAAACCTATTGTATTTGAACAGCAAGACTGTGTTGGTGGCACCTGGGTGTATCAAGATGTTGATAAAAATAATCCTAAAGATGTATTTTCAAGTCTGTATGATAATATGAAGTAAGTTTAACATTTATTATTCAGGTTCAGTTGCACAAATGTTACGTGATTGTGGTTTTGTTCATTCATTTTTATCTTGAACTTGGCTTTTTTAAATAAATTTTTGTGATTGATTTTTCTGATTAAGAAAATGGAAAACAAATGTGTATGATCGAAACATTTTTATAGAAAAAATCATTATATAATTTTGCATTGCAAATATTTTCCAAGAAACATGTTAACAAGTCAAATATTTTTCAAGGACAAAGTTTTCTGGCATTTTTAAGGCAAATTTTCAGTAAGAACAACTAAGAAAAGATATAGCATGTTTTTTTTATAGCTATAAACTAATTTATAGTTTTGCACGTGTTCAGAAACTATATATACGCTAAGCTTTACTAAGTCTCCTGTTTTATTTAAAAAAGTATGGTTTGGCAGCCCATCTTTGACGTTACTGATAACTTTTGTGCATGCTTAACTGTATCTCAAGTTTTGTTTATTTTGTTTTTTAAATATTTAAAATATTTTAGCATCGCATTTATAACATGAGTCTAAAGAGCATGTATAATTACGTAACATCTTTAGAACCAATCTTCCAAGGCAAGTAATGGAATTTCCTGATTATCCTTTCAACGATGACTGTCCAACATTTATGCATCATACAGCTGTGAGAAAATACATTGAGTGTTATGCTGAGCATTTTAAGTTATATCCACACATTAGATTTAATATGAGAGTTACGTCTGTATTACCGAGTCAAATGAAATCCATAGAGAACAGTTTTATCAAATGGCGTGTACAGTCACAAAATCTGATGCAAGATAATCATGTGACTGAAGAGTTTGATGCTGTTGTTGTATGTAATGGGTAGGTATTGACAAGAGATTATGTTTTAATATCGCTTTTTTATGAAAAAAACTGTAACAGGCCATGGTTCCTCATATTTGTTCTTAATTTTTTTTTGTGATTCTCTATTGCCTTTAAAGTTTTGGAGCTAAATTAGGTTTAATAAGAAAAATAGGTGTTTCTTCAATTTGGTTTGTAGTTAAAGTCCAAGATAAAAGCTGCAACTGATATGTAATAGCTTTGCCTTTTGCCATATTCCTTAAAATAAATATTAGGAGTTCCAAGGTGAAAATAGCGAAAATTCTTTTTTTGTCTGTCAGGTTTTTCATGAAACAAGTTTCTTATAAAAGGATTATGTTATGCTGTGTATACATATGCTAGGGTATGCATCTTTATAATATTACATTTATTCTTTTCAAAATGGTAGCCAAATTGCTACTAAAATGCACAAAATGGGATGTGCATGACAGGCGAAGATGTGGATTTATTCACAAGCTAACAAACGACTAGTACCTAAATATTTCTTGGCAACTGGTGGATAGGTGTATTGTATTATGTGAATTACAAACTTTTAAATTTTTATGCATTAACAGATGCTGTGGAATTCCCTGTATGTATTTTTAGTCATTCTTCACAACCCCGATATCCCGCAATAAAAGGTATGGAAAACTTTAATGGTGAAATTATACACAGTCATTACTATCGAAGACAGAGTGATTTTGCGAAGAAGACTGTGTTGGTACTAGGAGGAGGTCCATCTGGCCGGGATATTTCTTTGGAACTGGCTACTACATGCGAAAGAATATATTTAAGTCATCGAGGTGAAAGAATTGTGGCAGAACTTCCTTCCAATGTTAAAGAAGTTTGTAACATTGATTTTGTCTCCCAGGATGGATCATTTGTATTTAAAGATGGTAGTCTCGCTGCAGCCGATGTGCTACTGCTTTGTACTGGTTATATTTATGCATTCCCATTTTTGAACTCTGAAAGTGGTATTTGTGTTGCAGATGGAGTAGTGAAGACATTGTACAAACATCTATTTAACATTAAGTTCCCTTCAATGTCTTTCGTTGGTTTGCCTTTTAAGTGTACACCATTGCCTATGTTCCATCAACAGTGTGCATATCTAGCTAGTGTCTATGCAGGTAAGCAAACACTACCTTCAACTGAAGAGATGTCTGCTGATACAGCAAAAGAAAAAGCTAAGAAATTGACTTTTGGAATTCCAGAACGTTATTTTCACCAGATGGGAATTGAACAGTTCGCATATAACGATGAACTGGCAAAAATGTCAGGTATTGATCAAAATGCGGAAGTCATTAAAGATTTATACATATACAATTCAACGGTTAGAAGGAAGAATCTACAGCATTATAAAAATTGTTCTTACAGAGTGTTAAATAATAAAGAATTTGAAGTTTTGTGAATTTTGGAGATGCGTATCTAGTTTTAATCTTTTGTGAAATTAACAGACATATTTATTCAATCAAAATTGAAGCTATAACATAATTTGCAAACATGGAGTCTGCAACAACTTTTGTACAGGATGGTCAACGGTTCTGTAATTACTTGAGATGTTCTGGAATTTTTTGGTAATGTGCTTGAAAAAAGCCACTTTTGAGAGCTAATTCTAGGATAATTCTTGAATTCAGAATTATTGACAAGTCCTT
Organism: Hydractinia echinata; assembly: GCA_030067915.1. Classification (NCBI taxonomy): domain Eukaryota; kingdom Metazoa; phylum Cnidaria; class Hydrozoa; order Anthoathecata; family Hydractiniidae; genus Hydractinia; species Hydractinia echinata. The sequence continues at coordinate 968,645 of JASGCC010000051.1, read as the reverse complement.
AGGCTAAAAAAATGAAAAAATAAATTTCATTTTGCTGGCCTTCCAGTTGCCATCGTCCTTTATTTTTGTATGATGTAAAAATGTTCTTAAATTGCGCTTGAATTTGAAAAAACTCTTATTTACACTAAGGGGTTTGTTACAGAATTTGTGTAGCTTTAATTTCACTTTTCCATGCAAAAAAAACCCTAATAACCGGAAATATCATTGTATCCTCAAAGGCAATGTTACAAAAAAGTAGGGGGAGAGTTGTTAAAATTTCTTGCTCTTTGCAATCGTAATAATATTTATCGTCTCTTCTCTTGATCATGTTTTGCTTTTGCAAAAAAATAATTAATGAAAACGATATTTCACAAAAAAATATAATTAATTTAATGTGTATTTTTGTTTTTTTTACAAGAAAATATTTAAATTATAATTTTGGGATATTTTTTACTACTTCTAGAATATGTTGGGTAACTAAATATTTGCTTTTCTGTTAGAGTGTCTGACATTTTGGCCATTTATTTCACAATAATTGAACTAGATCTGTTGTGATAATTGACCTGGATCTGTTGCAATAATTAAACTCGATCTGTTGCGATAATTGAACTCGATCTGTTGTAATAATTGAACTGGATCTGTTACAGTATGGAACTGGGTCTGTTGCAATGATTGAACTAGATATGTTGCAATGATTGAACTGGATCTGTTGCGATAATTGAACTGGGTCTATCGAAATAATTGAACTGGATCTGTTGAAATAATTGAACTGGGACTATTGCAATAATTCAATTGGATCTATTGCAATAATCGAACTGAATCTATGCAATAATTATACTCGATCTGTTGTAATATTTGAATTAGGTCTGTTGAAATAATTGAACTAAATCTGTTGCAGTAATTGAACAGGATCTATTGCAATAATTGAACTGGATCTGTTGCAGAGATTGAGCTGGATCTGTTGTGGTGATTGAGCTGGATCTATTGCAATAATTCAACTAGATATGTTGCGATAATCTAATTGCCTCGGTTACATTAAATTGAACTGGATTTGTTGCGATAATTTATGTGGATCTTTTGCAATAATTGAACTGGATCTGTTGAAATAAATGATCTGCATCTGTTACTTTGTGTTTTTACCACTTGCACTACTATTTTCTGTCTTTAGTAACGTAACAGGCTATATAATATTTCTAAAGGCCGTTGATATAAAAAAAGGGGTGATAATTTCAATGTTCAGTAAACTATGTACAGAATGTGTATGAATTTCTGATAGTTTTTTTATGGATTTTCTAGACAATGCAGCAAACAATTTTATCAATTTGATGAAACGAACAATATAATTTTGTAAATGAAAAAAGTTGGTGTGGTTGGCAGTGGAGCTGCAGGGTTATGCGCTGCAAGACATTTATTACGATCCAATTTAAAACCTATTTTATTCGAACAACAAGACTGTGTTGGTGGCACATGGGTGTATCAAGATGTTGATAAAAACAATTCTAAAGATGTGTTTTCAAGTATGTATAAGAACCTGAGGTATCTTAATTTTTGATTTTTTTGAAGGCAAATTTAGATGAAAACATGTTACATATTTAAAAAATTATTTGCAGCAATTTTCTCGGCACACCTCCTACTCTAGGATTTAGTAGTTATGGCATATTTTCAGAATATCTGTTTGGGTATTGCAGTGGGTTTGATATTGTCGCAAGAAAATTGAAGCAAATTCATGAGAGAAGAGGATTGCTCTTTGACTGTCTTCGGCTTGTCTCTGATTTCCTAGCTCGATATATCTTTTTTGGGATAAAGTTCGTTAATTTTTTTTATTCCCAATCATTGTTTGGTGAATCAATTAACAGGTGATCAAGACAGTATTATAGTTATTGACTGCATTATGTTAGTGGTGTTTTTGTAAATATTCCTAGTGCATATCGCAACTCATTCAAGTGTAGATTTCTTCACTTTTGCAGAACAAATCAACCGAAAGAAATAATGGCTTTTCCAGATTTCCCTTTCCCACAAAGTGATTCATCGTATGTTCACCATACGACTGTCCGAGACTATCTTCAACTTTACGCTCATCACTTTAACCTGCTCCATCACATTCGTTTCAATATGAAAGTGACACAAATATCTCCATGTTTTAAGTCACAGAAGGAGCAGAGATTTGTGAAATGGAAAATCTTTTTCTCTGATCACAGTGATAAAGTTTCTTCAGAGGTTTTTGATGGTGTGGTTATATGCAACGGGTATGATTTGTTTGTTTGCTTTTGTTTTTTTTTTGTTTTTGGTCACACGCGACAGCAAAGTGACATATGAATTAAGTTCCGTCTATCTGTCTGTACGTACGTACTCGGGAAAAATATGATTCCTAGGCAACAGACTTTCCAAATTTAGCTAAAAGTTTAGTTTTTTTAAATATCCTTAATACGTTCGTCACGGCTTTTCTCCGGACCCAATTTATCAAAAAATACTAGAAAGTGACGATTTTGGTTTTTCAAAAAAATCAGGCAAAATCAACTGAATTTGGGCCCAAAATATTTTTTTTCTAATAATAATTTGGGCCCAAAATATTTTTTTTCTAATTATTTCTGGAAAAAGTACCATTATATTTTTCTATAAATATTTCTTTCGTGTGTCGCAAAACTCTTTTAAAGAAAATGAATGTGATATTTGAAATCTCCATTTGAAACTTAAGATGTTAAGTTCATGAAGCAGACAAGCAACATGTCACGTTTTTTATTTATTTTTGTGCTAACTCGCCTCTGCTTTTAATGTCAGAAGATTAAAATTTAAAATTTAAAAAAAAATTATAATTCGGAAAATGTGTCAGGATAAGAACTTTTAACTAAGAAATGTAATCATTCTTTGTAACAAGCCACAAATCAAGATCCTCGTTTTAAGTTTCAAAATTCAATTTCTACTAGACATTATTCAGTTCCATCATATCCCTGCATAACTGGTTTACAGCATTTCACTGGAAGAACCATGCACAGCCACTACTATCGCCATGCTGATGAATTTAAGGATTTAATGACGTTAATCCTAGGTGATGGACCATCCGGAAGCGATATCATGTTAGAGTTGTCAAAACAATGTGCTTCGATTTATTTTAGTCACCGTGGTAATAAAACGCAGTCTAAACTCCCTTCAAATGTCTTCGAAGTGGACGACATAAGTCACGTGACTGAAGAAGGTCGATTTGTTTTTAAAGATAATAATACAGCAGAAGTTGATGTTTTTATACCCTGCACAGGATATAAATATAATTTTCCATTTCTAGATGTTAGCAGCGGTGTTAAAGTTACTGGAAGAATTGTTGAAAAGTTATATAAACATTTATTTAATATCACGTATCCATCCATGGCATTCGTTGGTATTCCTTGGGCTATAATACCTTTTCCATTGTACCATCAACAGTGTGCTTATATCAGCAGTATATTTTCTGGCTTTAAACGTCTTCCATCCTATAACGAAATGCTCAAGGATACCGAAATGGGCAAGACACAAAGGTTGTCCTGTGGTGAGCCAGCAAGGTATTTCCACAGGATGTTCTATCGGCAGTTTCAATACAATGACGAATTGGCTCAAATGTCAGGCTTTCCGAAAAATAAAAAACTGCTCGAGAATTTGTATCGTTATAATATGCAACTAAGAGAGACGGACTTGCAAGGCTACAAGAATAGAAAATACAAAATTTTGGATGATTTTGATTTTGAAGTAATAGATCAATACAACTAATAATTATATTACAATTCTAGTAAAAATCTTGTTATTTCGTGTTCTTGTTTATCTGTACAGTATACTCGCGTTAAGTGGGACTTTTAAGGGGCCAAAATATTGGTCAAGGCAACAAAAAATCGGTCCACGTAGCAAATGTCTCTGAACTGGATCCCCTTAGTCCTTAGGCTAAAAAAATGAAAAAATAAATTTCATTTTGCTGGCCTTCTAGTTGCCATCGTCCTTTATTTTTGTATGATGTAAAAATGTTCTTAAATTGCGCTTGAATTTGAAAAAACTCTTATTTACACTAAGGGGTTTGTTACAGAATTTGTGTAGCTTTAATTTCACTTTTCCATGCAAAAAAAATCCTAAATAACTGGAAATATCATTGTATCCTCAAAGGCAATGTTACAAAAAAGTAGGGGGAGAGTTGTTAAAATTTCTTGCTCTTTGCAGTCGTAATAATATTTATCGTCTCTTCTCTTGATCATGTTTTGCTTTTGCAAAAAAATAATTAATGAAAACGATATTTCACAAAAAAATATAATTAATTTAATGTGTATTTTTGTTTTTTTTTAGAAAATATTTAAATTATAATTTTGGGATATTTTTTACTACTTCTAGAATATGTTGGGTAACTAAATATTTGCTTTTCTGTTAGAGTGTCTGACATTTTGGCCAATTATTTCACAATAATTGAACTAGATCTGTTGTGATAATTGACCTGGATCTGTTGCAATAATTAAACTCGATCTGTTGCGATAATTGAACTCGATCTGTTGTAATAATTGAACTGGATCTGTTACAGTATGGAACTGGGTCTGTTGCAATGATTGAACTAGATATGTTGCAATGATTGAACTGGATCTGTTGCGATAATTGAACTGGGTCTATCGAAATAATTGAACTGGATCTGTTGAAATAATTGAACTGGGACTATTGCAATAATTCAATTGGATCTATTGCAATAATCGAACTGAATCTATGCAATAATTATACTCGATCTGTTGTAATATTTGAATTAGGTCTGTTGAAATAATTGAACTAAATCTGTTGCAGTAATTGAACAGGATCTATTGCAATAATTGAACTGGATCTGTTGCAGAGATTGAGCTGGATCTGTTGCGGTGATTGAGCTGGATCTATTGCAATAATTCAACTAGATATGTTGCGATAATCTAATTGCCTCGGTTACATTAAATTGAACTGGATTTGTTGCGATAATTTCTGTGGATCTTTTGCAATAATTGAACTGGATCTGTTGAAATAAATGATCTGCATCTGTTACTTTGTGTTTTTACCACTTGCACTACTATTTTCTGTCTTTAGTAACGTAACAGGCTATATAATATTTCTAAAGGCCGTTGATATAAAAAAAGGGGTGATAATTTCAATGTTCAGTAAACTATGTACAGAATGTGTATGAATTTCTGATAGTTTTTTTATGGATTTTCTAGACAATGCAGCAAACAATTTTATCAATTTGATGAAACGAACAATATAATTTTGTAAATGAAAAGAGTTGGTGTGGTTGGCAGTGGAGCTGCAGGGTTATGCGCTGCAAGACATTTATTACGATCCAATTTAAAACCTATTTTATTCGAACAACAAGACTGTGTTGGTGGCACATGGGTGTATCAAGATGTTGATAAAAACAATTCTAAAGATGTGTTTTCAAGTATGTATAAGAACCTGAGGTATCTTAATTTTTGATTTTTTTGAAGGCAAATTTAGATGAAAACATGTTACATATTTAAAAAATTATTTGCAGCAATTTTCTCGGCACACCTCCTACTCTAGGATTTAGTAGTTATGGCATATTTTCAGAATATCTGTTTGGGTATTGCAGTGGGTTTGATATTGTCGCAAGAAAATTGAAGCAAATTCATGAGAGAAGAGGATTGCTCTTTGACTGTCTTCGGCTTGTCTCTAATTTCCTAGCTCGATATATCTTTTTGGGGATAATTTTTTTTATTCCCAATCATTGTTTGCTGAATCAATTAACAGGTGATCAAGACAGTATTATAGTTATTGACTGCATTTTGTTAGTGGTGTTTTTGTAAATATTCCTAGTGCATATCGCAACTCATTCAAGTGTAGATTTCTTCACTTTTACAGAACAAATCAACCGAAAGAAATAATGGCTTTTCCAGATTTCCCTTTCCCACAAAGTGATTCATCGTATGTTCACCATACGACTGTCCGAGACTATCTTCAACTTTACGCTCATCACTTTAACCTGCTCCATCACATTCGTTTCAATACGAAAGTGACACAAATATCTCCATGTTTTAAGTCACAGAAGGAGCAGAGATTTGTGAAATGGAAAATCTTTTTCTCTGATCACAGTGATAAAGTTTCTTCAGAGGTTTTTGATGGTGTGGTTATATGCAACGGGTATGATTTGTTTGTTTGCTTTTGTTGTTTTTTTGTTTTTGGTCACACGCGACAGCAAAGTGACATATGAATTAAGTTCCGTCCATCTGTCTGTACGTACGTACTCGGGAAAAATATGATTCCTAGGCAACAGACTTTCCAAATTTAGCTAAAAGTTTAGTTTTTTTAAATATCCTTAATACGTTCGTCACGGCTTTTCTCCGGACCCGATTTATCAAAAAATACTAGAAAGTGACGATTTTGGTTTTTCAAAAAAATCAGGCAAAATCAACTGAATTTGGGCCCAAAATATTTTTTTTCTAATTATTTCTGGAAAAAGTACCATTATATTTTTCTATAAATATTTCTTTCGTGTGTCGCAAAACTCTTTTAAAGAAAATGAATGTGATATTTGAAATCTCCATTTGAAACTTAAGATGTTAAGTTCATGAAGCAGACAAGCAACCTGTCACGTTTTTTATTTATTTTTGTGCTAACTCGCCTCTGCTTTTAATGTCAGAAGATTAAAATTTAAAATTTAAAAAAAAATTATAATTCGGAAAATGTGTCAGGATAAGAACTTTTAACTAAGAAATGTAATCATTCTTTGTAACAAGCCACAAATCAAGATCCTCGTTTTAAGTTTCAAAATTCAATTTCTACTAGACATTATTCAGTTCCATCATATCCCTGCATAACTGGTTTACAGCATTTCACTGGAAGAACCATGCACAGCCACTACTATCGCCATGCTGATGAATTTAAGGATTTAACGACGTTAATACTAGGTGATGGACCATCCGGAAGCGATATCATGTTAGAGTTGTCAAAACAATGTGCTTCGATTTATTTTAGTCACCGTGGTAATAAAACGCAGTCTAAACTCCCTTCAAATGTCTTCGAAGTGGACGACATAAGTCACGTGACTGAAGAAGGTCGATTTGTTTTTAAAGATAATAATACAGCAGAAGTTGATGTTTTTATACCCTGCACAGGATATAAATATAATTTTCCATTTCTAGATGTTAGCAGCGGTGTTAAAGTTACTGGAAGAATTGTTGAAAAGTTATATAAACATTTATTTAATATCACGTATCCATCCATGGCATTCGTTGGTATTCCTTGGGCTATAATACCTTTTCCATTGTACCATCAACAGTGTGCTTATATCAGCAGTATATTTTCTGGCTTTAAACGTCTTCCATTCTATAACGAAATGCTCAAGGATACCGAAATGGGCAAGACACAAAGGTTGTCCTGTGGTGAGCCAGCAAGGTATTTCCACAGGATGTTCTATCGGCAGTTTCAATACAATGACGAATTGGCTCAAATGTCAGGCTTTCCGAAAAATAAAAAACTGCTCGAGAATTTGTATCGTTATAATATGCAACTAAGAGAGACGGACTTGCAAGGCTACAAGAATAGAAAATACAAAATTTTGGATGATTTTGATTTTGAAGTAATAGATCAATACAACTAATAATTATATTACAATTCTAGTAAAAGTCTTGTTATTTCGTGTTCTTGTTTATCTGTACAGTATACTCGCGTTAAGTGGGACTTTTAAGGGGCCAAAATATTGGTCAAGGCAACAAAAAATCGGTCCACGTAGCAAATGTCTCTGAACTGGATCCCCTTCTAAGAGGGGCCTCGAAAGAGAAGAGGTGAAAATATCTCACTGGCTGAGAGTTTTTTTTAAGTTAATTTTCTTTTGAAGACAACATGCAAAGTCCTGCCAACGTCCTGTGACCAATCAAAATGCTCCACAATGTGTTCGAAAATGTTTGTGTATTTATCAAATTATTATTATTACTAGTTATTTAAACCCGTGGAATAATCCACTAATTGTCTTTTTAAAATTTATTGTGCTTCTTATCACAAAAATGTTTGTTAGCAATTTCATTAAGAAGGCTGAAAAAACGTTTTAAACGAAAACCCCTGGAGGAAAGTGCTTTGTTGTCAATTTCAATAAAAGAGTACGAACAATGAATTAAAACTTTTGAACGAAATTGACAACTATAATAACAACGTTAATTGCCTGTGACTTTACTCGTATAACAATTTATAACAAAGCTCCCGTCACGGTAAATTTAAATTCGCATGTAATAAAATTCCCAACTAATGAAGTCACTTTATTTTATCACATGATTTGTTTTAGCCAATCAAAATCGTCAACAAAACGTTTATAAAATACAGAACATTGTTATAGGGGATACATTATAGATGCTTTTAAAGAAAATTGTAAAAAATATAATCCACTTTGCCTGTTACAGACACACTTAGCGTATTATTATATAGATTATTATTATTATTATTATTATTATTATTATTATTATTATTATTATTATTATTATTATTATTATTATTATTATTATTATTATTATTATTATTATTATTATTATTATTATTATTATTATTATTATTATTATTATTATTATTATTATTATTATTATTATTATTATTATTATTATTATTATTATTATTATTATTATTATTATTATTATTATTATTATTATTATTATTATTATTATTATTATTATTATTATTATTATTATTATTATTATTATTATTATTATTATTATTATTATTATTATTATTATTATCTCTAAAGTCATTATTTTATGCATAGGACAAAAAATCGGTACTAGTTGGAAGTTCCACTTATCCAGTGTACCAGCGAAGATTTTTAGTTAAATTATTAAAAAAGTTAAAGGGCCGAAGAATTTGGACATAGGTAGCAAAATTCCTACTCATCTAGGGTCTTACTTCACGCTTATTTTTACCTTTGACGCTGTTTTACAATGTGTTAAAAATATGTGTTATAATGTGACAATGTGCTAAAAATAGCTGCTGTTGACGAGTTGTTGATATTTTTTTGCATGTTTTATACTGACGTGCTTGTGTTGCAAATGTTTCTCCTTTTCCATCATTTTGACATTATTCTGTTCACTATAGGCGATATAATGATTGTGTATGTGCTAGCTATATTCTTGTTTGCTTTGGTGGTATGGCAATTAACAAGACCGTTTCATTCCAACAGTAGAGGTTCACCATCTGGACTGGATGCATTGCAGTTACGACTATTTGTGGTGGGGATTACGAAGCTTCTTTTTAATATAGTAAGTATTATTGGAGTAACATCTGTACAGTAAAAGCTTATAGCAGACACCGCTCTACAACGGGTATTTCCCAGAGGACCAACGTTCAAACTGACATGAAATACCTCTGTGTCGTAGATATGGCCAGCAGGCACAATGTATTTCATTAAGGAGAAATGAAATACATAGTTTTCTTGCCTCAAATTTAACTAAATATAATTCTATACACGCTTTTTTTTATAAGAATATCAAGCAGGAATTTTAGGCTAAAAACAATAGGTCTTCTCTAGCGGATATTTTTCTTAAGTACCGATTGCGTCCACTATAGGAAAGTGTCACTGTATTGTAACCATTTTAAAGGTAACTACGGGATTTTGACTCTATACTTTTTAGGAAATTCCTACAAAGTTAAGAAGCATCTAGGCTAAACCCAAATAGTATGCTTTTTATAACAAACAAAGCTTATACTTTGTTATGCTTGACTTTAATGCTATCTTGTTTTTCTTGTTAATGCTATCTTGTAAAACATCATCCGTAATTCTGGCCATATATTTCCTGAATTTCTGTGAGGAACACAAAAATATATGAGTGAGAATAATTGAAATAAAATAAACACATCTGCAGATCTAAATAATCCATGTTAGGGCCCACAAAGTACCAGAAATTTCAGAAAGATGACTATGCTGACCTAAAGCAATGATCAGCACATTTTGACAGTCAAGATCTGACCAAATAAAGATCGTAAGTCCACTGTAAGCATCGATAAGTTCTTGTGGCGTGAATTAAAAATGGCCTAAAAATGGCCTAAAAATGGCCTTTGTAACTACTTGTGGGGAGGAACATCGAAATTTGTCAACTTGACTCAATATATTTTGTGAAGGATTGTAGTCTCATCTAAAATTTAGACATTCTTGTAAAATTACTTCTCTTTAACTCTAGGGAAAATTTGCGACATGGTTAACCGGAAGTGATTTGTATGTTTTGGGGAATAACGTACCATGTAAACGAAAATCAAAAATGACGATTAATGGAGTTGATGTTTTTTACTTCAATCGACAAGCTGGCAAAAAACAGAATTGTTTTATCTTTATACATGGAGGAGCTTTTATTTTACCGCATATTTGTAAGTTATTTGTTTAACTTGTTTGTTTGTCTGTTTTGTTTTATTTTTATTTATTTTTGTTTACCTTAAGGGAAGAAATTTTCGCGGCAAAAGGTTTTCGCGGAATATATTTTCGCGAAGCGTGTTTCCGAAAATAGTGATTTTCGCGAAAGATATTTTCGTGAATTGATGGTAAGCAAAATAATTTCGTGCAAAATTATAAGTTTTTTAAAAATTTCAAATTTGGTATACTTAAGAATTTTAGAACTTAATTTCACTTAAAATTCGCGGAAGTTGGATTCGTGAATTCCTGGCTTTGACCTTGAAAATGAGTTCTACGAACATTTCTGGTCGAAAAAATTCTCTTCCCTTAAGGTATATCTCCTGAAGGACATATACTGCTCAGACTTGTTCAGTAATACGCCAACTTCATGATGTGTTTTTTTCTCGGCATTATTGATATAAGAACGTCAACTTAACCATTTATTTTTTAGATCCATATGACATGTGCTTGGGTTTTATTGCGAAGAAGACAAACGCTTTAGTTTTATCTATAGAGTAAGACCTAAACTTCATTTGTATTATTTGTATGTTCAACAGGTTTTTATATGGTTATTGAAGAAGGTGTCATCAATTTTTGAGTGTTCGTGTAACGGATATATATCAAGTCAGAACTGTTTTAAATTTTGACATTTTCTGATTTTATTGGTGTAATCATAACTTAACCGCCATATGGCGTCTACAGGGTGTAAGCTAGGAATTCAAAATTAATGTCGTTAAGGCCCCAATTGGAAATTCCGGTGAAAGTTCCTGGAGAACGCCCCATGGTGACGGCCGGAGGAAGCAGCGTGAAATTTTAGTGTCTCGGATGCCCTGAAACAGCTCTCTCAACGTTAATTCCTTGCAATTCCTTGTGCGCGAACGTACATGATCTTTGTAATAACGAAAGAGCATCTTTGACGTAATAAAAGAAGAAGAAAACTGCGTTGATTATTATTGCATTTTTAGGCTACCATTAGACAAAAATAGATGCTTGATTGGTAAAGTCAACTTGTCTAATGGACAAAATAAAGGCTAGCCTTAAACCCTGGCCTAAAATCTTTTATGTAAGCTGTATGACATCTGAAACTTCACCTGTACCTCTTATTGAAACATAGCCTCAACTTTTAGCTATCGTCTTGCTCCTGTGCACACCTATCCAGCTGCGCATGATGACTGTTACAAAGCAGTTCACTATATACTCTCCAATCCTTCAGAATTTAATATCAACACTGATGGTATTGTCTTGTGCGGAGACAGTGCTGGTGGCAATCTCGTAGCGTGGACTTGTCTTCAGCTCGCAGAAAATCATCCACATCTTTCAGAGATGGTGAAAGTGCAGGTAAGTTATTCTGTATTATAATACCCAACTTTCTGTGCGTGAGTTAAAGATGGTAACGACTAGTTATGTTTAAATACCATGAATCTTAAGTATACGGCCTGGACGCTCATTGTCATAGAATGAGTTTATTTCTTGTATTACATTCATACATGTTTCTTATAATGTTTTTGAAGGTTTTTATTTGTCATAGAATGACATTATTTTTTGCATAACATTCATACATGTTTCTGATGATTTTTTTGTGTAGTTTTTTATTAAAAAATACGCGGGAGGATTCTGAGAGAAGAGTAATTAAAGCGTCCAATCCAGGCGGATGTACATCTAGAATCTTTCTTTGTGTTTTGTAATTACGTCTGTGCGCACAGCTATATATGAATTATTTTGACACTAAAAAAATAAAGTTTTTAACGTCAATTCCTTCCAAGTGACTTCTGTATATTTTTATATATTTTTTATATTTTTTATATTTTTTATATACGTGTATATTGATTCGTTGTGCTCGTTAGAATTCTTCCTATAAAAAAAGTAGCGACTTTCGCACATAAAAACATCGCAGTGTAAAACCTTTAAGTTTCTTCTTTCTGCTTTAGATATTAGTCAATCCATTGTTGCAGTGTGCTGATTTTTGTACCCCTTCCTATCAAGACGCAGCTAACTATTCAACATATCTTCCTCCATCACTGCTATCTCGATTAACTTCTGTATTTTTAACTGGTACGGATAAATACGCTCAGTTGATCCTCACCAATAAGTTATCTGATCTCTTGCGAAATGGTGACTCCCAAGTAATCCGTAGGAATTGTAATATCTCAAGCAGTGTAATGGACCAGATCCTCGTTCCTTTTGTATCTGGGCTGTTTACACAGACTCTTCCATCGAATTACCCACCGGTAAACTTGTTGGCCTGTGAGTTTGATGTATTATTTAGTGACAGTAAAATGTTTCATGATAAGCTGCTGAGTCAGAACTTGGAATCTACACTGTTGGAATATAAGACTGTACATGGCGGGGTTTTATTTTCGATAGCGGGTAGGAGTGAAGATGTGAGGATGTTGATGGATATTGTCAATATTGCTAACTCAGCATTCGCTGCACATAACTAGTATGGTCTTGCATTTGGAATTTGCATTAGGCATTAATATATAAGGAATTTAACAATTTTTTGGAATATTAAATAATATTTTTTAAGAATTTTTTTTATACGAATTTGCATTACGTGTATAAATTTTAAATATTTTTCGTGTTATTAATTAGTTTTTTAATTGAGAAGAGAAGGAGTAAAGTGACTTGAGCGCGGTCCCTAGTTGGTTTTGTTGAAAAATAAAAATGTCCAACGTTACGCAGAACGTAATATTTAAGTTGAATTTTGGGTATATTAAAACGATGACCTTAGACTTGTATTGAAACCTAAATTCGTTGCAATCGTTTTCAAAGTTGGTATCGAAGATCTTATTTACGTGTTTTTTGTTTGTTTGTTGTAATTTTCACGCGACGTTTTTGGGGGAATTTAAAATTAACGTCACTTTGACAGTTTTGGAACACCTTAAAATTCGCTGCCAAGTCACTTGTAAGTAGGAGTTATATAATTAATACTTCGTAGCTAATATATGCAGCTAAGAATATACAACTATTAGTCTGTTGGTCTGTGAATCTTTATACGCAGTGATTGTGGAAACTGTACATGCGCTGCAGCTTTGTAGCTAAACATGCGCAATTGGTTCTTTTTGGGTAAATTGTGTTTCCATGAACGTTTAAAAAGCAAATTAAAATTTTATATGGTTTTATATTGGTAACTGGGTTTTGTTTCGCCCGAAACAGGTTAAAGATTGATGACTAAGACAGCGCCGCAAACTTCGTGTAAAGGCTGTTTAGTGGTCTGGGTGGGTAAGATAAGTTTAGTGACTGTGTGCTACATCAATCGTTACATCAAATGTTACGATTTGTGACAAATAACATTTTATATTAGAAATAGTACCTTGCCTTGAATGTAACAACAGCTTTTTGACTTTTTTATGCTACCTGAAAGGCTCTTTAGTGGTCTAGGGTGGATAGGATAAGTTTGGTGACTGTGTGCTACATCAATCGTTACATCAAATGTTGCATTTAGCGACAAGCAACATTTTATATTAGAAATGGTACCTTGCCTTGAATCTAACAACAGCTCTTTGGCTTTTTTATACTAACTTTGTTATTTTTCTGAACTTTTTTACAGCATATGTGTTTTTTTACTATGTTAACTATTTGCTCATGCTTTTTAAAAAAAATAACTTCTTCCTTTTATGGCTGCTGTTGTTTCAAGTATCGTTTTTACTCTCAGACCTTCTGCAAAGAAAAGTTATGTTGATTCAGTTCAATTCATTTTGCTAAATTTGTTTTCATTATCTGGCTCTCTTCTTTAGCAAATATAACAACAAGAAATGTTATTTACATTGAAGGAGTTAAAGAAATGGCTTCAAATCACTGTATTCGAACTGACTATGATGATCGCATCTGTATTGGCGTTTTCCATTCTGTTGGTGCTCAAACTTGAAAATTATTTAGATTCAACATGGTGGACGGTATTCACGCCTTTGTTTGCATGTGACACTTTGATGGCCTACTTCGACTTGATTGTCTTCATCCATCTGTACATGGCGATGGAGAAAAGTTTGGCGGTGAAACGTATCATCATCAACACTGCAATTATCTTGCTGTTGATTATTTACAAAGTATTGTTGTGTCAGCAACTGGAGGGTGTTCGGGAGATGAAATATGCGGTCGTTCATTCGCCATTGTTCATATTGATGTTCTTCCTATTGGTTCGATCATGCATCGTGTCTGATAACTCCTGAAGGGCGTGGTCGCTGACGCATTTTGACAATAACTGATGGTGATTTGCAGTGAAAGAGGTATTAGCCGTCGTTTTGCATCTTGATTGCACCTGTTATGGTATTTTAATAGATTTTGAAACAGAACTGTTTGCAGATCTATAACTAAAGCGGGTTTGAACTAACTACGATCCGTATTTGAAGATTAGAAGAAGATATACCTCCTAGTTTCGCCACTGTGTTTGCAATAATAATGACAGAATAATCTCATTAAAGACATGTTAAGATACGATTTTAATGTCAAGCTCAGTTTTATGTTGTATTTTCTGGTATTGTTTTCTTTGAAACGAGTTTGTAAGAATATGATATTACGCATCGCTGTTAACAATGTGACTTTTGTTACCCTTCAGGGTGTTTACTCTGTTAGCAGGGTTACCAAGCCCATCAAAACTCCTCAATTCTCCTCAATTTTTGAAAGTCTCCCCAAAGCTCCTCAAATCTCTAAAAGTAAATTTTTTAACAACATTCTCCTCTAATCTCCTCGTTTTTACAAACTGTCTCGTGTTTTTATTTTCAAAATACATTGAAATGCTACATGGTTAAAACAATAATTTATTCTTCAATCATGGCATCACCTTTAAAATTCCCTTATTGTTTCTCAATTTTTTAGGAAAATATGAAAATGTCCATAAAGCCCCTCAATGTTTTCATAAAAACACCGTCATCTCAGAAAAAGGTTCAAAATTCTCATCAAAAGTGCTCAAATTTTCTAAAATTCAACTCTATAAAAAGAGTGACAACAATGGTCAAGAATGTCAGAAGTTTTCAAAATGTCAATTGTCAAGAAAAGGTAACGAATATTAACAATTTCTTGATATGTCAGGAAAATGTCAGAAGTTTTAGGTTAAAATGGTCGATCAAAACTGTATTCATTTTCCAAGATATGCAAGGATTGGATTTGAAATCTGTTCCTGAACAGTCTTCTTGATCGTAATTAAGTCTTGAAAGGAACCTGAGGTATAAAATGATGTTGGCCTTGTATTAAAGAGCCTAAAAAATTGCTTAACAAGTCTTTTTAAATTTTTAAGCTGTTTTCGTCTCAAGATATTCACATTCAAAGTTTAATGTCATATTTAAGAAATAGCAAATTTTGACATTTTCCGTCATTAGTAATTTTAGACCCGTTAAGGAATATGTGCATTCAAACTTTATCAATGCATAGATATTATAAAGGTGACATCAGCATCATTTCCCGTAGACATTTTTCAGGCTGCAACGCCACCTCAAAACTTTTCAATTCTCCTTCATTTGCAACGCCTCCTCAAAAATTCTCAAATTTTCTCTAAAAGTAGATTCTTCAACAATTTTACAAATCTGCTCAATAATAATTTTACAAATCTGCTCAATAATAATTTTACAAATCTGCTCAATAACAATTTTACAAATCTGCTCAATAACAATTTTACAAATCTGCTCAATAACAATTTTACAAATCTGCTCAATAATAATTTTACAAATCTGCTCAATAATAATTTTACAAATCTGCTCAATAACAATTTTACAAATCTGCTCAATAACAATTTTACAAATCTGCTCAATAACAATTTTACAAATCTGCTCAATAACAATTTTACAAATCTGCTCAATAACAATTTTACAAATCTGCTCAATAATAATTTCCCAAATCTGCTCAATAATAATTTCCCAAATCTGCTCAATAATAATTTTACAAATCTGCTCAATAATAATTTTACAAATCTGCTCAATAATAATTTTACAAATCTGCTCAATAATAATTTTACAAATCTGCTCAATAACAATTTTACAAATCTGCTCAATAACAATTTTACAAATCTGCTCAATAACAATTTTACAAATCTGCTCAATAACAATTTTACAAATCTGCTCAATAATAATTTTACAAATCTGCTCAATAATAATTTTACAAATCTGCTCAATAACAATTTTACAAATCTGCTCAATAACAATTTTACAAATCTGCTCAATAACAATTTTACAAATCTGCTCAATAATAATTCCCCAAATCTGCTCAATAACAATTTTACAAACGCATGTTTTTATTTACGAAATGTATAAAAAATGCTACAGGAGTACAGCAATATAATTTGTTCTTTACTCATTGAATTCCCTTTAAAATTTCCGCAAATATTCTTAATTTCTTTGAAAAAAATATAAAAATATTGGATATGAATTTGAAATTTTTTGGTACTAATCCATAACATTAACATTTTCATCTTTTCTTATTTCATCATTCTCTTTTAACATTATAAATTGACCATTTCCCTCCCCTTCTGTCACATATCCCTGCTTTCATCTAATCCGCTAGTGAGCCATTACAAGCACCATGTTGATGCCGCATATCAATATTTTTAATAAATATGGTGTTAACGAATAATATTGAGTTTCTATGACTACCAGCGCGTGGCTTTGTGGTGATGGAGCTCGCTTGGTAATCCCATGGTCCGTGGTTCAGTTTACAACGCGTGCATGTTTAGAAAGTACCTTCACCACAGCTACATGTCAACCCATACCATGTGAGGGAAATTGGGTAGGCAATGCTGGTGTGTACCTAATGTATACATTCTGAAAACAGGACCCACATTGATAACAGTGTTTCCAACATTGAAGTGGCTATATGCTGTATGGGTATTTGGAATAATAATAATAACCCAGCGGGCACACGACGTTTATTCAACGTTGATTCAACATTGAATTCTGGTCGCGACGTCGCAACCCTAAATTCAACGTCTTTTCAACGTTGAGTTCGCAACGTCGATTCGACCGACGTAAATCCAACGTCTTTTCAACGATGGTTCGCAACGTCGATGCGACGGACGTAAATCCAACGTCTTTTCAACGTTGGTTTCCAACGTCGATTCGACCGACGTAAATCCAACGTCTTTTCAACGATGGTTCGCAACGTCGATGCGACCGACGTAAATCCAACGTCTTTTCAACGTTGGTTTCCAACGTCGATGCGACCGACGTAAATCCAACGTCTTTTCAACGTTGGTTTGCAACGTCGATGCGACCGACGTAAATCCAACGTCTTCTTAACGTTGGGTTCGCAAAGTCGATTCAACCGACGTAAATCCAATGTCTTTTCAACGATGGTTCGCAACGTCGATGCGACCGACGTAAATCCAACGTCTTTTCAACGTTGGTTTCCAACGTCGATTCGACCGACGTAAATTCAACGTCTTTTCAACGATGGTTCGCAACGTCGATGCGACCGACGTAAATCCAACGCCTTTTCAACGTTGGTTTCCAACGTCGATGCGACCGACGTAAATCCAACGTCTTCTCAACGTTGGGTTCGCAACGTTGCTTCGACCGACGTAAATCCAACGTCTTTTCAACGTTGGTTTCCAACGTCGATGCGACCGACGTAAATCCAACGTCTTCTCAACGTTGGGTTCGCAACGTTGCTTCGACTGACGTAAATCCAACGTCTTTTCAACGTTGGTTTGCAACGTCGATGCGACCGACGTAAATCCAACGTCTTCTTAACGTTGGGTTCGCAAAGTCGATTCAACCGACGTAAATCCAATGTCTTTTCAACGTTGCTCCCGGACTTGAATTCAACGGTCGCATCATCAACATCTTTTAACGTTGTTTTCTCTCCGTTGTTTCAACTTGAAGTGACATCAACATTGATACAACGTCGAATACAAGACGTTGTTTTAACGACCAAAAAAGATGTTTATTTAATAATTCCACTGACAAGATTTTCACGGGGAATCAGAAATCGTTCGAGTTATGGAGCGGTTCGAGTAATGGAGAGTTTGGAAATTTTGGACGTTTTTTCCCTGCTACCACAGACGCCATTTTATTCATGAGAATGAGAACTTCAAAACAAGAATATTTGTAAACACACCACTTGACATTCGAACGGCGCGTTCGAATGACTTCGTTCGAATGATCTAAGGGGCCGAACACACGTAGAAAATATTCGAATCAGAAAAAAACTCTGAAATTCTTCAATTTTCAGATTGTTCGAGTTATGGTGAAGAGCGAAAATAGCCTAATATGCTTTCAAGGGACAAAAAATATTGTTCGACTTAAGGAGATTTTTGAGTTATGGAGATTCGAGTAGTAGAGAGTTGAGTTAAGGAGCGGTTCGAGTTAAAGGGTTTCGAGTTATGGAGAGTCCACTGTAATAACATTTGTGTTTCAACTTTGCACACTTATCAAATGAAACATACACAAACATTCAATGGGTTTTTTTCAACAGAGCGTACTAAACGTTCGATTTATTTCTTTGAATATTTGCCAGGGGGGTTTGCGTCTTTGTATTTCGAGCGTAACAAATAGTTTAACTTGTATTTTGGGTGTTTAATATGTAAAATACAATTACTTTTTAAACTTTCTCAGGAATCACGCCTGTACGGATGTGCAACACTTAACCTGGACTAACCGCTCAGCCCTGTGTTAGCAATGGACTGTTTATTGTGTTTTTATTGAGTCTGCGAGAAAGTTTTTTTCAAAAGGGTATTATCCCTATATGTCTGTACAACACCGTTTAACTGTACTAAGCGCTCAGCCAAGTGTCACGATAAATTTTTTAACTTTAATAAAAACTTCTTCCGCAAAATAAAATAATATTGACCCATTGTTTTTGCTATGACGGGGTATCAACGGTTTGTAAACTCTGTTTATATTTCAGCTATTGTTGCAGGAAAGTTATTTTTTGAAAAAAAGTCACAACACTACAACGGTGTATGCCCTTCACCTGATTAACGACATACTGCATGCATGTATACTAAAGCAGACCATGTCACACATATGCGGTTCTTATTAAGCGCTCCTTGGGGCGTTCAATGCCAGGTCACACATTGACTTGTGTTGTGTTTTTTATTTAAACAGAGGCTGTGATTACGCCTGTGCAATACCGTTTAACTGTACTAAGCGTTCAGCCCGGTGTCACGATTAATTTTTTAACTTTCACAAAAACTCATTCCGCAAAGTAAAATAATATTGACCCATTGTTTTGCTATGACAGGGTATCAACGGTTTTGTTAAACTCTGTTTTTATTTCAGCTATTGTTGCGGGAAAGTTATTTTTTGAAAATATGTTACAGTCGCAAGACTATAATGTTGTAAGCGCTTCACTTAATTTACGACATACTGTATACTTGTACTAAAGCGCTCCACCTGACCATGTGGCACAGTTTACAACTCTTATTAAGCGCTCCTCAGGGCGTTCAACAACAGTTACTTGTGGCTTACCCCGGCGTTTCGACGCCGGGTTTCCCGACTAGTTATACAATAATAACTCTTTATTTACTTCGTTCTCACATATTTACACCCCTACTTTGTCGCGTGTAATAACCCTCGTAGGCATTGGCGGGAAACTTTCGTAAGAATTGTGAATTTCGTATCCCTTCACAAAGCGAAGAGGGCGACAGACGATCCGCGGACGTAAGTATTTCTGTGCAGTATGTACTAACTCGTAAACTTTGTTTCGGTCTTACTCGAATCAAAAAAAAGAAAAGACTAGATAAAATTTCTGCGCATATTTGAAACTCCTAAAAAATTAATTATTTGACTCTAGCTACTGATATTGTTAACTTGTAAGAAACTGAGGCAAAAAAGTTTGAACATTTGTAAAAGTCCATCTTGAGATTGGTTTGTTAATGAAACAAAATATTTATAAGGGTCAGCATAATGGGATGGGTATTCTGCAGATTACGGAAACTGGAGAAAAAATTATTCACAGAGAATTTTCTCTAAAACATCTATATAGCTATATATGCCAGGTATCTCAACATTTTAATGAACAGAAATAGTATAAATAAACACGCTTTTTCTTTTATAAAAATATGCTTCATAAGAACAATCATGCTGGGCAGAAATAATGAATAGACACGATTTTCTTTTATAAGAATATGCTTTATAAGAATATCAGGTTGGGATATTAGATTAAAAACAATAGATATAAAATATCTAGAAACTTCACTAAAAAAGTAAGCTATCTGGAATCCAATTGTTTAGTATGCTATAAACTACCTTCATTGCTACGTGATAATAATTTATATTATTTTTGTGACGTTATACTTATAGAAGGTGCTGTCAAGCAGAAGAAAGCAACAGAAGAAGAAGTCCGTATATGTATGGCTTCGGTGCTGAAGTACCGTAAATCCTCGATTAAGCGCAGCGGCGCTTATTCAAAACTCGACTTTTTTGGTGCGGCGCTTAATCGAGGGCGGCGCTTATTCGAGGGCGGCGCTTATTTAAAAACTAAAGATTTCAGACAGATTCATCTTTTCTCTTTTATTAAAAATATAGATTGACAATAAATGAAATTAGCCAATGTCTACATTTTCATCTTCATCCCCTTCCTCGTCAGTATCAATGAGCTGGACTGGCTCATACGCATCTTCAACATCAGATTCACTGGTCTGGAAGGGGTTACTTTGAGGTTCTTCGAGGATCGAGAGTTGTGTTGGCAAAATGTCTCGGCCTTGGGCGCATGGCTGTTGATCTTTGAAGCAATGTAGTCATTTTGAAATTGATAAAATATTTTTTGACATGAAAAAATGGCCAAGAATTGGTCCACTATAAAATATAACGTTTTAGTCTTATTGAACCCCCTTTATCAAGTCATGCTTCGAATAAGCGCCGCATTTACAGTCTAAGGTGCGGCGCTTATTCGAGGGCGGCGCTTATTCAAAAAGGAGCCTAAAAAGTGCGGCGCTTATTCGAGGGCGGCGCTTATTCGAGGGCGGCGCTTATTCGAGGGCGGCGCTTAATCGAGGATTTACGGTACGCCCCTGACAGAAGTGGAGGAGCGGGAAGAAGAAATGTGGAAGATTAAACTTTTTTTTATATATATCTAATTAAGCTTATATTAATTTTTATTCTGTGTCGGTGTGGATGCTTTTTTCAGGAAGTATGGTTTATTGGTTGAATATATTGCTGATGTTTATGCTAAAAAAAAATCGTATACAGTGCAAATGATATTATTTTTATTCGGAATAGTCATGTACAAAAGCGTCCTGATCATGCTGATTTGACCAAATCTCCGAATCAGTTGCTTAAACTTTGAAAGGAAGTTGAATAACGGTTGCGAAAACAATTCTAAACCACATAGAAACGACGTTGATAATACGTTGCAAGACGTTGTTTCAACGTTGAAAAGAAGTTGAATAATGGTTGCGAGAACATTTCTAAACAACATAGAAACGACGTTGATAATACGTTGCAAGAAGTTGTTTCAACGTTGAAAAGAAGTTGAATAACGGTTGCGAGAACATTTCTAAAAATCATAAAAACGACGTTGATTAGACGTTGCTTCAACGTTGAAAAGAAGTTGAATAACGGTTGCGAGAACATTTCTAAAAACCATAAAAACGACGTTGATTAGACGTTGTTTCAACGTTGAAAAGAAGTTGAATAACGGTTGCGAAAACATTTCTAAACAACATAGAAACGACGTTGATTAGACGTTGCTTCAACGTTGAAAGGAAGTTGAATAACGGTTGCGAGAACATTTCTAAAAACCATAAAAACGACGTTGATTAGACGTTGTTTCAACGTTGAAAAGAAGTTGAATAACGGTTGCGAGAACATTTCTAAACAACATAGAAACGACGTTGATAATACGTTGCAATACGTTGTTTCAACGTTGAAAAGAAGTTGAATAACGGTTGCGAGAACATTTCTAAAAACCATAAAAACGACGTTGATTAGACGTTGTTTCAACGTTGAAAAGAAGTTGAATAATGGTTGCGAGAACATTTCTAAACAACATAGAAACGACGTTGATAATACGTTGCAAGACGTTGTTACAACGTTGAAAAGAAGTTGAATAACGGTTGCGAGAACATTTCTAAAAACCATAAAAACGACGTTGATTAGACGTTGTTTCAACGTTGAAAAGAAGTTGAATAAGGGTTGCGAGAACATTTCTAAAAACCGTAAAAACGACGTTGATTAGACGTTGCGAGACGTTGTTTCAACGTTGAAAAGACGTTGTTGTCTGACGTTGAAAAGACGTCGGAAAAAGACGTCAAAAAAACTTTCATTTTCAACGCAAAATCAATGTATATTCAACGTCGCATGCAACGTCTTTTCAACGTTGATTCAACGTTGAAGTGCCCACTGGAATAGTGTGCGATGTATTTTTTAATATATATTGCAAAGCAGTGAACATATAAAATGTTTTATAAAAATTCCAAACCATTCTTTTCTCAGTTATATTATAAGTGGGTTATAAATACAAGTAACGACGCCCTTTAAACTGTGAGAAGTTATTTTGATTTTAGGCATAATACACATATTAAAGTTGACAAATTTATCATATCGTTTTTATCTTAACCAGAGCAAATATTAAATTAGATTTACGCACATTACGTCACTGATTGTTTTACGGAGTTATTGAAAACTAATATTTGTACTTTCAGTTCACAGCGAGTGAATGAAGATATAATAGTCTATTTCATTGCAAAAAATGAAATAGAGTTTAATCAAAATGTTAATGCCACTGGCAGGTTTGTTTCCGTTTGACTGCGAAATGGAAATTTTTAAAGAAAGGTATTATTTAAATAGTGTAAAACTAACATAAAGGACATTGCTAAAAAATCATGAAAATATTTATACAACAAGCAGCCTGTTCTATTAGACAAGCTTTTGTCAGATATGTACTACTTACGGAAAGCAATTTTTCGCGGAATTTTATTTTTGCCACTTTGAACCCAATCCGCAATTACACCTTTTACAACACATTAAAAAATAATATTTTAAATTCAGAAAGGCGATAAGTAAAAGGATTTTTAATATAAAAAAAATTATAATTTAAATAATGAGTTCCGTAAATTTCTTCTTCGCATCGCAATCGAAAAAATTTGGTCCCCAAAAAAAATTATTTCCTTATTAATTTATTTTAAGGACCTCATAAAATCAGCGCAAACTCACAGTTCTGCAAAAGTATTTACCCCTAATTTAAAGATTTCTTAATCTTCAATGTGCATGTGGCGAAAGATATCATCCTTTAAATAGATAATTGCAGGAATAGACAAAGCATAATGAAGATATATCACATAATTAGCTATCCATCATCTTCAATGCATATTCAGTTACTCTCCATTCCTTAACACAAACTTTTTTTTCAACAACTCACAGCGAATTTCTTAATCCATAAATTTTGTGTATAATGCTGTCCATAATAACAGCAAAAACAAAGAAAACAACGGGAAGCAATTCAGACTACACAATAATTCAAACATATTATGCAACTCTTGGTCTTGGCTTCCTTTTTATCTTTACTGACATCTTGCAATGGATTAAATAAATAGCATCCTAACAAACAGCCTAAACCATATCTGCACCATCGACATCTCCAATTGTTTTATATTAGCGTACGAGTCAACGAAATCATCATTCAAACGAGTAGTAATTCCATGGCAGTTATAACCATATATTGTCTACCCGCCATTCGTCGCTATGCCTTAGATCGAAGATGCGTTAATAACAAAATCATATATTGCATTTCATCAATTGGTTATTAATTTGAATACCGAATTTGAGAACAAAATAGTTGAATATGGAACTTATATAAACATGATATTGTGACAAAAATAATTGCACGACCGTAAGACGACAAAAAACAAACATTAAAAACATACCCGAGATATCCTCCTTATGTCAATACCTAATTCGGTCTTGTGGTTGGAATACTATCGTGGTCTACGTTTTAAATAACCCACCGACAGCCGCAAATCCATTCACATCTTGCGCGTACTAATCACCATAACTCAAAAGTAAACGGATGATCGTGCAGCAAATAATGGATATATTATGGCATCTCTATTATTCTTTAAATAATTTCGAAACACTACTGTTCATTTCGTCCCGCTTAATACCAATCCACGCCAAAACTTCTAACATAATCAATAACATACACAATGAAGAACTAAAGCACAAATCCAGACCAAATCATCGTCTTGAGTATGACTTAGTAGATATATCGCTATCCAAGCAATAAATATGAAGAATCAAAGTGAATACAATTGTCAATGCTTTTCAATATCTATGGAAAACGAAAATGCGAACTCCAGCATAGAACAAACGAGAATGATGTTGGAAGTAGATTCGTAG